>CM076570.1:14119743-14719743 GCA_034641835.2 Pinus albicaulis | reverse complement strand
TCGGGTCGAAGCGGTCCCGGATTACTTGGCCGACATTGCCACCTATCTGACCATGGGGCAATGCCCTCAGGATTACACCCCACTCCAGAAATGACACTTGGTTGTCTGTTCTGCCGAATACCAACTGATTGCGGGGCAACTATATAAACTGGGTCTTGATGAGGTTTTGCGCCGGTGCGTCCTTGACCACAAGTGCGAAGTTGTGATGTGGGAATGCCACAGCGGTGTTGCGGGAGGCCACGTGGGGGCGAAATTGACCGCGAGGAAGGTCCTCCAAGCTAGGTTGTGGTGGCCGACAGTACATGCTGATTGTAAATCATTTGTGAAGCGATGCGACGTGTGCCAACGGACGGGGAGGCCCTCTCACAGGGACGAGCTTCCATTGCACCCAGTGCATGTCTTGCGGCCATTCGAGAAATGGGCCGTCGACTTTGTAAGTCCTATAGCCCCGGTCACCAAGCACTCCAATGCCCGATACATCATTACCGCAACCGACTACCTCATCCGATGGGCTGAGGCGGTGGCGGTAAGATACTGCAAGGCGGATACAACAACATGGTTTATCTTTGAAAACATCGTCAGCAGGTTTGGTTGCCCACAAAGTTTAACCAGCGATCAAGGTACGCATTTCATTAATGAGACGATCAAGTCGCTGTTGGATACGTTTATGATTCAGCATCACAAAAGTAGCCCGTACCACCCGCAAGCCAATGGTACTGTTGAAGAGTTTAATAAAATTATGGAAAAGGGGTTAACAAAGTTCTGTAACACCCAGCGAGATGACTGGGATGAACGGCTACCAGCTGTGCTCTGGGCCTACCGGACTACGGTGAAGCACTTGACCAATCAGACACCATTCCAGTTGGTGTATGGCTGGGAAGCTGTGATCCCCACCGAGTTCACGGTACCAAGTATTTTAATTTCCACGAATCTCAAGTTCTCGGAAGAAGCATCGCTCTAGGAGAGCCTACATGAATTACAGGAACTGGACGAAGCCTGGTTCCTGGCGGAATTTCACCAGAAGGTTCAAAAGGATAGGCAGAAAGCGTGGCACGATCGCCACATCAAGAAAAACGCATTCCAGGTTAGCGGCAAGGTCCTTTTATACTACAGCAAGTTCCAGAAGTTTCCAGGAAAGCTGCAGATGCACTGGTTAGGACCTTACTTTTTCATCGAGATTAGAGAGTTCGGCGCCGTTAGTTTGGCTCAGCTGGACAGTACTGTTTTACTGGAATGGGTGAATGGCGCACGCCTGAAACCCTACCAGGAGTAAGTTTCTTCCAACATTCATCAATACTCTCTCAACCGAGAGCACCCGTAGAGTAGCGTAGTCGAATAACTCTCCTGCAACCGGGATGAGCCTAGGTAGTGTTCTATGTTCCTGCATCATTCGTCAATAATCCCTCTATTGCAGGACCGCACCGCAACCGACTGTGGTTGGGGAGGGGCGCGTCTAGCGTGTCATCCTTGTAGGCTTCATACACGTGTCAATGTCAGTCCAGGTCATGTCAATCAGTACTTGTGTCAGTCCGTAGGATCATCTACATTTGCATCATAAATTACCATAATTGGAAGCAACCTTGCCATAATCATTTTGCCATCATCTGCAGTTACCTCAGCCATCGCGTCTGCCCATTTCCCCATGCCACCGTCAGCAACTGTCAGAATACCCAGTGGCACGCGATTGATCGCACGATTCTCGCAGAAAAGAATTCCATCAGGAATTAACTCGTTAAGGGGTCTCATCAACTCCACTCGGGCCAGGTGATGACATAACTTTCATGACACCCAAAAGCACGAGAATGTCGGACTAGTTCGAATTAGCAATTGCAGCAGCACCAGAGCAGTTGAAGTTTCAAAAGGCACAGTGCATCCACCGTTCCACCTCCACCTACCACTTCATCCATTCCATCCAACTCATCTACCACTGTGTCCGACCCGCTCATCCGGGAAATATTTGGCGGGGACCACGGGGCTAAAGTTGACTCCAATACTGCTGTCGTATTACCACCAGTCAACCCCATGGGCGCACCCTAGGTTTCTCTATCTGCTATATTTACTCAGCTGGCAAACATTGGGGCCGACTCGGCCAAGTTTCAGCCTGGGCATGCTGACCCTCCCCCCATTGGCCAGACCGATCAGCAGGAGCGGCCAGATTTTAATATGGCCATCTCAACGCAGCAACAGACACCGCCGTCTCCTCCTGAGCATTCCAACTGCTCAGTTTCCAGTGGGCAACCCCTGCAAGAAAGGAGGCCGCACCAAGGTGATTCGGGCACAGCTAATTTAGAAACATGGGGTACAGCGCAGCTATACTTATTCATTCAGAGGGTGGCCCAGCAAGCCGAAAGGCTTCACTCGGAGCTGCAGCAGCGGTGTGAAAAGCAACAACAACAGATCGTGGCGCTTACTGAATAGCGTGACCAGCTTATCACGACGCAGGAACGTCTGCAAGATCAGATAGCCAACGTAACTCAGGTATTTTCAGACCTATGGCCCTCGGTAAAAGCTCATTATACCTTGCTGCCTGCTGATGTCGCGAAGCGGAGTGTCGTCGCCCAAGCTTTCTACATCCGAACTACACTCACTGGCCTCCACTGAGAAAATACGAAGATCCACGTAGCATTAGCCGCACGACCAGCGCTACCTGATCCAACGGCTGCCTATTCAGCCTAGGTTGCCGCCAAGTAGGGCTAGGCAACCCAAATGCAGGAAACACTCACCTCTACGGCGCGCGAGGCGCAAGACCTCCTGAAGGGTCTTCAGGAATGCTCACTAGCCTTGACTGTCAAAGTACAGCCAATCTCCGCACAACTACAACAGGTTTCCCGGGAAATTCAAGAGGTCACGGACCCCGCTAGGTTAGACCAATTATACGCCCAGGCAGATGAGCTCGAAGTATAGATCTAGCAAACAGAAGCCAATTCTGCAGAGGCCAAACGGGTAATTCGTGAGCTCCACCCGCCCCTCCAAAACAACGCTAGAACGATGCAACAGCTAGCCGCCGAGGCCGAAACCCAAATTAGCATGATGTTTGGGGCTGTCCTGGCACCCCTAGAAGAGGCCACTGTCACCAAGATCACTGAAGACACAGATTCACTCTTGCAAGGGTGGCAACAAGTTGTATCGGCCTTCACTGAGCTTCAAGCTACAACATTCCGCAGAGTCCCTAAGTTGGGGCCCTTGTTTGAAAAATTGGCAGAAGGCGCACAACGAGAACAGGAACAAGCTAATGGTGCACAACGGGAACAGGTACAAGACGAAGGCACACAGGGCGAGCAGGGCACAGGATCAAGCGGGGTGATGGAGATAGAGACTGTCATTTGTGATTGACTCGGGGACGAATCAAGAAACTGTGGTCGGGACCTGTTGGGGCCCTTGTTTTTGAAAACTTGTTTGGAATATTTTTCATTTTGAATAAAGGATGGCCTTTTTGGGTTGCGGTAAGATGACACATGGAAATCGTGACCAAGTCGCAACTATAGCAAGCCACGGAGCTATCGAGGTGGCGCAGAAGCAAGAGATAGCTGAAGGAAGCAGATGCATGCAGATATACAACAGAAAACAGAAAGTGGAACACACAGATAACAAGAGAGAAGCTGGAAGCAGCCGAAGAAGAACAAAAAGAGGAACTAACAGTTGCGAAAGTGGGTGAATAAATAGCAGTCACCCAGATGAAAGAAAAGAGGATTGCGACTGGAGAAGGAATACAGAGCGACTGGAGGAGATCATGCCTGATATCCCTGTAGTTCCTAGGTTTCTCTATTCTACCTGTCTGTTCTATGAGGCATGCGTATCAAAATTGTAAGCTCTCCTTGCGGAAGTGATGTAACTCTGGATTTGGCTAATGGTATCAATACAATTGCAGTTTACGGTCCTACTATGTAATTCGTATGCATGATGGTTGTGATGCTTCAAAATTTTATTTGCTTAATACCTGTTCATGCTCTGAATGTTCTTGCGTACATGTCAATGTTTATGCAATCTATTTAATGTCAATCATGAGTTGCAGATCCGTTCCTTGATATTGATCCATTCCCCTCCTGCATGTGGTTGCGGCACGCCTCGGGTGAGACTCTCTGCTCTCCGGAGTAGGGTGATAATGTCGGCGTGGTTCTAGACTACAGCGGATTCCTTTGTTGGCCCCAATCCTTGAACCTGGGTCTTACCTGCGAGACCTGATTCATCGCCAACACCTATGCATATTTTTCATTTCTAATTGAAATAGTAAATATACAGTATTTTGGTGGGGAAGAAACCAATCAAATCACAAAAAATTTCCATTTGGTTGAATATACAAAATCTGAGATTCAAAATATATGAATGTAAGAGAATGTAGGTTTTCAAAGTGATTCATATAGAAACTTTTGGAAGAAAATTTTCTAAGTATTAGTTTTTCCAATTATCCTAGCATGGAAGTAACATAAACAAAGCAACATTTTTAATCCATGCTCGATTTAGTTTTATGTAAAGGGAGAACTCCTCATCTAATGAATAGAATATGAATAGAACATAACACTAATAGTTATCCTTTAATACAGTCAGATCCCATAAAACAAGTATTTCATTCTACATCATACATCATAAAAATGAACACAGATAGATGGGCCAGAGGGATACAATATTTTTTTTTGCCAATCGAATGAACATCCCATGGAAACCCATTCAACAATTCTCATTATTCTGAGGATGGTACCTAGGGTAAACCGTCTAGTTATAGTTTTGGCAACCCAAACTGGTGGGGACATGAGTAAGACCCATAATATTCACACAGGCAGCCACCCAAAGGACTTGACCCCACAACGTACTGAAAATTATCCTAGCATGGAAGTAACAAAAACAAGGCAACATTTTTAATCCATGCTCGATTTAGTTTTATGTAAAGGGAGAACTCCTCATTTGATGAATATAATATTAATAAAACATAACACTAATAGTTATCCTTTAATACATTCAGATACCCATCAAACAAGTATTTCATTCTACATCAGACGTCAGAAAAATGAACACAGATAGATGGGTCAGAGGGCTACAATATTTTTTGTTGCCAATAAAATGAACATCCCATGGAAACCCATCCATTAGTTCTCATTATTATGAGGATGGTACCTAGGTTAAATCTTCTAGTTATAGTTTTTGCAACCCAAATTGGTGGAGACTGTTTGGTCAATTTAGTGTGTCCTAAATTGCTACATTAATTTGTCAATTCGGGATTCATAAGTTGATGAAGTGTGGCGCACTATATGTGCAAGGTAACCTATCTCTTACTTTTTTTCATTTTTGGGTTTTTTTATTTATCTTGGGGGTTTTTATCTTGGTTGGTTTCCTAATGTGAGATGGAAATTCTAAAAGACAAGTATGGATATAAATGTTCAAGGCAATGATGTCCTTTATAATGATTTCCCAAAATTCAAACTTCAAAAGGGTTTTAAAACATGCAAAGACAAAATTAATTCCTAAAATAAAATGAAAATGTGCCACTATACTAGTCAAACAAACAATGAACTATTGATCATGAAACCCATTACCCTTGCTGCTGTCTAAATACAAAAGAAACTGTGCTCAAAGAAATCCAAGAATTGCAAGCAAAGTAAAGCTAAAATCAAATTACATCAACTCATATTCTAACCCCTCACCATTAGTCTCGCTATGGCTTTCGAAGGTAATCATAAACAACTTGAGTAATCTGATATCTAATTTGCAGAAAAATAAACTAATATCAAATTACACACTCATACTTCAATCCCTCACCATTAGTCTCGCTATGGCTTTCGGAGGTAACCGAAAATGACATGAGCAATTTAATATCTAACTTGCAGAAAAATAAACTAATATCAAACTACACACTCATACTTCAATCCCTCACCATTAGTCTCGCTATGGCTTTAGGAGGTAACTGATAATGACATGAGAAATTTAATATCTAACTTGCAGAAAAATAAACTAATATCAAACTACACACTCATACTTCAATCCCTCACCATTAGTCTCGCTATGGCTTTCGGAGGTAACTGATAATGACATGAGTAATTTAATATCTAATCTAACTAATAAAACAAATGTACAAAACTGAAATAAATAAAACAGTGCTGGAATTAAAAGCTAAGAAAAATAAATCAGCAGAAGGACAAGACTGATTCCATGTCATTAGTCATTGTAAAACTATGTGCAAATGCCCGCCTACTGTAATCTGGAACAAAAACTATGGCATAATGAATGTAAGGAAATAAAGCATGAAACTATACAGCAATAAACAAAACCTCGGTGTGTGCAGGGGCCCTCTGCACAATCCTTCTTCAGCTTCTTAAAATTGTAATCAAAACACCATCAAGAACTTCTTTATTGAAAAACTTCACAAATCTACATCCCATTCCATCTTAAACTTTGTTACAAAAGACTTCTCTATTCCTTCCTCTCCTTCTCCTATTTTTCACTACTTTTTCATTACTTCTTCATTACCTATGATAGGATAAAGCTTCTCCTATTTATACAAAATATGAGGAGTCATCTCATTAATGGGAGTCCATGAATCTCTCCCTCCATCTCTAGAGTTACAATCAAAATAGGAAATGATAAGACACATGTCTTTCTAGAGTTTCAACACTACTTGAGGAATGAGACACATATCCTCTTAGAGTTTCAATACAACAAGGAAGTGAGATACATATCCTCTTGATCCCATAATCTTCTCCAACCAAATTCGAATTTGGCCTTAGAGTGCCACATAAGGGTCTTCTAGAAGTCTCCTTTTGACCTACACATGTCACAAAACTCATAACATATATATAGATATATGAAACTATGTTAATTTTCTAGTTTCTAATCATAAATTCACTTTAAATACATAAAATAAATAACTTTGGAAGACAAGGATCCTAACCCATATATTTATGAAAATGGTTACTTGATGTAGGGTTTTAGGTCGGATGGCTATGAAATAAGAGCTAAATGGTTATGACATAATGGAAATATGTATGAATATGGAAAACACTTTTGAGACTCAACATACCCCCCAACTGAAGTTGTTGCATGTCCTCATGCAACTATTGCAATGATTCATTTGTCTATGAGTTGATCTTTTATGAGTTTTGACTCATATAGATTCGTTCCAAACTTTGCTTCTTGATATTTTCTTTTTGGCAAAGTATAATACATTTGATTGCAACATTTTTTTAATGGTTGGTTCTTGTGTGACAACCAATTTTTTTGAGCAATGGTTCTTGTGTAACAATGCTTTATTTTCTTTGTTGCATGAAAGTTCATGAAAACATTTAGAATCAATTACTTCATCAATGAATTGATCATTTGCAAGACATATAATCTTTTGGATCATGTTGCAACAATAGTTGGTTGTGAAGTATATGTGGGTGGAAATGAAATGAAAATGTGTGATAGTATATGACATGTGGATATGAAATGAGGTCCCTTCCCCCCAACTAAAGATATGACAATGTGAAAAAGGGAGTGAGGAATTTTTCCAAAGTTACAATTTTAGCATTCTAATGAATTACATGACTAAAAATTAGAAAACAACATACCTTCACTTATCTTAAATGTGGATGAGTTGTGTATGTGTGATGGCTGCAAAATTCTGATCATATTCTTCTTTAAGTGGCTGAACAAGAGGAGTCATTGATAAAGAGATAAGATGACTTTTTATTGCTTCTACTAAAATTTGCTGAATCTACTCCAAAATGCTGAAAATAATAATCTTCATGTCTTCAAAACTCATTGGCATAATTCCTACTATGTGAAAAGATATTCTGATGTCGAACATAGTAGGAAATTGTTGACTTAGTGGCCATTAATGGATGCCACTAGTCAACACGAGAACTCTCACCATTGATGACAATGAGAGTCAAGATGCCCAAACACATCTTGCTAGGTACGAATGATTTTGCTGATGTCGAGTCACCTAGAAGATATGACGAACAAGGGACATTAATGTATTCCCATTGTTTGTCAGCATGAGAACTTTCCATTAAGGCATGCAAGCCTCAAGGTGTTTTACAAAGAACTTAGACTCAAAGGACTATGGACTCAATAATCTGCATTGAAGCAGGGCTTATTTGCAGAATGAAAATGACAAGAAATGGAAGATGAAAATGGAAGATGGTAATGGAAAGTAGAAATGGCAATGGGCAATAAGCATGTGAATGAGCCTCTTGCTTTTATTTGTGGGTTATGAATGGACAAAAAGAAATGGAAAGTGGATGTGAATGTAAATGGAAAATATGAAGTGAAATGAGATGAATGGTTTATTATGAGGTATGGATGTGATGGAGACAATAGTATCTGAAAGTTTTTCAAATGTTTGGATCTGATTTTACATCAGCATATTTCCTCTTTGTTGCTGATTATCCTCTTATGAAACAAATTGGTCTCTTAGAGAGACACCATTATCTTGTAGTCATGTCTTTCCTCCTGGAACCTGCAAAAAAACTAATACTTCTTCTGCAATGGAATGTAAGATTATCAAAGGAGAGAGGTGATTAATCTCTCTAGTTATGATATTTACACACAAAACTAAGAATTTGTATTAATGAAACAAGTTCTCAAAGGAAAAATCAAAAGAATTTATACCTGTTTTAGAATTAGTGCCTCAAGTTGAATGTTGCTTCTTTTCAGAAATTTATTTCATTATTTACCATTTCAAACTCTAATGATGGATTTTTCATTGTGTAGATCTTTTTGATACCTTTCCAACGATACTTAAATCATCAAAATCAGATTTTGTATGAGAAAGTTAGGCTGATTTGAACAATGAGGTTTTTCAGCTGCAGAATTGGAGAACAGTTGCGGAATTGGACTTTAGTTGCAGAATGTCGACGGTTTCTATAGCTAAAAATCTTGAATAAAAAGTTCGCCATTCATCTTTTATCATCAGTCCAAAATTAATCAATACCTTCAGAAAAGTGAGCAAATAACTTATTCATTTCATTGATTCAAAATTATTATTATTATTATTATTATTATTATTTTGTTGACATGTGGCGACTTAGTGTGGCGACTTAGTGATAACACACAACTTGACTTCCCTTTGACCAGGGTCTTTTTCATCGACTTGGATCAAATTAATAGGACACCATCCATGTACTAACATTTTCCCAGCTACCCATGTGGCTCGTTTCGTCTCTTGACACCTATAACCTATAGAAGTAATAAAATGGCTGCGGAATTGCCAGTTAGCTGCGAAATCAGGCTGCATTCCGCAGCTAAAAGATAGCCAACCATTAGTTTTACACATATTTGGATACGTGTGTCGTGCATAGCTTTTTATCTTTTCCGCACTTTCCTATGGAGTTTCTGCAACCTTATAAGTAAGTGATTCATCTTTAAAACAGAGATTTTCAATTGAAACAAAACCAACCAAAATGATGTTGATCCCTTTTCTAACTGAAAATGCCAGTGTTAATAAGTCCTGAGCTTCCCATACAGACATCAGATAAAGTTCGATAAATAATCAAAGATACTAAGGTCATGCTTGATAATAACATTTCACCTCTTCTTATAAATGCCAGGTTTGACATTAATGGTAACAGGGTGCATATTATTCGTTGGAACTGCATTGACAGCAGCCTGGACCGTAGTAAAATCTGGGTTTAACTCACACGAAATATACATGAACAGAATGTGAGTGAGTTTTCAAATGGCCTCTGCATCGAATGCCAAGAAGCTCCATGCCACGTCGATTGGTTGGTTACGTATCCAATTAAGATTGTTGTTCACAGGTGTTATATCTATCAGCAAAGAGCCGTATCCAATTAGAACTGTTGTTAGCAGGTGTTACGTTTATCAGCAAAGAGCCATTTCCAATTAGAATTGTTATTAATCGGGAAGTGGCAGAGGAGGTGTTAGACGGGTGGCAAAAGGCAGTTAATTATCAGTATACCATTGGAAGCAGCCGAATTTAATCAACTGTCAATTCATTAATTGAAATTCCGTTTTTTTTTTCACGTGGCAGGCAAAAATGGGCTTCAAAGAACTGATAAATTCTCTCATACCACCATGAATTTCTTAAAACGATTTCTGGGTTATTTAATTTACCCTATTGGCGAAAAAACCCATGTTTTATTTTTTTCAAATTCACCTCCCTTTGGCCAAATTGTGCTTTCAAAGTTTGACGTTTTTCTCTGTTTTGCGTTTTTCTGGCTTTTGCTTCAGCAACAAAAAAAAAAATCAATTTTTGGTGGAACAGGTTCAATTATTGTTATATGCATTGAGTTCATGAGTGCTAATGAAGCATTTGATTTATATTTGAACTCTTATGCTGCAAAAAAAGGAAGAAGAAAGGAAGCAAATCGATCAACCATTGAAATGATGAAAAAGAAAAACAGTTGAGCGAGCAAGGTTCCTAATAGCAGATTATGAAAATGCTGCAGTGATTAGAAGCTGTTGAAATTATAAATGCTACTGCCCAGGCTTCACTCTTTCAAACTAAGAAGTCGCTGTAAAAAACAATACGATCATTGCAAAGTGTTGAATTTGCCAGTGATGTTGTTCGGAATGTCTTCCAAAAGAACTTATGGTCAAATGATGATGCAAAACCTTTGCAATCAAATTATTATATGGACAATTCTCTGGCAATTCCTTTGGAAAACGTGGATCTCTTTTCGTTTAATTGCTAAATCTGTAATTTCTTTAATAAAAAGGAACGTATTCAGCCAAGTGATAGATTCCAGATCTCGTTTTGGTAACATAGATTCGGTAATGGAGATTTAAGCATTTTTGAAGTAGTGACTGCCCATGAAAGTCCATACCTGTTAGCTAAAGCGTTTGGTTTATTCATCTAATTTTGGTGGTCCGTGCAGAGACTTTCTTAAAATGGATTCTTTCTTCTCATGAATTTTGCAGGTTTGTTTCAGGCCAAAGCTTGAATAGGAATGCAGATTTTCTACTGAGGCCACATTGAAAGCTAGGATTGAAGATAGTCATAGATTGTTTTTCTCTTCTTCTTCTTTTTTTATGAAATTGTAAATTTTTATAAGAAGGATTAATGATTTTCAATTTCAGGCAGCAAAGACTTTAAGAAAAACATGATAAAAACAGGACTTTGACTGAGGTTTTAAACTGATTTTTTATCAGTCTGGGCTGGGTGACTAGGATAGGATCCATGTCGGGACAATTCCGGAGATGCCCATGTGGTCAGTTTCTTCATTGGATGCCTGTAACCTGCTAAACCTTGAAATCAGCTGCGGAATTCACAATTAGCTGCGGAATCAGGACACATTCCGCAGCGAGGTTGAAAAATCTTATTAAAACAGGGTACAGTGTTTTGAGGACCACTACAGACCATAACCAGTCAATCTTGGACAGCTGAACCTATCAAAGCAGTTGGGTTTCATTTTTTATTTTTATTTTTTTAAATCAAATAGAATGATGAAAGCAATTTTTTTTTTTTTTTTTTTGAATCAATTGAAATGATGAAGTTTATTTTTTCTCCATTTTTTTTCTTTTTTTTTTTACATAACAATTCTTTTTCTGATCCTCCAGATCACACAAAGTACAAGAGGAGAGCATACTCAAGAATTATTAATTTTTTTTTACATAACAATCATTTTTCTGATCCTCCAGATCACACAAAGTGCAGGAGGAGAGCATACTCAAGAATTATTAATTTTTTTAGATGTAAAAAATAAGGTCTCCTAATTACACTTCCCCGGCAACGGCGCCAAAATGTTTGGTCAATTTAGTGTGTCCTAAATTGCTACATTAATTTGTCAATCCGGGATTCGTAAGCTGACGAAGTGTGGCGCACTATATGTGCAAGATAACCTATCTCTTACTTTTTTGTCGTTTTTGGGTTTTTTATTTATCTTGGGGGTTTTTATCTTGGTTGGTTTCCTAATGTGAGATGGAAATTCTAAAAGACAAGTATGGATATAAATGTTCAAGGCAATGATGTCCTTTATAATGATTTCCCAAACTTCAAACTTCAAAAGGGTTTTAAAACATACAATGACAAAATTAATTCCTAAAATAAAATGAAAATGTGCCACTATACTAGTCAAACAAGCAGTGAACTATTGATCATGAAACTCATTACCCTTGTTGCTGTCTAAATACAAAAGAAACTGTGCTCAAAGAAATCCAAGAATTGCAAGCAAAGTAAAGCTAAAATCAAATTACATCAACTCATATTCTGACCCCTCACCATTAGTCTCGCTATGGCTTTCGGAGGTAATCATAAACAACTTGAGCAATCCGATATCTAATTTGCAGAAAAATAAACTAATATCAAATTACACACTCATACTTCAATCCCTCACCATTAGTCTCGCTATGGCTTTCGGAGGTAACTGATAATGACATGAGAAATTTAATATCTAACTTGCAGAAAAATAAACTAATATCAAACTACACACTCATACTTCAATCCCTCACCATTAGTCTCGCTATGGCTTTTGGAGGTAACTGATAATGACATGAGCAATTTAATATCTAACTTGTAGAAAAATAAACTAATATCAAACTACACACTCATACTTCAATCCCTCACCATTAGTCTCGCTATGGCTTTCGGAGGTAACTGATAATGACATGAGTAATTTAATATCTAATATAACTAATAAAGCAAATGTACAAAACTGAAATAAATAAAACAGTGCTGGAATTAAAAGTTAAGAAAAATAAATCAGCAAAAGGACAAGACTGATTCCATGTCATTAGTCATTGTAAAACTATGTGCAAATGCCCGGGCTGCCTACTGTAATCTGGAACAAAAACTATGGCATAATGAACGTAAGGAAATAAAGCATGAAACTATACAGCAATAAACAAAACCTCAGCGTGTGCAGGGGCCCTCTGCACAATCCTTCTTCAGCTCCTTAAAATTGTAATCAAAACACCATCAAAGAACTTCTTTATTGAAAAACTTCACAAATCTACATCCCATTCCATCTTAAACTTTGTTACAAAAGACTTCTCTATTCCTTCCTATCCTTCTCCTATTTTTCACTACTTTTTCATTACTTCTTCATTACCTATGATAGGAGAAAGCTTCTCCTATTTATACAAAATATGAGGAGTCATCTCATTAATGGGAGTCCATGAATCTCTCCCTCCATCTCTAGAGTTACAATCAAAATAGAAAATGATAAGACACATGTCTTTCTAGAGTTTCAACACAACTAAGAAATGAGACACATATCCTCTTAGAGTTTCAATACAACAAGGAAGTGAGACACATATCCTCTTGATCCCATAATCTTCTCCAACAAAATTCGAATTTGGCCTTAGAGTGCCACACAAGGGTCTTCTAGAAGTCTCCTTTTGACCTACACATGTCACAAAACTCATAACACATATATAGATATATGAAACTATGTTAATTTTCTAGTTTCTAATCATAAATTCATTTTAAATACATAAAATAAATAACTTTGGAAAACAAGGATCCTAACCCATATATTTATGAAAATGGTTACTTGATATAGGGTTTTAGGTCAGATAGCTATGAAATAAAAGCTAAAGGGTTATGACATAATGGAAATATGTATGAATATGGAAAACACTTTTGAGACTCAACAGGGACATGAGTAAGAACCATAATATTCACACAGGTAGCCACCCAAAGGATTTAACCCCACAAACTACTGCAAATTCAGAGAACCTAACCACTCAAGCTAAACCACCAGGCTTAGATGCCTTAGTTAATCAAAAAATATTTTTGGGTGTAAATTATTTGGATTTTAAATGCAGGAAATATCAATAATTTTCAGTCAAAACACAACATAAATAAAAAAATTAGAGGATATTGGAGGTAGTTCATATTATGCACTCACTAAACATGATTAATAGTAAATATACCTTCGGTGGATTGAATGGATAATCAGGTGGAAAATGAATTGTCACCAGAAACACACCCCCAACATATACTCTGTTAGGAGGTCCCATAATTGTCACTTTCCAATGGAACATATCATCTTCCATCAGCCCTATACAAGCATGGATGTAAATAAATAAACTTTGAACTAATTCATTGCAATATAAAATATAACTAGAGAAAGTATAGAAGTTATATCTTTAAAATCCAATCCTTCTATTTAATTAGAACCAAGTCAAATCATAGGTAAACTCTTTGCCTATTAGGTAATTAAGGAATTTACTAAAACCAACTTGCATGGGTGACAAACATGCCAAATTACCATTCAAATGTGAAACTAACATTCACAAAAGCATAAGCACAATAGTTGAGAACTCAATGATGCTGAGACATCCTATTTTCAAGATAGTACTCAAGGGTACCATTTTATTTACCTAAATAGTAGCTATACTACATAAATTATACAACAAATGTGGCCTCCTCTATTTTAGGAGATTAAATTTTTAATAAGAGACACAAACAACTGTATAAAAATAACATTCTGGGATCAACGGTTATAATTCTATGTACCTCACTCAAATAATTGATTGATGCTCAGGATTGGGATTCCTAGTAAGGTCAATGGAATATTAAGCCATCTATTGATGTTCCATTCTCATTGCGGCCTGCCCAATGCATATTTTCAGTCCTATAATTTCAACCTTAATTCCTGTTGCAAGGTACCTATTTTTCCTTGATGACTTCTCTGGGAACATGTGGGGTCACTTTTTTATAAGAAATTTCATGCTTTCGTTGAATTAAGATGTTTAAGGTAGTAGTATATTAGGAAGAAGGCACAAGTATAAAGGTCCTTCCATCAAACAATGGAGTGGAGATCCACTATAATTAGCTATTTAATTCTTGTAAGAATGCATCTAGACTCTAGAGACAATTTTATGTGCACACACACCCAAGCAGCATGACGTTGTGGAGAGAAGAAACAAGACAATTTTGAAATGGCCAATAGCATGTTATAGGGCAAGGAAGTTCTAGATAAGTCTTTATCAAAATCATACTGCAGTAAGCAGTGAGAATAGGAGTATCCTCTTCTTCATAGCTAGTTTCATTCAAGGATGCAGTTCAATCAAAGACATCTCCTTCAAACAAATCAACCCCCTTTTAATCCAAATCCATACATCATGGAAAAGACTAATGAGGTGATAGCATTGAAGATCTCTTAGTTAGAGGCTAATGAATACCTTGATTCATATAAAATAGCAGCTGCAAATTGTTATTTTAATGGTTTTTGGCATCATATAGATTAATTAAGCCAACACTTCCTTCAAATGACACAGAAATAATCATCAACTTTATATTCTCATGTTTGTTCAATGCCTATTGGAAGCTTCCAACTCAGTAAAAGATCACAAGATTGTTCACCGATGATTTTACTATCCCTGTTGGTGTCCACTTCAGAGAAAACCTTGGTATACTTTTGAGCATCAGATTGCATCATCCTTGGCCAGGACAGTTGGGTGTTTCCTCCTAGACTTGAAGTTGTTGCACCAACTCCAGTATATGGAGGCATAATTGATGTGCTCTGTGATTTAACCAAGGCTGAAGAAGGCGTAGTTGGTATTGGTACAAGAACCATAGAAAATAAAATATTGTTGATTAAATACAGAGGCTGGTAAGCTAAAATCTATTTATATTGAGAGAGGGTAGCAGAAAAAAACATCTCCATTGAAAATTGAAAATGAAGAAAAACCATTTCCATTAGCAGACATGCATTTAACATCACTTCATCCTATAGAAAAGCTTGATTTTATGTGATATTAAAAAGGTTTTTATGGTACTAATGGAATTAACCCTCCTTGAAAATCTAAACTTGCTTGCCTGAATGACTATTATTAATGGAATAAGTTGTTGGATTCCGAACACAATTTCCAATTGTAGGAAATTGCAGGTACTATATTTTTTATTCAACGCACTGACTGGGCCACTCCCTGATGAATTTGTAAATCCAAAGTGAATTTTATATTTTATTTTTTAGGCAAAACCAGTTTGAAGGTCATTTACCTCAGGAACTAGGCAACTGTTTGTCTCTCATAATATTGGGAATTGATGCTAACATGCTCTATGGATCAATAACACCAGAGCTTTGTCACGCCAAGAGCCTAGACTCTATCTCTTTGTCACTGAATCAGTTTACAACTTGCATAGAGGACACTTTCCTAGAGTGCATGAACTTTACAGACTTTTTATATCTATCAACGAATATGGGTTGAATGAGAGAGAGTGAAATGGTTGATTCCAGTTATGAATGGTGATCCGGGCACACTTAGAATCCGTTTAGGATGGGAACAATTTTTCTGGTGGATTCCTTGGTTATCTTTCAATTCATTTATTCAATTATTTAATATGCATATTCTAATGCAAATATCTCTGTCAATCACGAGTTAACTTTAAATATTCTTAATACAGACTAGAGGGTGGGAGATTGAAAATATGGGGAAAAAAACCAATGTCAAAGTAAATATTAACGTTAAAACCTTTTTATTTTTCAGTCAAGAACAATTATTTCATTTCTAATCTCTTGTTAGGATTACACTTCACTATTAAGATCATCAACACACTTCATCCAAAATATTATCATTGCACTATGTTAGTTATATAGAAAAGCTAAAGAGTTTGAAGTAGATAATTAGACCTTCAAGAAATTCCAGTTGATCAAAAGGCATACACAAAGTCTTGGTTGCCCCCATTTCTCCTTTTGTTTTTGCTTTCACATCCTCCTCAACATCCTGAAAGAATAAATTTTTCATATAATTCCAAAAATTGAGTATTGACTCATTAAGGACTCTTCTGAGTGCTGGATGTTGAGATTTCTAATAATAATTTGGAGAAAATCTCATAAATATGACAACAATAGGATTTGTTGCTAAATTGACTGCATCTAATCCTGATGTGGAGTTATTGAATCCTATTTTGTTGTGATTGAATTTATGATTCAATTTCTACTCCCAGCTATAAAATGTAAGCCCGTAGAGGTTGAGGAACATAAGTGCAGATAAGAAACTCTGTTGTTGTAATCTCCTATTGATGAATAGAAAGTCGATACCTCTGTTTGGTGGACATAGCCCATATTGGTTGGGTGAACCACGTTAAATCTGTTGTCTTCATTGATATACTGCCTATATGCGTGAGTTTATTTATTTTTTTCCACTATGATTTGATCAACAATTGGTATCGGAGCATTAAAGGTTTTTTATAGATAGTTTTTTTTTTAAATCGATTTGCTGCCTGCAATAATGTATTTCTGATTGCTATGTGCTATGTGGTGCTTATGGCCGTAACTGTTAAGCATATGTGGTGGCTTCTGGCGTTGAAAGAGCACTAATGCTATTAAATTCGAAGGAGAACAGTGAGACTGTGAAAGTTGTCTGCCACGGTGATTTCCAACGCTGTGAGCTGCAATAAGCACTGGTTCGAGTGAGAGAACCATGGGATATAATTTCTCTCCAATAAGTTGTGAGCTCCGTAAGCTGTGAGGGCCAAGTTCATTGTTGTGCATGGATCAAGCTGCAGATTTGTTGTGAGTGCTAAGCGTGTTAGCACAGTTTGAAGAGTAGGAGTAGTGTTTCATCTGCGTTCCAAATGAGAGGACCCACAACACGTGAGATGGCAAGGTAAAGCCTCTGTTTTTTCTGCAGATATATATCATTTTTTTGGACAGTAATTTTGAACCAAAGCTTCATTTCATTAATGTGTAATTGTTGTGAATGGCCATTGGCATGTGTAGCTGTTTATTATTTTTCAAATAATTCTTAATTTTACAATTCGAGCTTGCCTATATTTCCAAATAGTGTTGTGCAACTTGAGATATGGTATTTGGTTAAATATTGTTGTGATTTTAATCAAATAAGTGAAATAATGTTTGGTTTGCGGAGATTACAACTATTTAGGGAATGTAAAATCTTTGACAACAAAGCCATTGAGATGAGTGCTTAGTTATGTTCATATGTGAGTGAAGTTTTCTCTGTTGCGTGAAAAATTAAATTAAAAACATGGAAAAAACATGAAGTTCTCAGTTTGAGATAAAGAAGTTAAATGGGAAAAACAACTTCGAGATCTGGAAAGTTAAGATGCATGATCTACTCGTGCAACAAGGCGTGGCGAAGGCACTGTTGGGAAAAGCCAAACAACCTTACACCATAACAGATGACAGATGGAGTGACATGGATGACAGAGCACTAAGTGGCATACGATTGTGTTTGGAAGATGATGTGTTATTTAACATCGTGTCAAAGAAAAATGCTATTGGTTTATGGACAAAGTTAGAAAAGTTGTACATGACAAAATCCTTAACAAATAGGATTCTTCTAAAAAGACAGTTGTACAGCTTGTGTATGAAGGAAGGTATGACAATAACTGATCATCTGAATACCTTTAATGCTCTTCTGGTGCAGTTAGATAGTATAGATGTAAAATTTGATTCAGAAGATAAAGCTGTAACTTTATTATGCTCGTTGCCTGAGTCATGGGATCATTTTGTTACTTATATAAGTCTTAGTTCATCAGAACCCCTTGAATTTGATGATGTTGTTGGAGCTTTATTATCTGAAGAAAAAAGAAAGAGGACAAATTCAGAAACCTCTACATAAAAAGAAATGATGGTCAGAGGTCGTTCTAAAGAAAGACGCTTCAGTAAGCAGAACAACTCACGATCAAAATCGAAAGGGAAGAAGAGTAAGGTAAAGTGCTAGTTTTGTGGCAAATCGGGACATTTGAAGAAGGACTCTTGGAAGAGATAGAAAACATCCAAAGGAGACTCTTTGACAGAGAAGAAATAAGAAAACACGACAGATATAGGTTCGGCATCCGTTTCAGGTATGAGTGATGAAGTGTTATCAGTTAGTTTGTCTAATCATGATAAACATTGGTTGTTAGATTCTGGTGCGTCAAATCACATGTGCATTCATAGAGAGTGGTTTAAATCTTATAAAACAATCAATGATGGAGTTGTTTACATGGGAAATGATGTCTCATGTAATATTGTGGGAATTGGAAGCATCCAGATTAAAATGTTTGATGGGACAAATAAAATTTTAACTAATGTAAGACACGTGCCTGAACACAGAAAAAACCTCATTTCTCTAGGAGTGCTAGACACAAATGGAGATAAAACCCTTATTCAAGGTGGAGTAATGAAATTTTATAAAGAAATTTTACTAGTAATGAAAGCAAAGAAGATTGGAAATCTTTATCAGTTAGAAGGAAGAACAAAGTTAGATCATGCTTCTACTGTATCTGAAAACAAAAGTGATTATATTCGAAAGGTATGGAAAGGTCATCCATGTGATTATTCTAAACTGAAAGTTTTTGGTTGTGATGCATATGCTCTAATTCCGAAACATCAGCATTCTAAATTAGATCCTAAATCAAAAAGATATATCTTTGTTGGATATGGTGATGGGACTAAGGGATACAGGTTGTGGGATCCTACTACTCACAAGATCATCATTAACAGAGATGTTAAATTCAATGAATCTTCACTCGATAATCCAGATGTAGATGATAAATTGAAACAGGATAATGTACCTAAGTTTCAACATATTCAGTTTGAAACCAGTTCAAATACTGATGATAGTCCAGATGAAGTTCATGAACATGTTTCAGACACAAATCATGAAGAATTTCCTACAGATAATAATCAATAAATTGTGGAAGAACCAGAAACATTTTTAAGGAGGTCCATGAGAATCAGATGTCCTCCTAAAAGGTATGATGATTATGTTACTTCAGTTTATTTAACCACTAATGATGATGAACCTTTATGCTATCAAGAAGCTATAGAAGGTTCTAACAGTGATAGGTGGAAAGAGGCTATGAAGGATGAGATGAAGGCATTAGACAAGAATGCCACATGGGATCTGGTGGAACTTCCTAAAGATAGAAAAAATGTAGGATGTAAATGGGTTTACAAATTGAAAAGGGGTGTTGATGATACAGAAGACAGGTAAAAAGCAAGGCTGGTCGTGAAAGGTTTTTCTTAGAATGTAGGAATTGACTTTCATGAGATATTTTCACTAGTTGTAAAGATTGTTTCAATTCGGATTGTCTTAGCATTAGTTTCTTTACTTGATTTAGAATTACAACAACTAGATGTTAAGACTGCATTTTTACATGGAGATCTAGATGAAGAGATTTATATGGAACAACCTAAAGGGTTTGTTCAAAATCGCAACAAGAAATTTGTCTGCAGGCTCAAGAAATCATTGTATGGTCTGAAGCAGTCGCCTCGACAATGGTACAAGAAATTTAATTCTTTCATGATGAGTCAAAATTATATAAGAAGTGAATATGATCATTGTGTTTACTTTAATAAATTGAGTAATGGCATGTTAATTATCTTAGTGTTATATGTTGACGATGTGCTTTTAGCAAGAAAAATCATAACAAAAATCAACAAGTTAAAGGCTCAGATGGCTAGGACGTTTGATATGAAAGATCTAGGAGCAGCAAGACATATTTTGGGCATGGATATTTTCAGAGACAGGAGCAATGGTAAGCTGTGGTTATCACAAGAGAAGTGTATTGAGCAAAAACTCTTAAGGTTTGGTATGAACAATGTGAAGCCAGTTTCAGTCCCTTTAGCTTCCCATTTTAAGCTTTCTTCAAGTTTATGTCCTAATAAAAATGAAAAAAGGAATATATGTCTCGAATACCTTATGCCAATGTAGTAGGTTGTTTGATGTATGCGATGGTTTGTACACGACCAGATATTTCACATGAAGTTGGGGTTGTCAGCAGGTATATGGAAAATCCAGGAAAAGAACACTGGTCAGCAGTGAAATGGGTGCTTCGATATCTGAGAGGCACAAGTGATTACTATATCACTTATAACATAAGTATTGAATTTGTTTGCGGATATGTTGATTCCGATTTTGCAGGTGATTTGGATAAGAGAAGGTCAACTTCAGGATATGTCTTTACTCTTGCAGGTGGAGCTGTAAGCTAGATGTCAAAGCTACAAAACATTGTTGCTTTATCCACTATAGAAGCAGAATACATAGCTGCTTCACATGCTTGCAAAGAAGCGGTTTGGTTGAAAGGTTTGTTTGGTGAGTTTGGTAGGTTGCAGAACAACATCAAGTTATTTTGTGATAGTCAAAGTGCAATTCACTTGGCTAAAAATACATCCTATCATAGTAAATCAAAGCATATAACTATAAAGTACCATTTTGTAAGACAGGTTATCACTGAACGGGGAGTCTCTCTTGAAAAAGTGCATACAAAGGAAAACTGTGCAGACATGTTCACGAAACCATTTTTATTAGAGAAGCTACGATGGTTTCTAGCTTCTCTTGGCTTTCAGAAAAGATAAAAAATAATAATGGAACAGGGTATCAGGCTAATTGTTGTCAAGGTGGAGATTGTTGAGATTCCTAATAATAATTTGGAGAAAATCTCATAAATATGACAACAATAGGATTTGTTGCTAAATTGACTACATCTAATCCTGATGTGGATTTATTGCATCCTATTTTGTTGTGATTGAATTTATGATTCAGTTTCTACTCCCAGCTATAAAATGTAAGCCCGTAGAGGTTTTTGTGCATGAGGGATGTGAGGTGATAGGAACAGAAGTGCAAATGAGAAACTCTGCTGTTGTAATCTCCTGTTGATGAATAGAAAGCCGATACCTCTGTTTGGTGGACGTAGCCTAGATTGGTTGGGTGAACCATGTTAAATCTTTTGTCTTCATTGATATACTGTCTATATGCATGATTTTATTTGTTATTTTCCGCTGTGATTTGATCAACACTGGATTATCACAAAATAAAATAAAAAATAAATAGTTTTGATATCGTATTCAAGTAATATGCAGGCCCAATTTGGTTACATTAGATGACAGAAATGAACTAATTTTATGGCATCCTCGAATAAAATTAAAATAATTTAAGAAACGACATTTAATTTATAATATAATCATACATTTAGGGTATTTTATGTCTAGTGAATATGAAACTAGACCAAATTTGATCAAGCATGAGTACTGCAATACAACTTATGTCAGCCAAGCAAGTGCTAAGGATAATAATGTGTATTCAAAAAATGTATGCTTCATGTTATTACTGTGTATGTGTGTTACTGCCATGCCATTAATCAATATAAAGATATTATTGATGGACTAGAAGGATAATGAATAAGTACATATTAACTCCCCAGCCTATAAATGTACTTAGTATGTATTCAATACACTAGATGTATTTTATAATATATATAAATTTTCCCTACCAGTCCCTGATGAAAACTTCAATTCTTTGTGTATGTGGACTCAAGATTCCATTTCATGAAAATCATCTACGTTTATGCAGTAATACTTCACGTTATTGGAACTTGGAAGTGTTCTGGTTCCTGGTAGTACAGTTGTTGTGCACTCTATTCTCTCAACATTTTTTTCCACTGCAAACATACAAAACTATATGACTTCTCATTAACGTGATGCATTATTTCAATTATATATTTTCCTGGTAGTAATGTGATGAAAAATATCTGGATATATTTGGTTCGCAGATACAACTCCTCCCCTCCTTGGATTTGTAAGGTTCAGATTCCAAAGCCTACATTTGGCCCAGATGAGTAGAGGATCCATACTCAGTACAAGCCTTATATGGATCTGTGTATGATCCATGTGGATTATATAATGGATAGAGTCTGCACAGAACTTCTAAAACCACATAAAAAAAAATAAAAAACAAAAGAAGATTTTTATACGTTCCAACATCATATATATATGATCATTGTGTGCATTGTATAAAAACTATATCCAGCACATGATATTACTGTATGCATTTACGTCACTTGATCTGTTAAATAATATTCAATGTTATAGTAGGGGTTAGCTGCTTTTTGGGTCTTACAAATATATCACCTATTATGATTCATTGTATGTGAGATGTATTGTTACTCTTACCACTCAAATTGTACGTTAAACTTTTGAAGTGAAAGCTCCAACCCACACCATACAATCCGAGTGGAACCTTAGCAACAACACTTTCCCTCTTCCCTGCATTTACTAGTGTTTGATCCAATCTCCAATTTGCTACCAACTCTGACTTTTATGCTATAATATCCTTATTATTCCTGAAGCAAGTGTGTTTGGTTGGCTAACTTGTGAAATGGCTTATAGACACAACCTTTTTTCCTTCTTCATTACGCTGGCTAATAGACCAATGCTCCTGCAGGCTGCACCACTGTTGACCATTACTTGACACACGAAATTATGTTTTTGACTAAGGATACCTTTGCAACGAGGGGTAGCAATTAAAAAAATTAGACATGCCTATCTTGAGGAGTCTTGAGATTGCTTCAACAGCTATAAAATCTCCTCTTCCAATTACTTCCAAATACCATTCAATACTTATTCCAATTTACATCTTTAAATTATCTATTTGAGTAGCTTCCAAAAGTGTACTATGGACACACTAGAATAATTTCTCAATAAACAAATTTCCACCATCTGAAAACTTGCCCTTCTATATTACTAGATCTAAATAATCTCTAAGATGTTTTAAACCAAATCCCCTCTGAGGAACAATAGTGACAAGATTCAAATCAAATCAACATACAAACACTAAAGAAGAAAGCCAAAATATATGAGAAATGCTCCCCAACATGATAAACCTTATGTAAACATGATTATGAAACTTGATATCCCACGAAACACTGGTTATCAATAAGCACAAGGCTAAATATATAATATAATATTAAAAGGGTTAGGACAAAAATTTCACACTAAAGTATTGTTATTAATAATAATAATGATAATACAAACCTAAGTAAATATTATACACTAACATCCCTGCTAAAGGTTGATCATGCCACCATTTGAAAATACAATCACTTGTATTCTGGTGTGAGATCGCTAAAAGGATGCAAATGTATTCTAAATCCTTATCTTGCCCTATAGTATCCTTGATGTCGACATGAATTCGGTTTAACTAAAACAAAATTCTTCCACACTATCAAAGTCACCAAGCTTGAGACTGCTGGTCTAATTTTGGCTCAAGGTAATAAAAAAAGTGGGAATTGTTGTGGTTCAAGGTCGGACAAAATCTCCAATTCTAGCTCATGCTGAGAAGATTTATAGATTATTGCAGAGCCTTCAAATATTCCAACTAGAATGGATAACTTGGGAAAAGATACAAATCATCGGAAAGAACCATGTCTGGATCTTAACTCATTACCATTTGTTCCATGTGCATGCATAGAAAAAGTGAGATGCCATGTGAGACTATCATCCTCTGATCCATACAGAAAAGGGGATCTGACTACTTATGAGATGTTCTTTGGAGTTCACAAGGGGATCTGACATGGCACACAACAATTTCTTTGGAAAATTAGGAGATGTGCTTGGTGGGACATGCCAACATTAATTAATAAGATGGTTGAATGTCACTTAGTCCAAAATGTTCCCTGGGTGAAATACTCGGGATATCTAATATTTTTAGGTCAATTTCCCACTCCTCCCTTGGCTTCAGGGCTTCTGATTTCGTCATACCTTGCTTAAATGTCTGTCTAGATTTGTAATATCGATCTGATATGTTTTGAAAATCTCACTCTTCTTTGGAGTACCCTCCTTCGCTTTTATTTCAAATTTATAGGACTTCCCACTACTATTAGCATCGCCCTTCTTGTCTTCCTTTACCTCCTAATATTTCAAACCCTTTTCCATCATGAACAATCAATCCTACAACCTAATCTAGAACCTAACTCATGCCTTCCTCCTAAATTCTACAACAAAATCTAAGAGATTATGAGCAAAAACATATTTTAAAAATATAAATTTTGAAATGGGAAGATGGATAAATCCCTAAATCTGCAACTCAAGGTGTATTATCCATGAGGTAGTAGCTAGGATGAACAATGCACTCAAAAAATGGCCTTCAATGACTTAGGACTTACAGTTATGTTAAATTGACACAGAACCAGAGTTTATCATATTAACACAATATATCACACCTCAAGAAGACTTGGTTAATAGTAGGATGCATGCCACATATACATTAGCATGGAACATGTGCTTATCATATTCACACAATCTCACACATCCCACTGCAACTAGAGAGGAGAGAGAAGAAAAGGAGATTTTAACATTCTCGAGGCTAAAGATATAGCCTATGGAACAGAATTAAAATCACATAGTCAACTTCCTTCCCTTCCTGTTAAATTTGAGGAGAATATATTCTACCAAAAGTGTCAGGGACTTTTTTTATCCCTTCAAAACTCATGTTTTTTTTTTTCAGGAGAAAAAAACAACTGTTTTTTTATATTAAGATAAAAAAAAATCTAGTTACATCAACCATAGTTCAAGAGTGTTGTACTTCATCATTTCCTAGCCTTTCATACAATAATTTCCAATTTGTCTAAAATTTAGAAAAGCATGTTTATGGAAAAGGACAAAAAAGTGCCAAGGATTTCGCTATGATGCTTCTAACTGAGTGGTATTCTGTGATTACAATTTACTTCTGTGATTACCATGGTGTAACAGATAATTATTTTCCCAGCTGACGGATGAAGTGATATGTCTTTGAAACTAGAACCGAGTTCCGATTCATTCTACCGCCCCAGGAAATGTTGTCTCCATGAGAGTTACGACATAACCCCACATCCCATAGGAGATGTGATAATGTCATCTACTCTACATCCAATATGTCTCGTAAGACAATTTCTATAACGTCCTTCCATACTGGTTCATTACCCTACCAATTCTGAATCAACTAAGCCATAATGAAAATCCATCTTTCATGTAAAGCCTCCACAAGCCTAGTAGTAGGTTGTGCATCGTGAGCCACCCCCAATATCGCATCTTTGCCTATAAATATTATGTTTCCTCCTCGAAAACTTCATCGAATTCTAAGGAAGAAAATTTCTGGAGCCTTCAAAAAACTTCGCCATATAATGGAGCCTCCCACCAAAAAAAATTTCCTCATATGAACGCAAACCATAAGCGGTCATGCCTTTAGATATTTGTGCACAAATAGTTGATGGACCATACTAGTATCGGCGAGGTATCACCACATTGACTTTAGAATCAGGGAATTTTCAAGGAAACAAGATCAAGAATCCTCCAACCATTCAATTCACAGGGTCTAGCAATGTCGGACCAATGGACCATATGGTACTTTCGAGCCCCCCTCGAACCCGACAATAAAAACTTCGCCATAATCGCCTGTACGGATAACCCGTGTTGGTAGTGTAATTAAATGAAACCAATAAGTAGTGAGTTGTTGCAATACCGACTTCACCAAGATAAGTCAACCCCCCAAGGATAAGTCCCAAAGAGACCAGTTTTTCAGCTTATGGTGGAATTTCTACATTATCCAGTCCCAATCCTTAAATCTATAGTTGTTTGGCCTGAGATGAATGAGCAAGTATGTGATCCCAGAATGGAGGGGGTGGATATCGACATGAAATAATTTGGCAATCCTCTGGATATTGTCATTGACCTCAGTAGTATACAGGAGAATAGACTTATTACCATTTTCCACCAGCCCGGAAGCCACACCAAATCGCCTAAATAGATGATGCAGTGTCTCCCATTGGGGAAGATACAATCTGCCAAAATTCAATATGTCATCCACGAAGAAAATATGAGTGATACATACCTACAGACTCATCCTGATGCCTGCAAATGAGTGATCATCATTTTCCAAAGAAAAGTATTATGTGAAAATCAAGGGGCTATTATGTTGATGAAGCTCTCCATAACAAATGAGATGATTCGAAAAATTTCAAGATGGTAATGATGCATTTGTCATGGTTGGTAACCTACATAGGATGGCATGAAATCTCAGACAAAGCTAGAACATTTTTCCTTATAAGTACGTTATTATCAATTAAAATGGAGGAATTTGACTCGAGAGATCATTTCTTAAAAATCAAGGATATTAGAGATCAATCGAAATCAATCCAAAGAAAATGAGAGAATAATGTATGGTTTTTATAGCTTTGACAAATTTGGCTTCTTCATATCCAAATTTCATTGAAACCTTAAACATTATTAGTACAAATAAAGATCTAACACTTGAGCAGTTAAGCACTAAGCTCTTGCAAACAAGACAAATGGAAAAGGCAGCTTAAAAATATCCATGGGATTGAACCTTCTAAGGTATCACTTCTAACGAAGTTTAAGAGAAAAGTCACTAAACAAAGAAAGAGAATGATCGTCACTATAAGGAGTTAGTTAAAAGTAAACAAAAAATTCATTGATTTAATTGTGGCAAGTTACAGCATATGAGCAGAGTTTTCAAGAAGTGGTCGTGGGATGAAAATCACAACCAAGAGCATTCATTTGATGATAAATTTTAAAATATACATGTTAATTTGGATAAACGAGGAAGATTTATATATGTTAATGGGCATAAAAAAAGATTCAAAAAGTGGTAAGGATAAATGGTATATTAACTCAAGGGAATGTAGACATTTTATTAACAATATTGATTGCTATGCTAATTTTGTAGAGGATAAAACTCAATCTGATCCATTGTGTTGAGGGGTGGAGAAGAAACCAAAAATATGGTTGAAATATCACAAAAAACATGCCATAATGCCTAGCCAAGAGAGCGGTCAAGTGATACATAGCTCACAAAATGAAGCCCTAGATGATGTTGCTACTGAAACAAGTCAAAATCAGCAAAGAAGAAAAAGCAGACAGTAAGTATACCATGTATTATCTACTATGATTCATAAGGACAACCCCAGGGAGGGGGAAGATGAAGTGGTAAAATGATACGGTTCTTCCTCAAAGAAAGAAACACAAAATTTTGATATGTTGTACCACCAGGTTGTAAGGGAGGTAAATTCAACAAATGAGCCAAGCACTGTCAATGGTGGAAATTCAGCTAAACTTGGCTCCCATCTGGCTCATGAGTCAATGCTCAAACAAAAGGATGGTGACATACATTGTATGTCATCAACCTTGCTAGATAAAATTCACTTCCAGACACTATTTTAAAGATATTATCTTGTGGACTACAAACATTTTGCTTACCCGAAGCTTGTCTTATTGTATTTTGAACAAGATGTAAAATGATCATTATGGCAGGGTATTAGAGATAATGGTCATATTCAGAACTTATGTTTGTTAAAGCTTGATATTTTTAGATGCGTAGTGAGGTACACACTTCTCTTCTCTTACTATGTAATGTTGCATCATCAAATGAACAAATCTGCTCTCTTTCCTCGTTATTATGTCTATCCATGTCCATGCAAGTGCGTGTAAAAAACAACAAATTAGAACTGCCCATAGAATGAGTAAACAACTTGGTGGAATAAAAAATACAAAAAAAAAATCAGTATATATATACATTCAAATTTCATGTACATTAATGTAAATCAAAACAATTAGACACCAAATATGAAAAACTTGTTGATTTATAAGCATGTAAGGTTGAAAATAAAAAAAAATACATCAAGATATAAGTTTGCAGATATATAAAATTATATTTCTAATATAAAATTCATAAACATTAGGGTTATGTTATCAAACAAATCTACATAGGTATATTGGCCTAGTAACTGTAGGAAAACCAACCCTAGTCATTGTTGGAGACCCTCTCCATTTTAATTGGTGCTTTTCCAATCTCATAGGAGTGTCCCTAAAATATGTATGTTGCCATCTAATTTAAATTATGTGCAAAATCCAAGACAATCAGCACACAAAGGACCCCACTCCTGGGCCATTCGGTAAATAGTCAAGAGAGAGGGTAAGTTTCAAATAATAATTTAAAATTGGTTGAGATAAGATTCTAAAAATATATGTAAATGAAAATGAATGAAAAGAATGTGCACCTTAAGTGAGAGGAATTCAAAATAAATGCACAGTAATCTATCATAACACTGTAAACAACTTTATCAGCCAAGTGATTCAAAGAGCTAGAACAATGCATAATTGTGTCAAGACTCAAATCACATACTATCCAAGATATTGGTTGAATCATAGTGAATCAATAGGCGACATACTTCCATGAACCTCCTTGCTTGCAGTGAAGGTATTAGTCTAAGTCTCATGAATGGAAGATTGAAGAGTTTTCCACTACTACATTATTGACTAGAGAAAAATGATATCCCACCCTAACTCAACCCCTCAACCCTAATTATCTATAAACCCAAGCCATCAAGAGATATTCACCCTAGCTGCTTGAGGAAAAGGTGAAAGAAAAGCATGCCAACTTAGCAAGCTTTAGCATGCATGCCAAAGGTGACCTTTTTTTAATTTAGGAATTATTTTTCCTTGCTTTTGGAATGGGTTTTCCTCATTTTTTGGATGCCTTAGCATGCTTTCCATTATCGGTGTGCTTCCTAGGTCATAGCCATCATCAAGAAACTACACTCTAGTAGAAGAGTTCTTGCAACATATCCTAGCTCTTTTGTTTCCCCTGGTTACAAATCTCAATAATGGTGTCCTTGGATCCAAATTTTTAGTGCTGAACTTGGAGCTAAAGGTGACAAATTTATTCCTCCAACACAAATGAGATCACTGAGCCAATTTCTCCCCGTATGTTATGAAAAAAATACCGAGGATAGTACTGTTAATGTCATTATATCCTTGCTACTCCACTATTCTGTTTTAAAAAATAAAGTCTTTCATCCCTCACGTTTTCATTGTAGTTTTGTTTTAACTTTTAACTTTCAAGGGTTTTGTTTTCCCATGTTTGGGTTAGTCACATTTTTTAAGTTTTGTGTGAGCTTTCTTTGTTTTGAATAGAAAACCAAAAGCAAAAAATAAGGCCAAAAACTACTGGCGATTTCCAGAAGCAACCAAGGAACTAATCAGGCATACTTCGAAAACATTGTTGAATTAGGAATATTTGGACGTGGGATCGGTGCGTAGAATTGGAATTTATTAGACTACAGCGGAACCTAAATTTATGCGGCTTCGAGTTTCCCATTATTATTAAGTATTCGATCTTTGATAAAGCATTGAAAGGATCTAGGATAGAGAAAAATGAGGGAAAGACACGTCTATAGGAAGAGATATATATAGTTAGGGGCCTGCTGACTGGGCTTGCTTGTTAAAGGCCTTTTGAGCTTGTTAGGGGCTTTTCGTTACGACATTCGAAAAGGTATTGGAAATTGATCGATAAATAAGGCAAGACGGGTTAACCTTACAGTAAGGCATGGCAAGGAAGGAAAGGCCCTGTCCTCTCTGTAGCCTTCACTTATCTGTTCTGGGGTTCATCGATGCGATTCAAAACCCCTCCGAATCAATTTTAGGGTTCCACTACTTGCATTCAGGATATCAATTTTAGGTTCCACAAAAAGATAAAAGCACCATTCAGAAATATACAAGCACCATTCAAAAAGATACAAGCACCATTCACAACCTTTTTACAGTAAACTTCAGTGAGACAAAATTGGAAATAAAATTGGGAAATTGTGCAAAAGGTAGGATAAATACCTCTACAGAACCGGAAGAGGTTGTTTCTCTGTGCTCCAGCCCCAATATGACCCTAAAAATCACTAGTCCAACATCCTCTCCAATAGCTCCACCTAAGTTATGGGGAATTATTTCTAGGTCATATGCTCAAGGTTTGGTTGAACCACTACGGGGAAGAATATTAGGAGCTCACGATCTAGTTAAATATCTACGGCTAAGAAAATGTCGCCCGCCATAACGAAAATATGTTGATAATTTTTTTATTTTTTATATTACACATTATGGAATTTTATTATTTAACTTAAATGCATATATTTAGGGTAATTCCATAGATATATATCCTTTACAAACTCACCCTAGTAGAGTTCTCAAGTTAGTTGTTTCAAAAAAAAAAATTTAACATTTTCCACTTCGAAATATTTTGAAAATGAGTGAAATAAAGAAAATATTTACTTTTAGTTGTTTAAAAAGAATATTTTATCCTTGTTCATTTAGAAATATTTTGAAAATATAAAATATAGTAGTGAAATGAAAGATAAAAGTGAAATCAAATAATTAACTTCAGTTGTTTAAAAATAATATTTTAACCTTATTCATTTAGAAATATTTTCAAAATCTTAAATATAGGAGTGAAATGAAAGATAAAAGTGAAATAAAATAATTAACTATCTAATAGATTTCTTCCAAATTTGATGATCGGTGGAACAAGAAAACTCAAGAATTAGTTGATATTAAAAACTCGGGAAATTATTTTTTTAGTTTGGACATAAAATCTCAAAACTCAACACGTTTCCTTGGGTGCCCTCACACGGCCCAACCTGATCCAACCCATCCGAACTCATTTCCTTGGGTGCTCTCAAATGACATGACTTGACCCGACCCGACCGTGTTTCCTTGGGCGCCCTCACACGACCCGACTCACCTGAACGAATGCACAAGAGAGAAAACAACAAATGGGTCACACGAACATGCACAAGGCACATGGACGGTCACAACTTAGCATATTTTATACGGCCTCCCTCACACGACCTGACCCGACCCGACCTGAATGTGTTTCCTTGGGTGCCCTCACACGGCACGACCTGACCCTCCTAAACAAAGGAAAAATTGAGTAAATGACAAACGGGTCACACGAATGTGCACAAGGCACAAGGGTGGTCACAACTTAGCATTTTTAATATGGCCGCCCTCACACAACTTGACCCAACCCGCCCGAATGCGTTTCGTTGGGCACCCTCACAAGACCCGACCCGACCCGCCAAAATGTGTTTTCCTGGGCGCCACCAAACGACACCACCCAACCAGACCCGGCCCGCCTGAACGCGTTTCCTTGGGCGCCCCCACACGACACGACCTGACCCAACCTGCCTGAATGCATTTCCTTGGGCGACGTCACACGGCCCGACCCGACCCGACCCGAAAATCCCAAGCGCGTTTCCTTGGGCTCCCTCATACAACCTGACACAACCCGACCCGAATGCGTTCCTTGGGCACCCTCACATGACCTGACCTGCTTGAACGTGTATCCTTGGGCGCCCTCACACGACACGACCAGAACCGACTCAAATGTGTTTCCTTGAGCTCCATCACACGACCCGACACGACCCACCTGCCCCAACGTCGAAGGCACGAGGGAGAAAATGGAAAAATGGGTCGCACAAACATGCACAAGACACATGGGTGGTCAAAACGTAGCATTTTTTATACAACCTCCCTCACACGATCCGACTCGAACGTGTTTCCTATGGCGCCCTCACACGGCATGAACCAACCTAACCCAACCCACCCGAACTCGTTTCCTTGGGTGCCCTCACAGTACGGCACGACCCGACCTGACCTTAACACTTTTCCTTGGGCGCCATCACACAACCCAACCCAAACCGACTTGCCCAAACATTAAAGGCACGAGGGATTAATTCATATACCTATTGTACTTTTTATTTGGTATTTTTTTTATTCTTGGACTATAATAGTCATTTACGTTAATCCTTATTAATTTGTCACCTATTATCTAGTCATTAATTTTAATCCTAGACTAAATTAGTCATTTAGGTTAGTTGTTTTTAGTTTAATCACTTATTATCTAGTCGTATATTTTATTCCTAGACTAAATTAGTCATCTAAGTTAGTCGTTTTTAGTTTAGTCACTTATTATCTAGTCGTATATTGTATTCCTAGACTAAATTAGTCATTTTTAGTTCGATGACTTAAAATTACTCAATTTTAGTCGTAATTCACTTGAAATAATTATGGTGAATAACTTTTTTAGTCACCTAGTCACTAATTTCATCATTTTCTACTAGTGCTCTAACAAAGGATATAGAATAAAATGAGACTTTGAAGGCCAAAATGATGCAGCTGATCATTGAACAAGCTGAACAGATCAAGAAAATGGAAAATGAGACAGATAAATTGATAAAATAGAAACAAAAAGAAATAAAAGAGGCAGTAAAGGAAGCAAAAAAAGAAGCAGCTAAGGCCAAGATTCCATTAAAATCAATCCCTATTGTTGTCATACATTCAAAAACAACCATAGCTACAAGTAAATCAAGTGGAGGCACTGAGAAGTTAGCTAAGGCTATGGAAAATATGTCTTTGCAGACATCAGAAATCAAGAAACTGCAAGACTAAGTCAATGCCCTATAAGACCAGATAAAGAGGAATAATTCAGCACATGCTACAAAGTTGCAGATCAACAAGAAATTGACAGAGAGTTTGCAGAAGTCTCTTCAAGCGTCTTCAATTGGGAATATGGTATTAAGTGTCAAAGAAATCGTTTGGTTGAATATAACTGACTCCATGAATGAGATATGGCGATCCAACCAGATAATTTTTTAGCACAGAGATCTCATTGAACTAGTAAGTGTTGTCATAGAAAAGGAAATTGATGAAATTGGAGATAAGCCTGAAACTACTACAAATATCATCAAATTTCTAAATTCCAAAAGAAGTTTTGAATTGGAACCCCTTGGAGTAGAGGAAAGGACAACAACCATACTCGAGGTCAAGAAAGTGCTAAATAAAAACAATTTGGTTACACAGGGGGAAGAAAAGTGTCATCAACTTCAGATTGGAGTAAGAATATTATTCAACGAGGTTGAACCTCTGAAGAAAGAAGGATTTCCTTTCTTGTTTGTGATAAATGACAAGCTTATGGCTAAGCCAGATTATGTTAAAAATCTCACAGATATTTCGAAGGATGCATCCAAGCATGCCAATATGAAGAATGTTATGACAGGGAGAGCTTTCTATGAAGTTCTCAGCAATGAAATTTTCATACAGCATGAAATCAAGCACATTTTCTAGCTAAATCCAACATTCATGAATTATACAGAGACTGTTAAAATCTACAGAAGGTTAATCATAATCAAAATTATAAATCCACAGGAATGGGAAAAATTATGTGATTTTCAGGAGGGGTGATAGCTCAGCATGACATCGGAACAACCAACTCAGCTCATCATTCAATTCCACAGACCCAGTGTATCAGTACAGCATATCAGCCCCATATATGCGAGCACAAAAATCCAATACAACACCCAATAACGGCTTTATGAAGACTTTATCCATCTGTCAAAATTGTTTTATCGTGTCCATGCAGTGGTCACAATTGTCAAAAATAAGTTATCATTGTAATAAATAGAAAATTGCCTCTGTTTATACGGAAATTAGTAGGAATTAGTTTAAATATTGCATTTTTATTCAGTATTAGGGGTTGGACCCTAGATTGTAAGCATTTTTTCATTGGATAATTTGTAATTTTGGATATGGAGCATCAATATAAAGGACCATTCTGCAAGATTCATGTGTTGTATTTTCTTGGTGATGTTTTTCCTTTACTATGTTTAATGTTTCTCACAGTTTCTTCTTTCAATGTTTCATTTTATAATTGTAACACAGAAATATGAAGATTAAGATTTGCTACATAGAGCACCTTAAGTCTGACCGTGTTTACAATTTAAGTGTTTTTTCTTCTGATGTTTGGATTAATAATACTTATTTGCTTTTAAACCACTACTGAAATCATTCTTCTTCATTTCATAATTCACTCTGTTATAAAGAACCAATATATATTGTTAGCTTGCCTTGCAATTTCTTTGGAAAATTGATGCATACACCCAGTCTGTGTTGACTCCATAGCCCAATGGAAATAGTTTAAAGAGATCCATTAATCCAACCAAAACTATCAATCAAAAAAAACTCTCACAATGAATTTAACTAGTCTAATATCAGAATACTTTTAAAACAAAGTTAAATCTTACAGAGAGATTCCTCTCTAAGTGTAGGAGGGCTAGATCCTAGGCTCCAAAGTGGTTTGATGTTGTCCTTTATATTTTAGTCTTGTCAATATTATAAACTATAGAGTGATAACAGGTACAAATAATGGAGTCCATCATTGGGTAAGAGCTTGTGCTTTTAAGTTGAATGGTATGCTTACATCAACGCATTTGAATGTATTACCATTGGGATCATACAATATGCTTTTGGATATGGAATGGTTATATCTTCATAGGGCCAAAGTGGATTGTTATGAAAAAACCATTGAGTTCTTGGATAACAATGGAGAACATAGAGTCTTACAGGGTAAGAAGAAAGCAACATCAGTTAGGATACTGAAAACTATGCAGGAAAAGCCCAATCGTAGAAAAGGGTATGTGTTATTTTCAGTGCATATTTCCAGTGACAAAGGTAAGGAAGATGATTATGCAGAGATATTGAGCAGGTAACCAGTTTTATAGTAGTTTTAAGATGTGTTTCTAGTAGAGATTTCAGATTTTCCTCCTCACAAGGATGTATAATTTTCTATTGAGTTGGTACCAAGGGAAGCACCATCATCAAACACATCATACAAAATGAGCACTCTAGAGTTATTAGAGATGAAGTTGCAATTGAAGGAAATTCTTAACAAAGGATACATTAGGCCAAGTGTATCACAGTGGGGTGCACTAGTATTGTGTGTGAAGAACAAGCATGGTACTCTCAGGTTGTGCATCGATTATAGGAAGTTGAACAAGGTAACAATCAAGAACATGTATCCATTGTCGAGGATCAATGATTTTTTTTAATAGTTTAAAGGAGAAACAATGTTCTCGAATATTGATCTGATATCATGATATCATCAGATACACATCAAAGAAGAGGAAGTATACAAGAAAAATTTTAGGACCAAGTTTAGGCATTATGAGTTTGTTGTAGTTCCATTTGGTTTGACTAATTCTCTAGATACTTTTATGTGCTTGATGAATAACGTGTTGTGTCCTTATTTGGACAAGTTTGTTATTATATTCATTGATGATATATTGTTATATTCTAAAAATGAAGAAGAACATGTTGAACACTTAGCAGAAGTATTGAGATTATTAAGAGAGCATCAGTTGTATGCTAGGAAAGTGTAGTTTCTTTCATACAGAGGTAGATTATTTAGGGCATGTGGTTTCCAAGGAAAGCATAGTAGTGGATCTAGAAAAGATAAGGGCTATCATGGAATGAGAAGGTCCTAGAAATGTGTAAGAGCTAAATTCCTTTATGGGATTAGAGGCTATTATAGGAGGTTCATTGGTAACTTCTCTCATATCACTTATCCTATTATGTCATTGCAAAGGAAAGGTAATAAATTTGAATGGACAGAGGAGTGTGCAGCCAATTTTGAGCAGTTGAAGCAGTTGTTGACAAATTCTCCAGTTATAAAGATTGTAGATCCATACAAAGATTTTGTGGTATGCAAATATGCTTGCAAGAGAGGGCTTGGTGGAGTCCTTATGCAAGAAGGATAATTAGTATGCTATGAGTCACAGAAACTGAATGAGCATGAGAAAAATTATCCAACACATGATATTGAGTTGGAAGTGATCATACAAGCATTGAAGATGTGGAGGAGATATCTTCTTGGTAGAAGGTTCATATAGATGAGTGATCACAGTGGATTGAGGTATCTATTTGACCAACCAACTATGAATTCCAAACAAGCTAGATGGTTAGCCACGATCAATGAGTTCGATTTTGAGAGTCGGTACATTGAATTTAAGGAGAACAGGGTTTGCATATGCTCTTAGCAGGAGGATATAGGTGAATCATATAGAAAATATGAGATCCTATGTGATAGAATTACAAGATTAGATCTTATATGCAGGACAACAAGATGACAGGTATAGAGACCTTATGCACATGTTACAACAAGGTACAGGTGATCAAGATGTAGACTATCATCTCACAACAGATGGCTTTGTCAGATTTAGGGACATGATCTATGTGCCATATGACAGTGAGCTCAAGAAGATTATTCTAAGGGAATTTCATGCTAAGCCATATTCAAGTCACCCAGGATATCAAAAGATGTTGACACCAGTGAAGAAGTTATACTATTGGCCAAATCTGAAGAAGGAAGTGGCGAAGTTTGTGGCTAGATCAGCTTGGACTATCATCAGGTGAAATTAGAGTGTAAACATCCATGTGGACTACTACAAGCTATTTTGATTCTAGAGTGGAAATGGGAGGTCATTTCTATGGATTTCATTACAAGTTTTCCGAGGACAATTAGACAACATGATTCCATCATGGTTGTGGTGGACATATTGACAAAGGTAGCACACTTCATTCTAGTGAAGTCTACTTATTCAACTAGTTATGTGGCACAAGTATTCATCATAGATGTGGTGATATTGCATTGTGTTCCACAGAATATTGTGTCAGATAAGGATGCCAAGTTCACTTCCAAGTTTTGGAAGGAGTTGCTTGCAGGGTTAGGGAAAAAGTTTGCCTTTAGCACAAGTTATCATCCGCAGAAAGATGGGCAGACAAAGTGTGTCAACAAGATATTGGAGGAAATGTTGAGAATGTATGAAATGCATAATTAGAGGACATGGGAGGATTAATTTACGTTGGTTGATTTTTCTTACAAAAATGGTTACCAAGAGTCACTGAGGATGATTCCATTTGAGGCACTATATGGTCGGAGTTGTAGTAATTCCATCAGTTAGAGTGATCCAGTCAACAGAGTGTTGATAGGACCGTACATGTTGACAAAGATGGAACAAGAAATGCGGTAATCAGGAAGAATTTTAAGGCAGTTTTAATATCCCAAAAGGGAGAATGCATCAATACTTCACACAATATAATAACTTACAGCAATATAAACAGTAAATCTACGTACAAATCAAAATATGCAGAAAGAGCTGAGCCATTTTATTATATTGGAGATGAATCAGTTACACAAGTAAAATATATAGGTAGATCTAGCCAAAAAGATGAGCTAGGATCACCCTGAAAACATGTGTGAAGCAGGTACAGCATAACTGTTGAGGCTCTGCAGCAAATATTGCGCTGTCTCTTTAGTAGAATATAAACATGGAGTTGCAGGCTGAAAAGAGAAATGCAGATCTACTCAAAACTAGAGCTCTGATGATGCTAAGATTCAAGATCTGGCCAATGTGATGGATTCCCAAGATAACCCAGAAAGGATTTTATAGATCTGCAACTTTGGAAATTCACCTCCCTGGGATTTGATCCTTGATCTGCTGGGAAATACAGATCTGAAGCTAAATTTTAAGAATAGATGGCTGAAATATGTGCTCAGATCAGATCTATGCTTGAAGCGCTGATCCCTTCCTTATATCTATGAGCTAGAAGCTCTAGATCTAGCTTCTCAATCCTCCAAAGATGACTGCAGTTGCTGCAACACAACTGCCTTTGAAAACTGTGTTGTGAGGGAAAGAGAGGCCTTATGCCTGCTTAAATATGCTGCAATAACATCCAGTCTGATGGTAATATTGATGGCAATGTGAAGGAATGATCCTCCACTGGATTGCTAGTTGAAGTACTAGCAACTTCCTTCCTCTTTTCAGATCTGCAATATGGACAACGTTATTCTTGGAGAGAATATTGCTGCTAGGAGGTTGATAACATTTTTCTTGATGCCAGATCTGAAATTTGGCTCTGAGAGTGCTAATCTATAAGCCCAAGTGATGGGAATAATCCCTCACCTTGTTCTCCAGCTGAAGTACTGAAGACAACTTCCACCTTCCAAACTGATCTTTAGAAACTGCAGTTTTATGACTGTGAATGTTCTGCAGAAAGTAGAAAAAGGAAATGGCACTTAAAGCCTGATGTATAATGAAGTACAAACATCTTCCTTAGAGATCACTCAAAGAAAGAGGAGGGATTCCTGCCCGGGAACACCCTATGCTAAACAACACCTGCAACATCTGCTAAACAACCCAAGAAAGCAGTGGAATGTCACTTTACAATTCCAGATCTAAAAGATCATACATCAAAATAATCCAAGATGCCTTTCACCTTTGCCTTCATCTCCTTTATAATGATTGAGCCATCCCAAGCCTTGGCCCTAATCTCAACTGCGCTGTCACATGTGGACAAGATCCTCCAAGTGGGACAACGTTGTTTAACCAAATCAACCAAGTAGTCTAGGTGCAATGTGCACCTCTTCCATCATGTGTGCTTCATTTGCACATGATCCTCCACCACTTGATCATTAATGCTCAATGACCCTTTGTTTGAAATCTTCAAGATCTTAGTTGACTAAATCAACCCTCCATGATCACTCTCATTAAATGATACATGATATCCAATCTTATTCACATTAGTATTTTATCAACTACCTCTTTTTGCAGATATAGTCTAGATTAATCCACATTCACACACACAAAGTGGATATTTATTCTTATTGAGGATTGTGGGCCCCTCCACCCTTTTATTTACTTAATACATTAAGAAAATAAAGGACTCTAATATTCCAAATGTAATGTGAAAATTTGGGAATATTACAGTCCCCCCCAGCAAAATGTTGCTTGTCCTCAAGCAACTCCAAAAGTAGATGCAAAGCCATCTATTCCCCTCCAAATGGCATCCACATAAGGAAGGCTTCCTCCATTTTCTGCAATTGATTATGCATGTTTGGTTCCAAATTTGTCTTCTAAAAGCATCAAGCATTACCTCCAAATGTTTGGTTAGATGCCCTCCTTCCATCATGAAGTACCAAGTGACAACCATATGATGTCCAACATCATCATAAATACATGAGGTGCATACAAGAAGGTGGTTCTCTTCACAAAGTAAAAGCTCCATCACACAATACACATCTTCACCCCATTTGGATCCGAACTCCATCATTCCAAGGTTATGAAAAAGAAGAAGGGAAGAAGTAATATGGGTATACAAAGATGTCAAACCATATTCTCCTAACAATAACCACCAAAGTAAGGCCCTTTGCTGCCATCCGCCATCTCCTCCATGTAATATGGACAAGCCAAACTCCCCCAAAAGTAATCCAAGCAACAAGAAATCTTGCTGCTTTCTCTCCTCCTCATGTGCATCATGAAACAAAAGCATACTAATGGAATTATGAGATGTCACATCAGCCCCATATAAAGAAACATCATCAATGCACATCATGAGATCATTATGCCAAATTTTACACAATACAAAACACATAGACATATGAGATGTCATGTGGTGGCCAAACTCTCTCAAGTGAAACCAAAATGAACATGCCTTCCCTTGTTGCAATTTATCATTGGAAAGCAAGGAATGATTCAGAAAATGATGAGATATTGGGTGGTATCCATACTCACCCAAGAGCAGCCAGCGCAGCCATGCCTCCTCCTTCATTTCATACATGTTTTTCAAGGCATGGATCAAAAAAATAGGTGCCTTTGGGGAGTGACAGAAATCTCCCAATGGAAACCAACGTAACCAAGCATGCTGGCCCATACAAATATGCAAGTTGCTTTGCAACCCCTTGCTTATCATCCTTACCCATTCACTCCCATGGGGATGATGAATGAGGTACTGTGTAATCATGGCATCCTTCCTTTGTAGAATACCATCCTTCCCAAACTATTGAAGAATTTTGAATTTCATGAAATGTTGAAATGCACCTCTAATGATATCTCTTAATGATATTATCTCTCCATCAAAGGCCCTCCAAAACCAAAGAAGTTTTGGATTTAATGCAAGTAGAAGTTTCTCTTTAAGCAGTGAGAGGCTCATTGAAAGGGTCATCTAGAAAGGAGAAAATGTTTCTCATTCCAAGATGTCTACTATTTGTCATCTTTGCTTCCATTGCTTCATGAGTGAAGCTACCTCTAGAATGCTCCAAGAATGATGAAGCCCTTTCTTTGTCACAGCTACTAAGTAACAGCGATGTAGATCTGTAGGGTAATACATATGTTGTCTCAAAGTAAGGCACAATACTAATCTCATAATCAACCATTGTACATAGGATAATGTTAATCCCATTTTCTGAAACTCTACATCTCAACTCAAGGGTTGAGTGCAGCTCAACAATGATGAACAGGGATAGTTTTCAGTCTCCTCCTTGATTAGATCAAGGGTCCTCTGCATTGTGATATGTCTCTGCTTCAAATCAAAAAAAAATTCTAACCCTTGGTTATGCATTGGTCTTGAAACAATATGTGATGAAATTTTATGCATACCTTGGATCAACTGATATGTGGGAACCTCTTGACAAAACACAAGAGTTCCTCCAACTGGAATTATAGTATCTCTAACTGTTGGTAAGAGTGATGGACTCTTTTCTCCAAGTGTACCATCATTGGTATTCTCCTCTTCTTCCTCATGCATCTCCTGATCCATGCATGGGACTCCATAAGTCAAGAGCTCAAGACTACTTTGCAAATATGCAAGTGTCTCTTCTCCAGATACAAGTACTTCTGCAGCAGATGGTGAAAGTAGTGACCTCTTGTCTAGAGTGACAAGATCGACATTCTCCTTGGTTTCCTTGGGAGATACCCCTTTGTAACATAACTTTTTCTTCTCCACATCAAACTTCTTTCTCAACTTGTGAAAGAAATCTGAATACTTGGTCACCTTTGCATGCTCTAGGTGCCCAAACCACCAATATTCTGCTTTATCTAAGAGATGAAGTGCTGCAATTTGAACAACCTTCTCTTCAACCACGGGATGTAGCTTGAAAAATGAATCTAAATCCTTCCTCCAAGCCTTGACATTGTTGGAGGAAGATCCATCAAATGTAGGCAAATAGAATCTATTATGCCTCTTCCTTCTATTGCTGCTATAGGATCCTCTTTCTTCTTTGATCTGGAAGAATTGTTGGAGAGTTAGCTTCTCCTTGAAATCTCTAGATTGTGCTTTGTACTCTTCAAGATATAGACTGAGAGTCTCATGAGTCTCAGGTTCATGCCTTTCTCCACTTCTATACCTCTCACCTTCTTCAAAGAAAGTGGGCATAGAGGATCTATGAGGAGATCTAGGATTCTCTGGTCTTCTTTGTTGCTGATAGGAAATGTTTTCCTCATCAGATCTTCTTCTTGGATCTTCTCTCTGTTCTTCCTCCTTCATTTGATTGACCTCCTTGGAGAGATCTTGCATGGATCTAAAGAAAGGAGTGACAGATCTCACATCCTCCATGATATATCTCATCTATATGCTCTTCTTTCAATGTAAAAAGATGAAGTGTCCACAAGATTAGCCAAATATCATGCTCTGATACCACTGTAATATCCCAAAATGGAGAATGTATCAATACTTCACACAATGTAAGAAATTACAGCAAGATAAACAATAAATCTAAGTACAAATCAGAATATGCTGAAAGAGCTGAGCCATTTTATTATATTGGAGATGAATGAGTTACACAAGTACAAGATATAGGTAGATATAGCCAAAATATGAGCTAGGATCAACCTGAAAACATGTGTGAAGCAGGTACAACGTACTATTGAGGCTCTGCAGCAAATATTGCGCTGTCTCTTCAGCAGAATCTAAACATGGAGTTGGAGGCTAAAAAGATAAATGCAGATCTACTCAAAATTGGAGCTCTTATGATGCCAAGATTTAAGATATGGCCAATGTGATGGATTCCCAAGATAACCCAGAAAGGATATTCCAGATCTGTAACTTTGGAAAATCACCTCCCTAGGATTTGATTCTTGATCTGCTGGGAAATAAGATCTGAAGCTAGATCTAAAGAATAGATGGCTGAAATATGTGCTCAGATCAGATCTATGCTTGAAGGGCTGATCCCTTCCTCATATCTATGAGCTAGAAGCTCTAGATCTAGCTTCTCAATCCTCCAAAGATGATTGCAGCTGCTGCAACACAACTACCTCTGAAAACTGCGATGTGAGGGAAAGAGAGACCTTCTACCTGCTGAAATATGCTACAATAATATCCAGGCTGATGGTAAGACTGATGACCATGTGAAGGAATGATCCTCCACTGGATTTCTAGCTAAAGTACTAGCAACTTCCTTCCTCCTTTCAAATCTGCAATATGGACAACGTTATTCTTGGAGAGAATACTGCTTCTAGAAGGTTAATAACATTTTGCCTAATGCCAGATCTGCAATGTGGCTCTGGGAGTGCTGATATATAAGCCCAAGTGATGGGAATAATCCCTTACCTTGTTCTACAGCTGAAGTACTGAAGAAAACTTCCACCTTCCAAACTAATCTTTAGAAAACTGCAGTTTTCTGAATGTGAATGTTCTGCAAAAAGTAGAAAAATGAAATGGCACTTAAAGCCTGATGTATAATGAAGTACAAACCTCTTCCTTAGAGATCAATCAAAGAAAGAGGAGGGATTCCTGCTCGCGAACACCCCGTGCTAAACAACACCTGTACTCTCTGCTAAACAACCCAAGAAAGTAGTGGAATGTCACTTGACAATTCCAGATCTAAAAGATCATACATCAAAATAATCCAAGATGCCTTTCACCTTTGCCTTCATCTCCTTTATAATGATTGAGCCATCCCAAGCCTTGGCCCTAATCTCAACTGCGTTGTCACATGTGGAAAAGATCCTCCAAGTGGGACAGCACTGTTTGACCAAATCAACCAAATAGTCTAGGTGCAATGTACACTTCTTCCATCATGTGTGCTTCATTTGCACATGATCCTCTGCCACTTGATCATTAATGATCAATGTCCCTTTGTTTGACATATTCAAGATCTTAGTTGACTAAATCAACCCTCCATGATCTCTCTCATTAAATGAGACATGATCTCCAATATTATTCACATTAGTAGTTGCTCAACTACCTCTTTTTGCAGATCTAGTCTAGATTAATCCACATTCACACACACAAAGTGGATATTTATTCTTATTGAGGATTGTGGGTCCCTCCACCCTTTTATTTACTCAATTCATTAAGAAAACCAAGGACTCTAATATTCCAAATGTAATGTGAAAATTTGGGAATATTACAGCAGTGCAGGATGAGAAAAAAACTTATGCAAATCAGAACAGGTTATTTAAGGAGTTTCAAGTTGGGGAAAAAGTGTACTTGTGCATTAAGCCCAAGAAGAGATCCTTGAAGATTGGATCATGTGCCAAGATGGTACCACAGTATTGTGGACCTTTCAAGATTCTTGAAAGGATTGGGTCAGTAGCCTATATACTTGCACTGCCTATGACAGTGAAATTCCATGATGTTTTTAATGTGTCATTTATTAAGAAGTATGATAAATATGTTGATCATGTGATTGACTAGTTTGTATTGTAGATGGAGCTAGAAAGAAAATTCCAAGCGGAATTGCAACGTATTTTGTAGAGAAAGATGCTCATGCTTTGGAACCAAGAAATTGAGCAGGTTAAAGTGCATTGGAAGCACTTTGGGCCCGATGAAGCTACATGGGATATGGCGGATCATATGAGATCTATGTATCCTTCTATATTCATTGGTTGAGCAAATTTTTTTGGTATATGTTTTGGTGTGATGTTTTGGTTTATGTACATATTTATATGGATGTAAATACCACCATGAGTTGTGTTATAAAGCTCTAATAAGCCGTATGGGTGTCATGTCATTATAGTTATTATGTTTTTATGTTGTCATGTTGGTTTGATTCTCATCAGGTTGATCATTGTAAATACTACAACGAGCTAAGTTATAAAGCTCCATGGGTAGTATGTTTTTCTTTCAACAACCTTGGTGGTTGTAGGTGTCGTTGAACATAGAGGATGGTATTACCCCAAGGGGGAGGTTTCTGTAACAACCCTAGTGAAAAAACCCATGTAATAAAGTTAATAAAGTTAAAATAAGACATGGTCATGAGACAATTATTCCAAGTTGAATGTTGGGAAAAAATAGAGTGATGGGGATCACTTGTGATTAATGAATGGCTAAGGAAATTAGAAAAGGAAATGGAAAAGGATTTGGAAAGGAAAAGTGGCATTGATTGGAATTTTATTTATGAAATAATGGAAAATAGGAGAGAAGGAAGGTGAAAGGTCATGGGTTGCATGCGAGGAGGAAAATGAAGGAAAATAATGGAAAATTGAAGAAAATAGAGGCCTCATTAATAAAAATGATTTTGAGGATAAATCCATTTCTTTTTATCAGTTTAATTTTGGATTTCTCATTTCTCTCTCTCTCTCTCTCTCTCACACACACACACACATACACTTGGACACTTAGATTTTTCTTGGAGAACTCTTGGAGGAGTGTGGCATAATTGGGATTTGGAGAAAGAAGACAAAGGAAGAACATGAAAGTGCAAGAGAACATCTAGATCAATAGATACGATGGGTTTTACTTGTAGGTTCTGAGTTACATGTGTTATTTTATTTCTAGTTTTGGCATGCATGGTATATGAATGTTGTTTCTTGGTTATGATATTTCATTGACATGGATGATTGCCTATATTGGCAGTGGTTTTTCCTAGCCTTTCCATTTGCTGGATAGCCATGGTGTTTTGGGTGTTCACTTTTTTCTTCTGGTTGGTTCTCATGTACCTTTGGTTGTGGGTTGAGTTACTAGTCCTAGAAGCCCTAGTTGGAAAAACACTCTGGAAGCCCGATAGTAGCTATGGCTTGAGTTAGTAGTTCTGGAATCCCCTATTGGAACAAATTCTCTGGAATCTTGGACAACTTGGTTAGAGACCAATCTGGTGATGGTTAGTGATGTATGGTCATGAGGTGGAATCACTAGTTAAGGGTTGAGGTGGTTTGGTCTCTATAAGCCCTGGTTTGGTTTTATTGGGATTGTTCCGTGAGATCCCACATTTATGCTTGGAATATGGCATGGGGGTGACTAGATGAAAGAGATATTTTTCTTAGCCTAGTCTATGTTCAGGTGGTACGTGGAAGTCCAGACCTAGTTTCATTTTTCATATGTTAATAAGAGCTTCTCTCCTCTTGTATTTGATGGGTAAATGTACTTGTTAGTATGTGGTTTATATGGATGTTATACACCATCTATTTATGTTGTTTATATGTTGGTTATGAGTATATTTTATAACAGTGATGATGTATGGCTCTCATCATGTTTTAATTAATATATGAATGAACAATGAATATATGAACTAATAGTGGATAATGCATCTATTGTGATGAGGCATCAATACTTCTTAATGATTCTCAGATAAGTATGAGACCCCTATGCTCATGCATGTTGTTGAGACCTTTAGATTACAAATTTGTGACATGTTTGACAAAATTCCTGTCATGGCTAGTAGGGGTCTAGTCGATTCATTGATCAAATGTTTTTATTAACACCTTTGTTTCAGTGTTAGTTATAATTTCTGGAGTATGATGGAGTTCTGGGCAGTGGCCTGAGTCCTGGCACTAAATCTAGGGTTGTTGGCATAAGAATACCTGAAAATTTCCATAGTTTCTAGGATGTCCTTCATGTGAGAGCAACTGGAGGGTTCTAGTCGTAGGATTTCCTTGTCATGGGAGCAACTAGGATGTTTGTTCGATAAAAGACAAGTTGCTTCAGGTGTTAAGCACCTAGAAAGGTTGGTTAGCTCCTGGAGGTTCTGTAGGATGTGTGGATGGCTTGTTTGGTTTTGTTCCATCAGTTCCACTTCCTTAAGGTTACCTAGGAGGTTGAATCACATCATAGTGGCCTCTCGTCACATGTTTACCCTAATGGACCTGTTAGCTTGGATAAATCTATGAGGAGGGTGTTACACTTTCTTAGGGATTAATGGGTGTAGAGTTGTTTTTTTTTTCGGAATTTTTGAACCAAATACTAATATCTATGTTTCAATATGCCCTTGGAATCACTTCAACTAATTTGTCAAACAAAATTTATGCAATTTCTTAAAAATAACACCTTTTCTTGCTTTTAGGAGCTTGATCTTAAAACAATTGTAACTCTGTAATTTCATCTCTCCAAGATCTAAAATTATGTCCTATTGTATCCTTCTGAGTATTCTTTCCAATGTCACAAGTTAGACTGATATTGGATTCTTCAAGATAAAGTTATGCACAATTTCCCATAATGACCTGATTATGGACTAGTTCAGTAGAGTTAATTTGTATGGAATTCCACATGTCATTGTTTCAACCTTCAACCCTGAAAATGATACAAGAAAAACTAAAGTATGTTTTCTTTCAGTTTATTTTTAGGAAATTCAAATTTGATGCTCATAGTGAAAGTTATGACGATTTTACCTAGGTCACTTGTTTGAGACTGAATTTTGGAGCATGCAAAAAACCCTAACTTCTTCGGAGTATATATCAGAAAATATAAAAAAAAAGATATGAAATTTATACACGAAGTTCATCAAGATTTTATCTCCACGTGTTAGAAACTTTATCTTTTGAAGCTTTGAAGAAAAATATTTATAACAAAAATTCTAAGATGTCTTGTTTGAAGCAGTGAAACCCTAGAATCCAAAGCTCTTATACCAAATGTGATGCAACCAGCTCACAAAATAGAAGAAAATATAGATCAACAACATAAAAATTATCCTCTTCGAGGGGGAAACCTCCTTTAAATTACATAATAAAAAATTCTTGGATGGTACAAACGATAAGACCTCCTTGGTATATAGGGGAGTCTAATAGGTCACAATATAATGAGAGCCTACATAAAAATAATAATGTAAGGGAACAACAGTAACAATAGTGGGCTTCTATGGGGCACAAAAATAAAAATATGGAGGATACATGGGAACAAAAATAAAAACACGAGGCTACACTAACAATAAAAATAATTTGGATACACTAGTATTTTAGGGACCTAACACATCCTGAAGACACGGATAGAATTAAGGGCATTCCATGGGTTCAAGGGTGGATTTTCTTAAGTTTGCAACATTGATACGTTTATTTTAATGCTATCATTGTGGTTCCTTGTAGGAAATTGATATGGGTGAAGGTTCCTAGCCTTCCCCTGGAGCTGTGGACTCAGCATGCCTTTGTTGAGTTTGGTAATTTGGTTGGAAAAACTATTTTCCTACATGGAAAATCACAGTTTCTATGGGTTGGATAAAAATATTTCTTGGTTATTAGTGGAGATAGATTTCCTAGTGCATTTCCTACATAATTTTATCTATTTTGGGGTGATATAGCTATTTATCAGTGGATCAACTACTGGGGTATTCCATTTTAGTGCTTGATTTGGCACTAGACATGTCACTTGATTGAAAAGTGTCTTCGGTGAATTGGGGATACTTCATATATGCATGAGGAAAATTATTTTCCATGTTCGATTCACTGGGATGGAGCCTCATCAGTTGAAGAGGGGGTGGTTGGTTCAAAAGCACTTGGTTCAAGTACTGATCAAGATACTTGTTCTAATTTACTATCTTCCAACTTCCATGATTGTGGTGTTGATCTGGTTTGTGATTTTCTTGTCACAATAAATCTACGAGTTTTTCAGAAGCACATATTTATCTTTTTAAAAACATGGTAATTAGGTTGGGGTTGATAGGTGTTTATTCTATTTTCAAAGTACTCTCTCATATGGGGTCTTATTCCCCTGATACTGAGGATACTAGGGTGGTTTTGACAGGTTGGAATGTTTCGCTAACAGTAAGTGGATCTTCCTAGTGTAGAATCCCAACTAGACCCTACATTATTTGGTTTAGGAATCTCATCCCGTATGTAGGCCTGACAACAATCATATTGCTTGAAGTTTTCTTTGGACGTGAGAAACAAGAAATGTTAGAGAAAAAAATAAAACCTTTAATAAATGAAACCAAGTAACTTATGGAAATTAAACATGTGATATTATATGTGTATAACAACGAGTAAATAACAGTGGCATGAATATTAAGAGAATTAATGTCTGAAGAACCTCAAATAAATCCCATGCATTTAATAGAAATTAGTTCATAGATCATAAATGAGTTGATCATAATCAACAATCTCAAGAAAGCATGTAAGGGAACACAATATCATACATAATATATGCTCAAATCAATGAAACGGTTCACCAACATAAGCATAAAATAAGATAAACATATACCATCCGATCATCAAAAGAGAAATCTCATAATTATTGATAACACGTGAAAAGGTTGCACACCTAGGCATCAAAATTTTAAATAATCATCACATTAAAATTCCATGAAATCCATAAGTGGAAGTGATAAATCTCCACTTGCATTCACAAAAGGTCCACTGGCTCTCAAACAATATACTCTAATTCAATCCAAAACAAAAAGCCCTTTACATTGAGCCATGAGGATATATTTATAGCAAATGGGTGACCTTTCGACTACCCTTGTGACCCTTGAGTTACCCCATGACCTTTCACATTCCCATGTAACTATCTACTCTATCCTCTACTCTACTACTAACATATTACATAAAAGAAGTAAAATGCTCTCAATGTACTAATCTAGTTATATATAGGCTTGGGGAATCCAAATGAGGTTCTTAAACTAAATATTCCCTCTAGAGGTGGTACTTTTTTGCAAGAGTTGGACATATTACAACTCGTCCCCGTGTATTTTCAAGCACTCAAGTTCATCCGGTACTAGCGTGAGTTTCTTTCCTTTTATCTGGTTCAATAGACTTACCATCTTGGTGTATAACCTCACAGGTTCCACCACATACAAAGTAATTTTCTCCTTTGTAACTTCTAGGTTATCCTTTGTAGTTTCATGTTTTATTGACTCTAAGAAAGATTGAATCTCCTATTTAATCTCTTTCATTTCTATCATTTCACCTAGTGAGCCAATAGAGGGGATATTATGTAATTCAACAAGAGACAATAGTGGGCCAAGTAGATGCCTATATGATTCCATTAATTATTCATATCTTTATCCAATTTATCATGAGATTTAATCTTGACGTGCACGAATAATTTTTCATTCTCCTTTGTGATCTAGTCTTTTCTAGGAAGTTCTTCATGTTTATCAAGGTATAGATTAGTCGATTAATGCATATTTTAAACTACTATTGTGGCTACCTTAATCACCAGTCCCCTTTCTTATCATTCCTTATGAATATTAGGGAATGGGGCCATGAATTGGTGAAAGATTATCATTTCATCATAAACCAACTCCATTGCTTCTTAAAATATCTATAATTCATCTGAGATGGATGCATGTAAACCTTTTCCATGGGAGTGGGATACAAGCAACTCTTGATTTTCACTCTACACCTATGCAACCCTTTGTTCATAAGTAATAAGCTTAGCTTGTAAACCAACCATCTGTATGTTCAATCTACGCACATTCATATTTGTGGTTGTCAAAAGTGTAGTCCTAACTGAGGCCATCGTTTCTGGGTTCATGGTGGTATTTATGACAATTTCCTTCTCTTTGACCACCGATATAGGCTTAGCTGGATTCTTCACATAGAAATTTCATCTTTCTTGCATTATCTTGTATTAAATATTATTGAAAGTGAGCATGGTAATATACAACACCTCCTCCTCTTCTTCCTCTTGTGTGATACCAAGTTCTTATAGTGGGAAGTGTCCACCAGTAATTGGAGTAGATTATGGTATATCCAGAGGAGGAAAATATGACTGCATCTCTGACCCTTGTGATTGTTGATCATCCACCACTTTGCTACTTTTCTCCTTGAGAAGGTCTTACTAAAAAAAATTTCCATAGATTCTTGTTTCCTTTTCGATTCTTCTTCATCTTTTCATTTCTTTTCTTCTTTTGCTTTCCTCTTGTGTTCTTCCTCAGCTATTATTTTTAGTTCTTCTTCTTCTTCTTTCTCCTTTTACATTTCTTCCTCTTCTTTCGTTTTCTTTTATTTTTCCTCTTGTAACCTTCACTCTACTTCTTATTTTCTACATTGACCTTATTCTTATAATTTTCTCTACTTATCATCCTCCTCTTGTTTCTTAAATAGTTCTTCCTCTTGTCTCTTAAGATCTTCTTTGTCTTTCCTATGCAACTCCTTTTATTTTTTCCTTTTAATTTCTTATTTCTTTCGAGCTATTTCAAAATTTCTTCCTTCAAGGTATTCTTCTTCCTCCTCTTCTTCCATATTTTGTCCTTGTTGGGTTTCCTTTTGTTGGTAAACCTTATATTTCTTTTGTTTTCCATTATTTCTTTCTTTCCCTTTATTCCTCTTAAGAGAATTTCTTCTATCTTTGAGGCTCATGCTTTCCATGGTCTCATCATATGATTTATTTCATTCTCCCTTTTGTTGTTCGTTTGGCCCTAATGCCTTGGAATCATTATAGAATTAATTTATCTTATCTTCCTCATATCCTTTATAATGTGTATAGGACCATCCAAAACCAATTTCTTTGCAATGTGTAGATGCAACAAATTTTGGATCATATTTCCAGTATCTCTAATCAACAAAATAGAAACCTTTCAATTCCTCGGATTCCACTTCAACCTATTTGAATTTTTTGAGAGTATATGATCTAATTGTTAAGGGGAACACAAGACATGCTCCTTTTTTATCTTTCACTAATGTCTTGGATATCCCAGTGGTATATTAGTAGCTAACTTCCTGCAAAGGCACTTTCTATTTCAACATTGCAGGGAGAGCATGAGGAGATTTATAGGAACCAAATACTACAATGTATGTTTCTTCCCTGATTGGGAATCAGTCTATAACCTTAATGATGGTATTCTAGGCTCTTTCAAACATGCAAGGTGGATCATGGTTGAAGAGTGCCTCATATAAAGGAGCAATGAAGGACTCAGGCGTTATCTCATATGAGCCTTATACCCTAGGTTCCAAACGCTTTTATAATAGATGTGTACAATATATTTCACCTCTAGAGTCCATTTCAAATTCCATTTCTCAAATTCGCATTTCACATAAACTACATCAAGAATATAAGATTCCATGTAAAACTCTAATGATGCATTACAGATTCTTAGTGGCGTGAATGTTTGTCTTGAGTACAAATGCTAGAATACTATCCCAATTAAATATGGTCCCTTTAGTAGAAACTGTGTAAATTAAAGGAACCCATGATCTTAGGAGAGCTTCAATATCTGATCTCCCATATAGAATGTTCATCATGGCTTCCATTAGTTGATACACTTTTATGAGGCCATTTGTCTTATAGATTTGTTTTTCCCTAACCTTGAACTTGGTGGGCTCTTGCCACCATGACTTCAGTATGTCCTTGATAGACTTGTTGACATTTGATGACCATCTAGTCTTCAATGCCTCTTCTCGCTCAGGAAACTTATAATAATTTGTGATGTTAGAATGAGTGAAAGGTCCCAAAAATTCTCCATCATTCCCCCTAATTTCCCAACGATATTTCTTTGCACATTATAATATTTAATCTATGATTTTTGCACATGGAAACACTGATGGTTGGGTCTTGGGATTTTGAGGTAGCATCGGGTGTGCTCTAGCCCTGAAATTTTGTGGAGGGGCTAAGACACAAAAGACCTCCAAAACCCAAAAAGAATTTGGAGAAATTTCATCTCGTGTTGAATTTATTCTAATAATTAAATTTTTTAATGAGGACCCTAAGTCTAGCTTAGGAAATTAGAAAAATTAAAGTGAATTAATTAAACACATGTGATGAAATGTTCTAAGTGATGTGGAACAATAAATATTATAATCTAAGCCATCAATTAGAGATTAGATCACGATCGTTGGTTTTCCAACAAGAAAAGTATAAAGGAAAGGCTTGGGGTTAGTTGCACATACACAGACATTGGCAAAGCACTGAAGCTAAGTTGAATTTTTGGGGTGAGGTTTTGCTGAGAAATTCGAAGCGATTTTGCAGTGTAGTGAGGGGCAGACTATGACGAGGGATGATCTGATCCAAGGATGATAATGTAGCAAGGCAGAGGGGAAGTGAGTACCAGTCAGCGCAAAGCCAGTCAGGAGGACGCAGTTCAGCCAGCACCACGCAGAGACTATGCAGAGGTTTCGTAAGCCCAGCTAGGGTGACGCAAACCCAAAAAACATAACACAGGGGCAGCACAACACCAGTCGGGGTGATGTAATCCCAGCTAGGTGAGTGCAGAGGCAACAAAACACCATTCAGGGTGACGTAGTGGGGATGCTGGCCAATGAGGGCTGACGCGGAGGCTGCAGAGGCAGCACTAAGGGTTCTAGTGGGATAGAAGGGGCTCGCAATCTGTAAATCTTGTTTGAGGGTGTGATATAACCATATCTTTTGTCTCCTAGTGAAAGGCCCTTACTGCCATGTAATTTCTCTATAGGGCCTGTTAGTGTCAGTTTATTCATACTGCCTTCAGTGATCAAAATTTCTCTTTTGCATTTGCATATTAGGAGTCCCATACTAATAAATTTCACCATTCCGCTAGATCATGGATTCATTGATGGTAGTAGTTTTTCATCAATTTTCCCTCATGTGAAACTTGTTGATTCTCCTCTCTATGGTCCCTAGTCATGAGTCACTCTTTTTCTCTTAAAATCATATCATTAAGTCATAGGGTTGGTCTCATTAGGTTCTAGGATCTCACCATGGTCAAACTAATGAGTCAAGTGTTAATAAATATCACCAAGGTCATGAGGAAGTCAATAAACTCAAAGTCGTAGCACCTGGAAGATCAAAGAGATGTTTCATTCAGTTTGATGTAATTTTCACCTCAAAACCATGTTTTGAGGTGAAAACATGATACTCTACTTTTATTTATCATTCATTATGTAATTTAATACCATCATATGTAATAAGTCACATTTCAGAAGCTACCATCTCCACAAAGTCATCACCCTGCCTTCAGACAAGTTTTCCATAGCATGTTCAGCACCAATTCACCTTCTAAGTAGATCCATCAGAAAGAGCCCAGAAAGAGCTTTCCAACGGTATACTACACTCTCAAAACTGACTTCTGGATTGAAAATTATGCCTAAGTGAAGTAAAAGTCCCCTATTCCCTAACCTTCCCCTTTTTTCCCACCTTTCCCCAAATTTTATTTTATTAAAGTTTTATATTTTCTTTAATAAAATCCATTTTTTTCCCTCGATTACAAAAAATCGCATTATAAAACACAAATGTGATTTAAACCCAACCACTTCCCCTCCACGCTTTTAAACCTTATGATAAATATTTTTAAGGTTTGTATTATAAAATCCCACAGCCCCTTCCCCTTTCCATCGCATCGCAAATGTTAACAAGTACGTTTTGATTGCCCCACGCCCAAAGCTCCGATGCGATTATGCTAAGCCACCTCCAATTGGTCCCGCCCGATGATATTGTAGTCGTCGATCTATCCATTCGATTGAATGGCCCATACCCAATCATTGCCTCTTGAATCGCTTCCCTCCGATTAAAGTCACCCCTAATGGAAACCCACCGATTGTGAATCCCCGACCACATCCTGACTGTCAATCTCACCATTCGATCCGATGGCCCATAGCCAAATGGGCCATCGGCAATCGGCGACTCCATATATAAACTATTCACTCCGCCCATTCAAATGATACAAAGGCTTGCCCTTTGTAAAACGTAAAATGTCATTTTAATTCATTTTACAAAGTATTTCTCCCGTCACATTGGAAGAATTGTTATATGTTATATTCTGCCCTGAAGCTCCCGATCCCGATCTCAATTGAGATTATTCATATATCCTGGTCCCACCACGTTATCCTTCACCATTCATAACAAAAATCCTTCCCTTTGTTAAATCGAATTCTGTTTTAATTTATTTATATAAAGGTCCTCCCCCAATCGGCATCGGCGTTTCTTCATATGCTTCACTCCCCCCTTCCTTTTACCTCCCGATTCCGATTGGCCCTCTGGCCCACCACACATCTTCCGCCTGTTTATAATATAAAGGGTTATTTCCTTTGTTAAACTCAATATTGTTTTATTTCATTATTACAAAGGTTTTCCCCCCTCGCTCCCCATTCCCAATCGGATCGGAAGATTTTTGGTCATGTTTTAAACAACATCCTCCCTATCCCTCTAATCGCCGATTGCGATGGCACCACCATTTATTATATTACACTGGTTTATATTATATTATTTCCCATCTCCACAACTTTGCAATTGTAATTATAATATGGTCCCCACCTCCTTTCCCTTCTCCTTTCCCATTCAAAATTAATTTTTTCCTTCACTGAAAGTACAATTTCATTCCATTTCGTTTCAACAAAATTTTATTAAAATGTCAGTTTTCTCAAACAAATAACGGAAATAAAAGTGACAGTCAAAGGCCAAGAGCTATAAATAAAACAAATATTTCTACAGCAGCATAATGATAGGGATTTGCTTCTCAAATTGCCTATTTATCATTCAACAGCGAAGTTGTAAATCTACCCAAGTAAAGAAAATGTAATATTGTTCCTTCTTTAGGGTAGATTGTTGGATTTCTTTTCTATGATTAGTTTCAGTTCTTCAACTGTTAAAACAACTCCTCTTTCTATGGATTTGTGTTCCCACAAATTTGGTGTATTTAATGTAATTGTAAATCATTTGTAAAGTAGTCTGTAATTCAGCAGTAGGGGAATAGTGTGGAAGAACGTTTTGTGCTCCATTGTACAGTTTGACAGGGAATTAATAAGAGATGCAGCTCTGATTTGTGGGATCCATGTGGTATGAGTTTTAGCATTTGTTCTCTCTTTGTGTTCATATGTAAATTTTTATGTTTCACCTCTCATCCATAAACTTTTCCTTTTGAATGCTTTCAAGATAGAAAGGTAGAATCCATTTTATATGCTCTGCCTTGGGAAATCATTCATACTTTGTGTTTTTCTTCTATTTGAAAAGGATCCATTTATTGTGCCCTTTTCATCTCCTCATCAGTCTTTCCATCCCATCCTTATTTAACCTTAATTGCTAAAATTTTCTGCCTATCTTACCCCATAAAACACCCTTTGTCCTGATTTGATTCCCCAATTTCAACTGTTCCATTTTGTCCCACACATCCCTGAAAATTTATTCATTTTATTAAAATTATTTCCCATCATTTTACCTAGCCTAATATTAGTTTGTTATTTCACTTTATTGAATATCCTTTTACAGAGAGAGCCCTCTCCTGTCCTTGTAGGGCTAGCTATAAGGCTAAGCGTGGTTTAGTTGTTAACCTGTTTTTCCATTTTTCAGCCTAGGGTCCAGATCAGGTGCTAACATTTCTGGCGACTCCACTGGGGAAGCCGATATAACTGTCTGCAAGCTTATATTCTTGGTGCTCATTGAATTTGTTATATTCTATTTTCAAAAAAGGTCATAATCAGGCCCTGTGTGAATAACCAGTATTAAAACCTTTGGCTAAGGTTAAACCTTGGTTATACAAAATGTGACGGTTCTTTACAAATCTCTGTGGTTGAAGTAAAAAGCTTAGTTTTATTGCTGGCAGAGAAATAATATTAGTGGGACCCAGCCCTAATTAACGCAAGGAGTTAAAGCATTTAACCACGGTCAAAGCCTGAAGTCGAAGCTCAGTTTGATTTACCACTGGAAGGTTTTGGAAACCAAAGCCACCCATTTCACGCCGCTTTTTCCCCAGAGCGAAACTAATCCAAAAAAATGTGATCCAATGATATTTGGGCACGTCATCAACCAAAACCACCCATTTTGATCGGCTCTCAGCTGTTAAACTTCTGCCGTGAAAAAACGTGATATCCACGAGAACCGTTCAATCTGAAGCGCCTTTGATCTGACGACAATCGTGCGCCTAGAAGCACAGGCGATAAATCAAGGTACTACCCAGCGGTTTTATGTTATTATATGTTTATTTTGTTCATAAAAAATCAGAATACAGATGCGTGGGCCCCTGCTGAATGAAATATATGTCGCGTTGATAGAACAAAAGCATATACGTTCGAAAGATTTAAAAGGATCGCGCCATTGTATAAAGTTTTGATATTTCGACCGGAGTGATAAGGTTTTCTCAGTATATTTGATGTGTTCCCCAATATCACATTAAATTATAAATATTTGTTTAAAGTTCTGGATATTATTTCACGGAGAACATTGCTAAAGCTGTTGGAAAGAATATAACTTTAGCCACTCATTCACAGTCCTAATATTTCCGGTAGCAGAATTTCAAGTCAGACCACCCCAGTAAAAAATTTCTTGTAAATTCCTCAGTTCTGGAAAATGATTTTCAAAGTCTCTTAGGCTGAAACAGAATTTTTGTACAGTAAAAGATTTACACACACTAGCTTCAAGAAGATACACAAGGGCTAATCCAGATCCAAATCCTCCCCCTGTGTTTGAAAATCCAAATCTTATCCCAAGAATTGTCAGAAGACAATAAGGATCACTAAGTCCCAAACCTATCTTCAGATCCCATACTTGGCCCAGTGAGTGGTTTTTTGTACAAGATCTTTCCTTTGACGAGAATTTTGAGCTTTCTTTATTTAGAAATAATTCTGAAACTAACATTGATGATATAGTTTTAGATCCTGAGTTCCTTGTAGATATTGAAGTTCAAAGGGAAAATGCTTCAATTGATGATTACATTTTGAAATCCCCTCAGTCATCTATCACTATAAATAATACTCCTAAGCCTTCAGAATCATTAGGAACATCATTTCCTCCTCCCAATTCATCAACATTCCCATCATTCAACTCTCAGTTGTCATCTCCTCCATCAACTCCTCCTTTAAATCCCAGTACTACAAACATTGTTGTAAATCCTCCTAGAGCCATGGCTACCTAGTATGCACCCCTAGTTTTGCCTCAGGTTCTCAATGACATGCCTACAGATTATCAGAGTAAAATTCCCATCTTTGATGCCACTCAAAGCATCACATCCCAGCAGCATGTTGATAAAATGAATGACTTTTTTGATCTACATGAGGTAGAAGCAGAGAATGTAACTACCAGATTGTTTGTTCAAAGCTTCAGAGGTGAAGTTAGGAAATGGTTCAGAGCCTTACCAGCAGGCTCAATTCACACTTTACAGGAATTGCACACACATTTCTTGGACTGGTGGGAGGTAAAGAAGAACCCACTCCAAATTCTGTCTGAGTATGAGAATATTAAGAGAAATGTGGGTGAAACTATGCAGGACTATTGTTTAAGATTCAATGCTATATATAATGCTATTCCAGCTAACTTGAAACCTCTTGTGTGATTATCATTGCTTAAATTTCCAGATGTTTTTGATGCCTATATGGCATATCAGTTGCAAGAAAGAGACCCTTCCTCACTTGAAGACATGCAGGAGATAGTAGTAAGCGTTGAAGCTAATCTGCTGGCTAAAAGAGCTCGAGCCAGAGCGGAAAAGAGAGTCATGGTGAAAGAGGAAACCTCTCCTTCAGACAGAAAAATGGACACTCTGATCAGAATAGTTGAAAAGATGGTCGATCGATTGACCATTTCAGATAGACCCAAGCCTCAAATCAGGAATCCGAATTTCAGAGGGAAGCAGCCACAATTCAGGATTAAGCAGAGAGAACAGAGAACGCAGGACCAAGCAGCACCACCACAACATCAGATTAAAACACCATTGTAGCAAAAATATGTGCAAGCAATAGAGACATATGAGGATGAGGGCCCTTTGTTTGAAGCCAATCATTTCTTCACAGCTGATGGTGCGCCAATTTTCCTCACAGAAGACGAAGAATACACATTGGCGACTCCAGACATTCAAAAAGACCAAAATTTCATTTTGGCTAATGATGTAGTGTTGGAAGAAGAGTCTGATGACTACCAGAGAGGGTACATTAATGCTCTATCGGCCCAACAAAAATATTCTTTGAGGAACAAAGACGTTACTATCAGTCCCATTCAGAAAAGAAAAGAACTCCAAATGAAGAACGATGCATAGAAGAAAGGAAAAGAGGCGGTCGACCCTTCCACCAGCAAAGCACCTTCAGCAAATAACAGTCCAAATGAAAAGAATCAGCAGAGCACAGTAAAGGAGCAAACAAAGAAGAAATATCCTCCAGTTAAAGAGGTAGAAAAATATCCTTCTTTTAATTTAGAGAATGAAATTTCTAAGCTGAAAGTGTCTATGCCCGTCACTGAGTTGGTGAAAAATAGTGCTTATAAAAGTCAGGTGTCTAGAATCTGACAAATATACTCTATTTCTAATATGGTTAATGTAGAGGATGACTACCCTGAGCTCATTTTTGGCCCAGTAACTGAAGATCAATCAGAAGAAAGTGAAGTCCCTCCCTTTTACCTGAGTCTTAGACTACACGAGTTAATCTTGCATAATGCTATGCTAGACTCTGGGGGCTCACATAATTTGATGTCCAAGGCCATTATGGAAAATTTAGGACTGGATATTACTCGAAAATATCATGATTTATATTCTTTTGACTCAGGTAGTGTCCATTGCATTGGTCGTATTAAATATTTGGTAGTGTCTTTAGACCAAATCCCAGCCAAAAATGTCTTGATGGAAGTAGTAGTTTTTGATGTCCCACCAAGGTTTGGAATGCTTCTATCTAGGTCTTGGGGAGAAAAACTCAAGGGAACTATGCAACTTGACTTCTCTTATGCCACTATCCCTATATTTGGCCAGTTGAGAAAGATATATAGGGAAAAGAAAATGAAATATATGATTACTAGCAAAGACAAGCCAGTAAATCATCCCATTAATGTTGTCCACACAGATTTAGAGTCTTTTGTCTTGTATTCAAATGGTGGTTTAAATGATGAGAATGTTCAGTTGGTACAAGTAGATGAAATACCTGAGATTTCAGAGAATTTCAGGGAATTCATCAAACAGGAAAAATATAAAGCTGCAAGCACATATGAGCCTCCTACCTGCTAGCAGCAAAAGGACAGTGAACAACATAAAGATGCAGAAATCAGCCAAGGTAAAGAAGAGAAAGAAACGAAATTCCAACATCTACAAGAAGAAGAAGGCCTGTGGAGCATGGATTTTGATGGAGCTATTGGTAAGGATGGAGCTGGCATTGTAATATGGATTCAGAGCCCTGTTTTGCAACTTGAAAAGGTTCCCAACAATGTTAGAGTTTGTGCTTATAAGTTGGCTTTTGACTGATCTAACAATGAAGTGGAGTACGAGGCTTTGATTTTAGGTCTCAAAATTTTGAAGAAGCTGAATGCAAAGAGGATTTATGTGTATGGTGACTCCGAGTTAATAATAAAACAGGTTAAAGGAGAGTACCAAGCTAAACATTCGATATTGAGGGCATACAGAAATGCAGTCCTGGATATCCTGAAGAAGTTCCCAAAGTACACTTTGACAGCAGTACCCAGGATGCAGAACATTATTGCTGATTCCCTTGCCACTATTTCCAGCAACTTGAAGATTCTGATGAACTCCAGCAATAAGTTTGAGATCTATGTCAAACATAGGCCTGTTGTTCCGGACAATATAAGGTATTTGCAAGTATTTTGGGATGATAATGAGATTAATGCATTTATGCAGGGTGATGGAAAATTTAAAGACACTCCAATAGAAGGTGAGTATGAGGTCGATGATCAAGATTTGGAAGCAAACTAGATGGACATATTGTAGCTAAAGGATAATGTAATTCCTAGAGGTCTCATACCCTAGAGGAGCTTTTTTATCAGGACGATGTTGCAAAGAAACCAAGCTTGGTGCCCACTGAGAAAGGAGTGGAAGATGTGAATCTTGGAACACCTGACAAGCCCAAGTTTGTGAAGTTGTCAAAGGCATTGTCCCTTGAGGTAAAGGAAAAGTATGTTAAATTTCTTTCTTATTTTTATGATGTATTTGCATGGGATTATTCGGATTTGAAGGTGTATGATAAGAACATAATCTAGCATACTATTCCTATCAAGCCGGATCAGAAGCCATTCAGACAAAAGCTTAGAAGAATCAATCTGAAGCTACTACCATCCATCGAAAAAGAGGTAAATAGGTTGTACAAAGAGGGTATCATAGTCCCTATTAGATTTTCTGACTGGATTTCAAATTTGGTCCCGGTGCGTAAGAAGACAGGTGAGATAAGATTGTGCATAGATTTTCGGAATTTGAATAAAGCATTCTTAAAGGATAATTATCCACTTCCGAAGATGGACCATATTCTGCAGAGAGTAGTTGGAGCATCTAGGATGTCACTACTTGATGGCTACTCAGGCTACAACCAGATCTTGGTGCATGAGAAGGACCAAGATAAAACTGCCTTCACAACACCCTGGGGAACCTTCCAGTATGCTAAAATGCCATTCGGACTGAAGAATGCTGGAGCTACTTTCCAGCGTGCAATGGACATTGCTTTTGCCAATGAAAATATGTTTTTATTGTTGTTTACTTGGATGATTTGACAGTGTTTTCAGGCTCAGATGATGAGCATTTGCATCATTTGAGAGTTGTTTTTCAGCGATGCAGAAAATTTGGGATTTCTCTTAACCTAAAGAAGAGTCTCTTTGCCATGGATGAAGGAAAATTTCAGGGGCATGTCATCTCTAAATATGGTATCCGCATTGATCCATCTAGAGTGGAGGAAATTCAACACATAGATCTTCCACGAAACAAGAAGGAGATTCATGCCTTTAATGGTAAGATGAACTTTTTGCGTTGATTTATACCTAATCTGGCTGAAAATCTAAGAGAAATGACTAACATGTTGAAGAAGGATAGCACTTTCAAGTGGAGTGAGGAAGCTATCAAGTCATTCAATCTGGTAAAGTTTTCTTTGTCCAATGCCCCAATTTTGATTAGTCCCGACTATACTCAAGATTTTATCATATTTTCATTTGCATCAGAGCATACTATGGCTGTTGTTTTAATGAAAAAGAGGGATCAAGTAGAAAATCCAATTGCATTTTTTAGTAGAACTATTAGATATGTTGCTTTAAGGTATAATATTATTGAAAAACAAGCATTGGCTCTTATCAAGGCATTGAAATATTTTAGGCTATATATTCGACATTCACGTACTATAGCATATGTCCCTAACGTAGAAGTGAAGGATGTGTTGATGAAAACTGATCCAGAAGGTTGAAGAGGTAAATGGATAACAGCTATGTTGGAGTACGACTTGGAGATCAAACCCACGAATTTGATCAAAGGCCAAGGCTTGGCGAAATTGATGGCCCAGTCAAATCTGCGTGCCATGGATATAAACCTTATAATAGCAGTGGCAGAAAATGAAGATGAAGATTTGCTTGTTCCAATTTCATATATTTTTCTACAGTCCCCTTGGTATTCAGATATTTTTTATGTCCTTCAGCATCTATCACCTCCTACTGGCATGTCTAAGAGTAAAGGTAGATCTTTGAAACTTAAATCTGCTAAACATTATATTTTAAACAATGCTCTGTATTGGAAGGATCCAGGAGGTTTTCTGGTCAATTGTTTGGTTGAAGAAGAAGCGCAGAAGGTAATTCATGATTTCCACAAAGGTGATTGTGGCGGCCAATTGTTTTGGAAGACTACAGCTAACAAGGTATTGAGAGCAGGATACTATTGGCCCACATTATTTTCTTATTTATATAAAACTGTGATGAATTATCATGAATGTCAAATTTTCCAAGGGAAGAAGAAATTTCTTCCTCTTCCTTTAAAACCATTTTCATTGAACGCGCCCTTTCAACAGTGGGGGCTCGATTTCATAGGAGAAATTCATCCCACTTCCTCAGCATAGCATCGATGGATCCTGACAAGCACAGATTACTTCACTAAATGGATTGAGGCCATCCCAACGAGGCAAGAAATTGATATGGTACTTATTAAATTCCTGGAATTGAATATTTTATCTCATTTTGGTTGCCCTCATAAAATTGTGACAGACAACGCAGCAGTGTTCAGATCTAAGAAGATGGTCGATTTCTGTGACAAATATAATATCGCGTTGGTCCATTCAACAACGTATTATCCATAAGGCAACGGCCTGGCTGAATAATCGAACAAATCACTGGTAAATATAATTAAGAAAATGTTGTGTTAGTGTCAGTCTTTGCAGCCTTCCTCCAATTATCAAACATGCTCTTACAAAGTGATTTTAAGGTGTCAAGGTCAAATTTTTTCATTTCAGTGAGTCTTCAATCAAAATTTGGTCACTAGGTATTAGGTCTAGGGTTTTCTTTTAATACTTTCAAATTTTTCTAAATGTTGGTCCATGTCACCATTCATCTGAGTGTACCATCATTCAGAGGGTTTTCATCATCATGTCAAGTTCCACTAGGTCATTTTACACCTTGTTCATGCTTCAATTGTGCCTAGGTAAGGTTCATTTCCCTCTCCTAGGGTTTTGAAGGTAATTTCTCTTGGATGGTCAAATCATCAGCAAAACTTGTATCCCGATGTTCATACACCTTCCCCTATCCTTAATGTACCTTATTAAACACTTCCCATCACTGATATCCCTCAAATTCCTCATTTTCGCACAAACCCTAGTTTCTTGCTACAACTTGACAATTTTCTAGGCTAGGCCTGTGTTTTGCCCTTTTGGACCCCTTCCCCTCACTCAATCTCTAAAATTCCACTTTCCCCTACTTCCTAACATCCCTCCCTACTTCCCAAAAAATTTTCAAGAATTTAGAAGCCCCTTATCCCCTTCATTTCGCTTCATTTCGACAAATCCCTTGTTCCACATATCGGGATAAGTTTTACTCCAATGATGTTTCTGAGAAATAAAGGCTTAATTTGGGAAAAAAGAGAGATGGTTTTGTCCAAAATAGGCCAAGGAAGAAAAACCTCCTTCACTTTTTACACAGGTGCCATGGTTTTAGAGAAATGTCAAAAATACAGTTGCCTCAGGAGAATTGATGCACCTCTGAAGTGACCTTGGGAAAATCAATATTTCTGCTAGCTTGGTTAGCCAAATGACTTTCTTGATGATTCAAATGATAACTAGACATAAATACCTTTCCAATGAGCTATCATGAGCTCAATTTGGAGTTGCGTTAGACCTTCAAAAGTTGACTGCAACAGCACTCTTCCTTGAGGCAGCCTCATTTTTCACATTTTGACCAGTCTTGGGAGATTTGATTTTTGATAGGGAAAATGAACTCCAAATTTAAAAATTCCAGTTGGGTTGGAAACTAGACTCAATAATATTTCCAACGAGCTATCCAGCGCCCAATTTGGACACCAGGAAGGTCTCCAAAAGTCTCCTGCAAAAGGGCGCGATGTGTTGGGCTTGTGGTGCGACGCATAGAGCTGCAAGCCCAATTTCACCATAAACTTCTCCAAAATTTCCAAATGTGCTCAAATATATGGTGTGAAAACTGGAGTAAGCCAAGGAGAAATCATGGAGGTTGAAGCAAGCAATTTGAGGGAAAACTGTGTCGAAATTTTTGAGTGCAACGCGTTGGGTGACTGTCGCGACGCATTGGGTCGGCTCCTTGTGTGCAAATTTACTCCAGCACAGTGCATTGGAAGGATGAAGCACACTAGGTTGGTTGCACGATGCACATGGAAAAAGGAAAATTAATTGTTATTTCTTCCAAGTCTTCAAATTGACTCGGTCCCTTATTGTTCAAGTAAGTTCATGCAACCACTCCATTGCCCATGACATGTGTTTGGTGTTGTTTTTGAAGATTTGAATACAAAAAAAATCAAACCCCATTAGCTTGTTTGAGGATTGTCTCCTTTAGGGTTTTTAAATTGGTTTTGTGCCAAATAATTCCATTCTCCACATTTTTTTTTCCCCTCGTCACTATTTATCTTCTCACAACAGCCCATTTCCCCTATTCCCTTGTATCCCTAAGTCACTCATTCCTATCCCATTCCCATTATCCACATCCTAATTGTAAATTTCCCCAAACCCCAAGGCTATCTCAATAAACCAAGTAACTGCTCCAAAAATCTTCAATTGACAAAATTTCACTTGGCAATAGTCTATCATTTCCACTACCCTATCCCCCCATAGTCCCTCACTTGTTAACACATATTTGGCAACAAAATCAAAGACACCAAAATTCTCATTTTCATCCAAGACAATATAGACCTTGGACATCATGGAGACAGAGACTACTAGTGTGCCGGTGTATGTCACTTATCGGAGAGGCACTAGAGGGTTATTTGCAGCAGCCAGGCGAGTATTATCTCCACCCGGGGTGGAAGGGGTCTCGCTTCCGTCATCAGCAACACAGATACAGGTACAGGACAAGGGTAATAAGCCCATGTAGGATGAGGGGCCTTCAAGAGGCCAAGATATAGATTTCATACTCATTGATGAGGATTTGAACTCTCCTAGCTCAAAGTTGAGAGAGACTATTCAGGAGCAGAAGGCGGAGATAGACACTTTGTCCATCAAATTGCAAAGAGCCCAATGGATTATCAACTACCTTGAGCAGCGAAACAAACAGTTGGAATATCAGCAAACTATCATGGAGTTGCAAAATATCCGTGAGAACCGGCAAGCTGCCCAAAGAAGCCAAACTGAGATGACATCCATTGATCGAGAGATCGAGGCTGATCGAGAGACTTGGCTTGAGAGGGTCAATATTCATTTGGAGAAGTTGTTGGAGAAGGAAAAAAAGGAAAATAACATGTTAAGGCACATGAAGAATCATTATTGGCCGAGAAATCATGTTTGCAAGGCACGAATCAAGATCTTGAAGGCAAAGTTAAAGAGGGCATTAAAGCATTGAAAAAAGGCATGATAGACTCCAAATTTTGGCCGAAGCTTCCTTGGCCCAGCATAGCACATGATGGTGGATATTCAGCCCAAATTTCAAGAAATTTGGGACACATTTTGTCAATTTTGAATATTTTGGCCTCAACATAGATTTTCCGGCCCGACGCGTCGCGCCACTTGGCGCGCGCTTATGATTTGGAGCTCCTCTTGGGGAAAAAAATTGTATTTCTAGATTTTTCATCAAAATTTATTCATGCCTATCCATTACCTAGATATTTTGACAAGTTTTGGGTTGCCGGAATGGTCAAAAACACCCTAAAATTGACCTTTCTGCCCCTTTTTGGACACACAGGAAGAAGTGTTGGGAAAACTCATTTTTGGAGGGAAAAATGGAAACCAAATTCAAAAATTCGACTTGGGTTGGAAAATAGACAGACAGATCTTTCCAACAAGCTATCCTGTGCTCAATTTGGACATCGAGAAGGCCTTCAAAATTGGCTCCAAAGTGGTGCGACACATAGAGATTTCAGGCGCGACACATTGGGGATTTTGGCTCAGTTTTGACTCAGTAACTCAGTTTTTCGCCTAGTTTTGGCCAGTTTGACTTTTTTTATCTCCAAATTTAAATCTCTTGATGTAATTTGATGTAATTTCATGGCTTTTGATGTAATTTTGACAAATTTTTACTCATGTAAGTAGATTCATTCATCAAAAGGTGAAATATAACTGAATGAATCAGTTTCCTATCTTATAGAGGCAAGCTGTTCCACTGCCTATTTTCCAGTTCTTAGTTTAGATCTTGTTGAAACAGCTCATAAACTAGTGAGCTCGACCCCTAGAGACATGGGGATGAGTTATGCTTGTCTATATCTTATATTTTTTCAGTCATTTTCAGGGTTGGACACTTGGGATTGCTTAGAGCTTCATTGTACATTTAATTTATGCATTTTGGCAAAGGAATAGACCAGGGTTTGCAGCACTCCTTGGGATCCATGTGGTTCTTTGTTTTTATGATGTGTTTCTCTTTGTGATTGTAAGTTTACTGATGTTTCATGTGTATCATCTTCCTTCTCATTTCTTCTTAAGTTAAACAAACAAGGATAAAGGTGGAATTCATTAGATTTGCAGTGCTCTACCTAGATTTTGTTTAATTTTCTATGTTTTCAACTGTCTAAAGAGAATTACTAAAAGCCTCTTTCCCTCTTCAACTCCTCACCGGTCTGAGCTATCCATCTCATTCAATTTGAAGCATCAAAACAATTCCTTTCTTGCCCCATTTAGCTCTCTGCAAAACTGATCATTTCCCAGACCCAAAATCTGCCCTTCCCTTTGATCCAAAAAACATCTTCAAAATCAAATCCAACTCTTTTACACATATACCTAGCCTAAAATCAGCCTTTATTCAAGTCATCTCAAGCCACACTGATCATTTTTTGCGAGATTGACAAGGAGAGAGCCCTCTCCCGATCTGGTAGGGCTAGCTACCAGATTAAGCGTGGTTTGATGTTACCCTAGACTCTAACTTCTTTTAGCCTGAGGTAGATTTAGGTAATAACATGTTGGAGGAAAACAAAAGAAACTAGCATCACAAACTCATCGACACATTGTGGGAAGACAAAGTTAGCAGTAAGAAATTAATAGGTATGTCACCTTTTGAGCTGGTTTATGGTACTGATGTTGTTTTTCATACATCTCTTACAGTTCCAGTTATGAGATTATTACAAGAAGTTGGCAGCGAAGATGATGACAATCAGTGAAGGATCAATCAGATGATCCACCTTCAGAAAACAAGAGAGGAAGTGTCACAAAACGTCATTCGGCTGCAGGATAAGATTAAGAAGATCTATGATCGAAAGACAAAAGTAGAAAAGTTTTAGCTGGATGATGTAGTGCTAAGATGGGATGCAAGGAATGAGGACAAAGGAAAGCACGGTAAGTTTGACAACCTGTGGAAAGGACCATACAGGATTTTAGCATACAGGGGACATAACTCCTTCTTGGTTTCAGAAATGGATGGCCAAGATTGCCCTGGAGGAGCTATAAATGGTAGGCTTTTGCACTACCATTGTTGAAGACAATGGATCAGAATCTATGTCATCATCATTGTATATACCATGTTATTTTTTATCAGAGTTCAAGTACACAGTCATTGAAGTTTGGGGCCTGAGGTGAAGGCTATAAAACATGGATGATATGTGTATGGTTTGGTTTTATTTCAGTTTTTAGTCTTAGTCTTGAGTCAGAGTCAGTCTGCATTGTGTCAGTTTTAGTGTTTTGACTCCATGCCCAATGGATAAGCCTACTTGGTCTACAGTGTTCTTGGCACCTCCAAGGAGCTACCATCCCCATTCGAGCCAATGTTAGTGTCATTTTAGTCATACTGCCATCAGTGATCAAAATTTCACTTTTTCATTTGCATATTAGGAGTCCCATACTAATAAATTTCACCATTCCGCTAGGTCATGGATTCATTGATGGTAGTAGTTTTTCATCAGTTTTCCCTCATGTGAAACTTGCTGATTCTCCTCTCTATGGTCTCTAGTCATGAGTCACTCTTTTTCTCTTAAAATCATATCATTAGGTCATAGGGTTGGTCTCATTAGGTTCTAGGATCTCACCATGGTCAAACTAATGATTCAAGTGTCAATAAATATCACCAAGGTCATGAGGAATTCAATAAACTCAAAGTCATAGCACCTGGAAGATCAAAGAGATGTTTCATTCAGTTTGATGTAATTTTCACCTCAAAACTATGTTTTGAGGTGAAAACATGATACTCTACTTTTATTTATCATTCATTATGTAGTTTTATATCATCATATGTAATAAGTCACATTTCAGAAGCTGCCATCTCCACAAAGTCATCACCCTGCCTTCAGAGAAGTTTTCCACGGCATGTTCAGCGCCAAATCACATTCCAAGTAGATCCATCAGAAAGAGCCCGGAAAGAGCTTTCCAACGGTATACTACACTCTCAAAACTGACTTCTGGATTGAAACTTATTCCTAAGTGAAGTAAAAGTCCCCTATTCCCTAACCTTCCCCTTTTTTCCCACCTTTCCCCAAATTTTATTTTATTAAAGTTTTATATTTTCTTTAATAAAATCCCTTTTTCCCCCTCGATTACAAAAAATCACATTATAAAACACAAATGTGATTTAAACCCAACCACTTCCCCTCCACGCTTTTAAACCTTATGATAAATATTTTTAAGGTTTATATTATAAAATCCCGCAGTCCCTTCCCCTTTTCATCGCATCACAAATGTTAACAGGTGTGTTCCGATTGCCCCACGCCCAAAGCTCCGATGTGATTATGCTAAACCACCTCCAATTGGTCCTGCCCGATGATATTCTGGCCGTTGATCTATCCATTCGATCGAACGGCCCATACCTAATCGGCGCCTCTTAAATCGCTTCCCTCCAATTAAAGTCACCCCTGATGGAAACCCGCCGATTGTGAATCCCCGACCACATCCTGACTGTCGATCTCACCATTTGATCCGATGGCCCACAGCCAAACGGGTAATCGACAATCAGTGATTCCATATATAAACTGTTCACTCTGCCCATTCAAATAATACAAAGGCTTGCCTTTTGTAAAACATAAAATGTCATTTTAATTCATTTTACAAAGTCTTTCTCCCATCACATCGGAAGAATCGTTATATGTTATATTCCGCCTCGAAGCTCCCGATCTCGATCCCGATTGCGATTATTCATATATCCCGGTCCCACCACGTTATCCTCCACCATTCATAACAAAAAGCCTTCCCTTTATTAAATCAAATTATGTTTTAATTTATTTATACAAAGGTCTTCCCCCAATCGGCATTAGCATTTCTTCATATGCTTCGCTCCCCCCTTCCTTTTACCTCCCGATTCCGATTGGCCCTCTGGCTCACCACACATCTTTCACCCGTTTATAAAATAAGGGGATATTTCATTTTTTAAACTCAATATTGTTTTATTTCGTTATTACAAAGGTTCCCCCCCCCCCCCCCCCCGCTCCCCATTCCCAATCAGATTGGAAGATTTTTGGTCATGTTTTAAACAACATCCTCCCTCTCCCTTCAATCTCTGATTGCGATGGCACCGTCATTTATTATATTACAATGGTTTATATTATATTATGTCCCACCTCCACGACTTTACGATTGCGATTATAATATGGTCCCCACCTCCTTTCCCTACTCCTTTCCCATTCAAAATTAAATTTTTCCTTCACTGAAAGCATAATTTCATTCTGTTTTGTTTCAACAAAATTTTATTAAAATGTCATTTTTCTCAAACAAATAACGGAAAGCAAAGTGACAGTCAAAGGCCAAGAGCTATAAATAAAACAAATATTTCTACAGTAGCATAAAGATAGGGATTTTCTTCTCAAATTGCCTATTTATCATTCAACAACGAAATTGTAAATCTTCCCAAGTAAAGCAAATGTAATATTGTTCCTTCTTTAGGGCAGATTGTTGGATTTATTTTCTATGATTAGTTTTCAGTTCTTCAACTGTTAAAACAGCTCCTCTTTATGTGGATCTGTGTTCCCACAAATATGGTGTATTTAATGTAATTGTAAATCATTTGTAAAGCAGTCTATAATTCATCATTAGGGGAATAGTGTGGAAGAACGCTCTGCCCTCCATTGTACAGTTTGACAGGGAATTAATAAGAGATGCAACTCTGATTTGTGGGATCCATGTGGTATGAGTTTTAGCATTTGTTCTCTCTTTGTGTTCATGTGTAAATTTTTATGTTTCACCTCTCATCCATAAACATTTCCTTTTGAATGCTTTCAAGATAGAAAGGTAGAATCCATTTTATATGCTCTGCCTTGGGAAATCATTCATACTCTGTGTTTTTCTTCTGTTTGAAAAGGATCCATTATTGTGCCCTTTTCAGCTCCTCATTATTCTTTCCATCCCATCCTTATTTAACCTTAATTGCTAAAATTTCCTGCCTATCTTGCCCCCATAAAATACCCTGTGTCCTGATTTGATTCCCCAGTTTCAACTGTTCCATTTTGTCCCACACATCCCTGAAAATTTATTCATTTTATTAAAATTATTTCCCATCATTTTACCTAGCCTAATATCAGTTCGTTATTGCACTTTATTGAATATCCTTTTATGGAGAGAGCCCTCTCCTATCCTTGTAGGGCTAGCTACAAGGCTGATCGTGGTTTAGTTGTTACCCTGTTTTGCCCTTTTTCAGCCTAGGGTACAGATCAGGTGCTAACAGGGCCAACCATTTCTGGCACCCATAATTTTGTATTCATATTTTTCATAATAATAAAAACCCTCTAGAGATGTTGCACTAGTTTCCCCGCATTGAGTTTTTCCAGGGACGTTTGTCTAAAAAATCATGTGTAATATTGTCACATGTGTGTATTGTTCAATAAATGATTTGTAGATGTGTAGGCTGCAGTTAGTGTCCACTTTAATGTTTTTATGAATAATTCAGTAAAATAATTTTTTTATGTTAATTAACCAAGTAGGTAAAGTAGATCTAGATATTTCAGTAGGGTTTCTATTTTGAAACTTTCACATTGGGAAGCTACTTTGTGAAACCAAGACCTTTTAATATTTATTTATACCCTCAAATCCTCTTTATCTTGAGGGATACATTGGTTGGAAAACTTTGAATAAATGTCCCACCAAGTTAGCTTTGTATTCTTGTTAATATTAAAATAAACTATCAGAGTTGGTGGGATATCCATACAACTCCTTCAATACTGATTTCCACTATGGTGGAACTCCTGCCCGAACCTTTGCACAAACCCTTGACCACTGTTGGAGCCATCTCTCTAGATAAATATCATATTATAATGAAATCTAGATCGATGCCACCAAACATTTCAAATATATGGTCCCAAGATAATGATGTTACCATGAAGAGCGTTAAGCACTAATAAAAAACACAATGCCACTCCGGGTCCCCCTAGGTAAATTAGTAGGGAAGGGGATAGGATTAAATTGCAAATATGAAGAGAAACATATGTCGCAAAACCAAAACTTGAAGCAGGTCTCAATTTGAGAGTGATTCATAGGTCACAAAGGGAGGCGTAGTTGTAAAATATCATGAGATATATGAATGTGATCTGTAACTTAGTCACAATATTGCAAAATATACTTGATGGTTCTATTGGTGGGGACACGACCTCATGAAACTTGCGACTGTGAAACTATCATTTGGGCTTTGCCTAAAACTTTGAGTTTGAGAAAATATGCAGAGACAGTATTTGAACTGGTTGAGAGTGGGGGGTTTACATCAGGACCCAAATGGATAGTCCTCTAGGTGCAAGAAACATTTAATCGACTATTGTCCCACTAAGGTACCACAAGAGCCAAGACCATGATAGAAAACTTGAGTGAATGACTTAGGGAATTACCAATGAAGAGTGGGTTTGTCATAATGCAAGGTTTAGTTGATACGAGAAGGATAGGGAAATATAATGAGCGAGAGCGAGGGAAGGGCGAGCGTGAGGATGAATGGGGTGAGGATGCTAGTGTAGTGTAGGGGATTAATAATTTTAGAGCATGAGTAAGACGTAGGGTTTTGGCATGAACCGAAAGACACTCGTTATCGATTCTACAAGAGGAATGATTACAAAGAGACAAGGAGTCATACTTACCTAGAGGGGAGTTCGTGCACGTAGCCTAGTCGCCAAAGGGATGCTTTCTCTAGCTCTATGTAGTATGGGTGAATAATCAATGATGGGCAGAGGATTTTATATAAACAGGTGTGCATGTGTGAGGAGGAGTCATGAAGGACGGTTGCTTGAAGGACCAATTGGGTGCGACTATCCCAAGCCTAAGGTCACAAGGTTGCAAGTTAGGGGTGATTGCAAAAGGTATGTGTTAAAGAAATACAACTTTGCAAGTTTTATGGAATCTTACTGAAGTCACATGCGACCAAAAAAATAGAGGTTGCAATTCATGACAGAATTGATAGTGGCATTTGCAATTATGATTTAAAATGTGAGTTTGTGACTTTAATAATATAACCAAAGGGAAGGTCACAGGTCACATTTTTAGGGTTTAACTTGAAATTTGTCAATGAAAATAGCTACTAAGAGGAATACTTAAGTTCAGGTCCTTTAGGTTAGGGCTCTCTTAAGTCCTAGGGAAACCCTAAGATGTAAAGAGAGAATGAAAACCTAAGATACCACATACAAAGGTTGAAAGGAATTTCAGGATGGGAGTCTATAAAGTTTTGAAAAGGGATAAATTCTGGGGTTGTTGTAGTTGCTACAACAATTGATGATACACTGGTAGAACCTTAGAAAAAAAATTTGATCACTGCTTGAGTTGAATTCTTACCCTTAGAAGTAGTGTTCTAGACTTATGAGTCTCACTAATTTTAGTGTACAACCATTCATTAAAGATAATAGACTCTTCACGCTGTAATTGGAAAGCTTTAACACTTCATAGTTAGAAGATGAGACCAATGGCTTCAGTAGGGGATCCTAATAATAATGCATGAGTTAAGGATGTTAAGAATTGGAGTGCATCTCGAGTGTTTCTCCACTTCCATCAGGCTTATTCAGTAACCTGAAGAAGTCGTCAACATCACCTCTCTGCGTAGGAAGCATTTCTCAATCCTTTACCCTTTTATTCAGTTATTATTTGTATGAGCATATTGGCATCATTTATTAGGCATTCATTGTTCCAGGGCATATGGGTATTCTGAATTATTTTACGGGCTAGAGAGGTTGTTTGTTTTTTTATAGAGACTTCATTTATTCTTACGAAATTTTTTTCCCATGGTAAGTTTTTCCTTTTCCCTTCCTATGCCACTAGGTCAAGTCATTAAAATACATTCTGAATACTGAATCCAATTCAAGTGATGAAGACCCTATTAAAAATAGTGATCTGGATTTATATAGGAACACAATGAAATTATACAGAAATACACATAAAAACAGAGATGCAGCAGAAATAAAAAATCATTTCATTAATAAAAAAATAACTGAAATATGCTTACAGACATAATGGAAATACACTAGCTAGGGCACTGGTAGCTTATCTCTAAGAAGAGATGTGGCGGCTACGGGCCTCTAAACTGTGTTGCAATGAGGCTCGATGACCTATTTATTATTAAGAAATAATGGAAAACCCTAAACATCCAAAAACCTAACCCTAGGAGACGAAGCGCCAAAAATATGGGCCCCGTTTGGGTAAATTGGTACATCAATCTTCTACAGGACGTAAATTTGGCATATGATCTTCGTTTGACATGCACAATACCTCGTTAGAAAGATCTGTCTGAGAAATACAAATTTTGATGTGAAAAACATCAGAGGAACTTCCATGTTGCTCCTGTTTTGTCCAAAAAACTTCGTTTCAGGCCTCAAAACAGCTCTGGAAGTTCAAGACCCGAAAAATTGCTAAAAATAGTAAATTGTGCTACAATTAAGGAAACTAAATGTAATATCCCAAATTGGAATAATGCATTAATACACAAACATAATATTTGTAACACAGAAAATGTACATGTAATTTTATGATCAACATAGATATAGACAGAATAGCTGAGCCATTTTATTCATAGGAGAAGATTCATTTACAATAGTGTATAAAATTCGAGGTAATCTAGACAAAAATATGGCCTAGAATGACCCTGAAAACATGCCAAAGTTGGCAATGCGTAACTGGAGAGTTGCTGGAAGAAAATATTGCATTGTCCCTTCAGCAGATAATGAATATATGAATACAAGCTGAAAAGTAAAATGCATATCTACAAAAATCTGGAGCTCTGATAATGCCAATATTCTAGATCTGGGCTCTATGATGGATACCCAATATAACCCAGAAATTATTTTCCAGATCTACAACTTTGGAAAATCACCCTCCTAAATTTTTATCCTTTGACTGCTAGGTTGTGCAGATCTAAATCTAGATCTGACAAATAGATGGTTTTAATATGTTATAAGATCAGATATAAGCTTGAAGGGCTAATCCCTTCACTAGATCCTCAAGCTAGAAGCTCAAGATTTAGCTCCTCAATCCTCCAAAGAAGGTTGTAGATGCTGCTACACAACTACTCATAAAAAATGCATTGTAAAGGAAGGAGGCTCTCTAGCCTACTGCTAAGATGTGCAATGTAGCTCAGAAATGATGGAAATATTGTATACAATGTGAAGGAATGGTCCTCCACTAGATTACTAGCTGAAATGCTAGCAACTTCCCTTCTCCCTTGGATCTACAAGAATGGACTGCATAATTCCTGATGGGATTGTTGTTGCTGGGAGATGAATAATAGATGGCATAATGCCTGATACATATCTGAAGTGCTGGAAGGCTGATCTTGAAGCTCAAGGTGATAGGATGAATCCTTCACCGGTTCCTCAACTGAAATATTGAAGGACAACCTCCTCCTCTCAAACTGATCTTCAGAAATGTGCAATTTATGAATATGGATGTTCTACAGAAAGTAGTAATAATATGGCACCAATGCCTGATGATGAATGAAGTAGAATAATCCTTCAAGATCTACTCAATGAAAGAGGTGGGATTCTCAACCAGGAACACCTAGTGTTAAACAACACTTGCAATCTTAGCTAAAAAACCAAAGAAAGCATGGAATGTCAAAGGAAAATTCCATATCTAAACTGATCACACATCAATAATACTCTCAAACATGCCTTCTATGTTTCCTTCATCTTCATTATATAGTTTGTGACCCTTCTCATGCCTTGGCCCACCCCATAACTGTGTTGTAGAGATGGACATAGGTCTCCATGTTGATTGCGTTGTCTCTTCATGATATCCATCATGTGTGAATGTACTTATCACATTGTCCATCATATTTGCATTAAATTCAATACTCCTCCATCATCTCATCATGAATGCTCTATGATCTTACATTTGATTCCTTCCATGATATTAGTTGATTGTATCAACCTCCATGATCTATCTCATTAATTAGAAATGATCTCCACTCCTTTCACATTAAGTAGTTTCTCCACTACTCCATTATGTAGATCTAGATCTGAAATATCCACATACACACATAAAAAGTGGATTTTATTCATCTTTGAGGATTATGGGTCCCCCCCCCCTTTTATTTACTTAATTAAGTAAGTTTATTAAGAACTCTAATATTCCAAATATCATGTGAAAAGTTGGGAATATTACAGTCCTCCCTGGAAAAATTTTGCTTGACCTCAAGCAACTACAAAAGTGGATGCTACAACAAACATCCTCCCTCCAAATGGCATCCTCATGTGGAAGGCCTTCCTATTTGTCACAATGTGTCATGCATGTCCAACTCCAAATATGCCTCTCTAAAATGTCTAGAATGGCCTCTAATTGAAAAGTTAGATACCCATCCTCATCAATGAATCTCCAAGTGGAAACCATATGATGACCAAATATCCCCTCTATACATGAGATACATAAGATGAAGTGGTTCATTCCCAAAGTGGAATGTCCCAACTCATGAGCCATATTTCCAACCCATGATACATAGAGTAGATTGCATCTATCAATGCTCACATAATTAGCCCTGTTTGTCATGTAGGAATCAAACATCACATCAACATAGTGAAAAACAAGAAGTAGAGACATATGGATGAACATGGACAATGTCAAACCATATTCTCCTAATAACAACCAACGCAGCAAAGCCTTCTGCTTCCACACTAGATCATCATGAAAACAAGTAAGAGAGCCATACTCTCTGAAAAGAAGCCACCGCAACAGTGCTTCTTGTTGCCATGCCAAATCAACATCAATGAGAATATGAGAGCCATACTCTCTCAAAAGAATCCACCGCAGCAATGCCTCTTACTACCATACCACATCATCATTGCACCAAATTTAGTGGCTATATTCTCTCAAGAGAAGCCGCCTTAAAAAGGCATATTGCTACCCCATCACATCATCATTATACCATGTACAATGACCATAATCCCCCAACAGAAGCCAACATTGTAAGAACTCCTATTGCCATCCTCCAGCAATGTCATGCAATGTATGGGAAGAATTTAGTCCATACTCTCCCAATAGTAACCATAGAAACAAGGATTCTTGCTGCCTCCTTACATTATCATGGTGCAAGTCATGGAGCAACAATATAGTAGTGGATATGTGAAATGTCTCATCAACATAATACAAACAATCTCCCTTATGCCACATCATGTGAAAGCTATACGTTCTTCCAATCCCAAGTACATACATGAACATGAGATACATCCCAAACATAAATACATGTAAAGACATGAGACATATCCCAAACAAGAGTAAATACAATGACATAAGATATAACATGTGATGTCCAAAATCTCTCATCAACAACCAAATTAACCATGCCTTTTTCTTCTGCATTCTTCCAGTGATGTGTTAGGCATGAATCAGAAAAATATGACTCCTTGAGTGGTAACCATACTCACCCAAGAGAAACCAGCGCAACCATGCTTCTTTCTACCCTGTATCATAGATCTGCAAGAGGTTTGGCAACCCCTTGCTCCATACTATCAACCATTCATCCCAATGTGGATGATGGATCTCATTCTGCAAAAACTTGGTATACTCCCATTGTAGGACACCAACCTCCTCAAACTGATGAATAACTTTGTACTCCATGAGATATTGAAGTGCACCTCTAATGAGATCTCCCCATGAGATCTTCTGCTCATCAATGGCCCTCCAAAACCAATAAGGTTCTGGATCTGATACAGGTATAAGTTTCTCTTTGAGCTGTGAGATGCTCATTGAGAAAGTGTCATCTAGAAAGGAGAAAATATTCCTCATCTCAATATTTCTACCATCTATCATCTTTTCCTACATTGCTTCATGAATGAAGCTTCCATTTGATTTCTCCCATAATAAATGGGTCCTCTTCTTCTCACTGTTGCTCATTAACAACGTTGTAGATCTGCAAGGTGATACATGTGTTGTCTCAAAGCAAGGAACAATGTTGAACTCATAGCCAGCCATTGTAAATAGGATCATACTCATCCCAATTTCTAAAACTCCACATTTCAACTCAAAGGGTTGAATGTAGTTCATCAATGACAAACTAGGATGGTTCTTCATCTCTTCCTTGATTAGATCAAGGGTCCTCTGCGCAGTGATATGATGATACTCCAAATCAGCATGATGTTCTAACCCTTGGTCATGCATTAGCCCTGATGGAATTTCCCCATAAGTTTAAATAATATATACTGAAAAAATATGTGATGAAAATGGATGCATACCTTGGATCAACTGAGATTTAGAAACATCTTGCAAGAACACAAGAGTTTCCTCTTCCGATGCAAAGGTCTCTCCAACTGCTAGTAAAAGTGATGGATGCACTTCTATAAGTGTACCATTTCTGGTATATGTCTCCTCCTCATCATGCATTTTTTCAATCATGCATGGGGCTCCAAATTTCAAGAACTCAAGACTATATTGAAAATATGCAAGTGATCCTCCTCTTGGTATAAGCACATCTGCAGCTGGTGGTGTTAGAGGCTCCTCCTCTTGAGTGATAATGAGAACAACTTCTCTTGAATATTCATGCACTATCCCCTTGATGATGGGAGATTCCACCATGTGAGATGTCTCTGGTTTCTTTCTACCATACTTTTCCTTCATTCTTTGAATAAATTCTACATAAGCAAACACTTTCATGTGTGACAAGTGACTGAACCACCATTTTCTTGCTTCACCTTCAAGGTGTAGCGCTGCAAAATCCACAACCTCTCTTTCTGACATAGGATATTTCAGAAACAAGGTATACAATTCTTCCCTCCAAGCCCTAAATGTGCTTGTGGAAGATCCATCAAATGTAGGAAAGAAGAATCTATGCCTCTTTCTTCTATTGTTGCTTCTGGATCTCCTCTCTTATTTGAGTTACTGAAACTTTTTGAGAGAGAGATTCTCCTTCAATGCTCTAGGTTGTGACTTGTATTCAGAAAAATATTCACCTAGGGCCTCATGCCCCAAGCCTTCATCATATTCAGAATAGCCCTATTTCTCAAAGAAAGTGGATCTAGTGGAATAATGTGAAGCTCTTTGCTTCTCCGGTCTTCGTTGTTGCTGAAAATAAGTGTTGGGACCTTCTTCATTTTGAAACCTTCTTGAGGTTTCTCTTTTCCTTTCTCTTCTTGATTCATTGATATCCTTAGAGAGATCCTTCATAGATCTAAAGGAAAATAAGGCAAAACTTAATCCCTCCGTAGTATATCTCTACTATCTGCTTTTCATATGTTGTCAAAATGTCCACAAGTTGAGCCAAAGATCATGCTTTGATACCACTGTAATATCCCAAATTGGAATAATGCATTGATACAAAAACATAATATTTGTAACACAGAAAATGTACATGTAATTTTATGATCAACATAGATATAGACATAATAGCTGAGCCATTTTATTCATAGGAGAAGATTCAGTTACAACAGTGTACAAAATATGAGGTAATATAGCCAAAGAGATGGCCTAGAATGACCCTGAAAACATGCCAAAGTTGGCACTGCATAACTGGAGAGCTGCTGGAAGAAAATAATGCATTGTCCCTTCAGCCGATAATGAATATATAACTAGAGGATGAAAAAGGAAATGTAGATCTATGGAAATCTGGAGCTCTGATGATGCCAAGATTCTAGATCTGGGCTCTATGATGGATACCCAAGATAACCCAGAAAGGATTTTCTATATCTACAACTTTGGAAAATCACCCTCCTAAGGTTTGATCCTTTGACTGCTGGGTTGTTCAGATCTAAAGCTATATCTGAAAAATAGATGGCTGAAATATGTTATAATATCAGATCTAATCTTGAAGAGCTGATCCCTTCACTAGATCCTCAAGCTAGAAGCTAAATATCTAGCTCCTCAATCCTCCAAATAAGGTTGCAGCTACTGCTACACAAATGCTCATGAAAATTGTGTTGTAAAGGAAGGAGGCTCTCTAGCCTACTACTAAGATGTATAATGTAGCTTAGAAATTATGGAAATAATGTATACAATGTGAAGGAATGGTCCTCCACTAGATTACTAGCTGAAATGATAGCAACTTCCGTTCTCCCTTGGATCTACAAGAATGGACTGCACAATTCCTGATGGGATTGCTACTGCTGGGAGATGAATAATAGATGGTCTGATGCCTAATATAGATTTGAAGTGATGGAAGGCTGATCTTGAAGCTCAAGGTGATAGGATGAATCCTTCAATGGTTCCTCAACTGAAATATTGAATGACAACCTCCTCCTCTCAAACTGATCTTTAGAAATGTGCAATTTTTGAATATGGATGTTCTGCAAAAAGTAGGAATAATATGGCACCAATGCCTAATGATGAATGAAGTAAAATACTCTTTCAAGAGCTACTCAATGAAAGAGGTGGGATTCTCGGCCAGGAACACCTAGTGCTAAACACCACTTGCAATCTTAGCTAAACAACCAAAGAAAGCATGTAATGTCAAAGGTTAATTCCAGATATAAATAGATCATACATCAATAATAATCTCAAACATGCCTTCTATGTTGTATTCATCTTCATTATATAGTTTTTGACGCTTCTCATGCCTTGGCCCACCCCATAACTGTGTTGTACATGTGGACATAGGTCTCCATGTTGACTGCGTTGTCTCTTCATGATCTCCATCATGTGTGAATGTACCTATCACATTCTCCATCATGTGTGCATTAAATGCACTACTCCTCCATCATCTCATCATGAATTCTCTATGATCTTACATTTGATTCTTTCCATGATCTTAGTTGACTGTATCAACCTCCATGATCTATCTCATTAATGAGACATGATCTCCATTCCTTTCACATTAAGTAGCTAATCCACTACTCCATTATGTAGATATAAATATGAAATATCCACATATATACATAAAAAGTGGATTTTATTCATATTTGAGGATTATGGGTCCCTCCCCCCTTTTATTTACTTAATTAAGTAAGTTTATTAATAACTATAATATTCCAAATATCATGTGAAAATTTGGGAATATTACACTAAAAAATGGAAAGAAACAATGATGGGGCCCCAAGTGGAATAGGTGGGTGGCCACCAATATCCACTTGAATCATTTCTCCCCCCTTAGGAAGCTATGGTCCCCATTGTGTTGAGTTCCTCCATGAGATGAGGAAACTTCTGTTGAACTTGGTCCCTGGTGAACCATTTTCCTTGGTGTAGGAGTTGGCCAAATTTGACAACCCAATACAGTTGGATCTTCTCCTGGCAAGTTTTATTGATTTGCATATCCATGGTACAATCCGTGGTGGCATTTTCCTTGCATTCTGGATGTAACTCTGTTGGTATGAGTTGTTTTACAATGTCAGAGGTGTCCAGTAGAGGTGGGAAGTAGGGCTGAAGGCGGTCCATATTGAACATTGCCTGCAAAAAAAGGAATGGCGAAATACTGAGCTTGAAGGAATTGGCCCCTACAGCCTTGGTGATGGTGTATGACCCATATCAGAGTGGGTGAAGCTTGTGGTGGGATCTAGCAAGATGCTCCTTCTAAAAATGTAGCCACACTTTGTCGCCCACTTGGAAGTTGTGTGGCACTCGATGTTGATCATGTCATTTCTTGTATTTAGCATTAGCTTTGTTCAATATGTCATGAGAATATTGGTGGATGTGTTGAATGCACTCAATGAAGTTGTATGCCTTGTTAGTTTTAGACTGGACATGAGCCGAATCGGCCTGAGTAGCCGCAAATGGCATGGATATGTCAATGAGACATAGTGGCTAGAATCCCAAGCCCAGTTGAAAGGGTTTGTGGAGAGCCCGGCTATAACTGTGTTCTACATAGGGAAGGATCTCATCCCATGTGCGTGGATGCTTTGAATTGTACATGTGCAGAAAGTGTACGACCATCTTGTTGAAAACCTCTGTCTGCCATCAGTTTGGGCATGGAAAGTTGTGGAATTGGTGAGCTTGGTGTCCAACATTGACCAAAGGCTAGACCAAAATGTGCTGAGGAACTTGCTATCCTGATCTGAGATGATATACTATGGGATCCAAAAGTGCACCCACACTCGTTCAAAGAAGAGTTTGGTAGTCGCTTGTGTTGTGATATTCTTCTTGCAGGCAGCCATAATGGCCATCTTCAATAATCTATCGACAACCATGAAAACACAGTCATTTCCATGCTTATTAGAAGGAAGGACCAACATGTCATCCATGGATATGGATTCCCAAGGAAGACTAGGGGTAGGTAGCAGAGTATAGAGTCATTGATTCCCGATGGTCGATTTGGAAATAGCGCAAGAAATGCAGGATTTGATGTACTTCCCGACATCCTGTCGAAGGTTCAGCCAATATAAATAATTCTGCAGTACTACCACTATTTTCTCGACCCCAAAATTCCCAGCGACCCGATTGTACTGCACTTCCCAAATCATCTTGGCACGCTCACTTGAAGGAACAAAAAGGTTTCCAAGGTAACATAGCAGTGCATCGTGGAGGTGAAAATTTGGAATTTGCATACCCTCCAAGTGTCTTGTACGTGTGGCCGAATTCTGGATCGCTCTTGTAGAGAAGCAGTTAATCAGAAGTCTCATGCCCACAAGAGTTGAGAATGATGGTTAGCGCCACGACCGATGGTCAGCTGAGGCATTATGCAATATTATTGGTGTTTCCCTTCTTTTACTTGATGTTCAAATGAAACTATTGTAGATATGTGGACCACTTCTGATGGCGATCATTCTGCAACTTCCTTTGCATCTGTATGAACTGCAGGGGTCGGTGGTCTATGTGGATGACCGTTTCCTTCCCCAAAATGCAATGCTTCCATTGTCGGCAAGCCTACACAATGGAATACATTTCTTTCTCACAAGCGGGATACTTGCGGACTGTGTCAAATAGTGTCTCACTATGATATGCCACTAGATGCTCCTGTTGAGTAAGAACTGCCCAAATAGCATAGTCAGAGGCATCTATATTGATCTCAAATTATTTTTTCAATTCTGGTAATGTGAGCACTATGGCAGAGCATAGGTTATTTTTCAATTCTACGAACGCCTTTTGTTGAGATTCCGACCAAAATAATTTTTCCTATGCTCCTCCCTTGGTGACTTGACTCAAGGGCCAAGATATATGAGAGAATCCCAACACAAACCTGTGGTAGAAATTAGCAAGACCCAGAAAGATGTGAAGCTCTGTTAGAGTGCTTGGCATTGGCTAATCCTAAATGACTTGGATCTTGGTTGGACCCAAATTCACCCCTTGCTCATCAAGAATGTATCCCAGATACTAAACCTCAGTCATGCCAAAAGTGCACTTCTCCAAATTGGCACACAACTTGTGTTGCCACAGTGATTGGAGGACCTGTCGGATGTGGTGGAGGTGCTCTTCCAAAGTCTGGTTGAAGATCAGGATGTCATCCAAGTACAATACTACAAATGAGTTGGTGAATGTCCACAATATGTCGTCCATCAATATCATGAAGGTTGTGGGAGAATTTGTCAACCCAAAAGGTATGACCAACCATTCGAAAAGGCCCTCCTTGGCTTTGAAGGAAATATTCCACACATTGGAGGGTTCGATTGGTACCTCATGATACCCATACTTCAAGTTGATCTTGCTGAAATATTTTTCTCCTTTGAGTTGTTCCAAAAGGTCATAAATCCGTGGGATCGGGTACCTATTCTGGACAGTGATCTTGTTCAATGCTCGATAGTCAATACAGAGTCTCCAAGTCATATCCTTCTTCTGCACCAACATGATCGGGCTCCCATAAGGCGATGAACTTGGCTGTATGTGACCTTTCTGCAGAAGCTCTTGAATATGCCTCTTGATTTCATCATTCTCCAGAACATAACGTCAATAGTTTGGTCCATTGGGAAGCACACACTTGGGTTTAGATCGATGGGGTGATTGACCTAACAGTGCAGAGGCACCCTTGTGGGTGAGGTGAAGATGTCCCCGTACTCCTTCATGACCTTGTTCATTTTTTTTTGTCGTGTAGAGGAGCCTTGTCTAGAGGTTATGGCCACAATCTTATTCTTTCCCTGAGGGCGGATCATCAAGAAAAAAAAATTCCGGTTATGGAAATGAGCTTACTGCATTGTTTTGCAGTAACCAAAGAGATAGTGGTATGTGATGGTACCTTTGGTATCCTATACAACTTATTTCCAAAAGTAAAAATAACAACACGAGGTTGGGACTCATACACAACATGTCGCTTCCACAAGTATGGTTGGCCTAATAATACATCACAAACATCAAGAGGGGAAATGTCACATAATACCTCACCTGTGAATAGGGAAGGCAGCATTGCTAGTTGATGTGAAGATCCCATCCTTGGTGAAGCCACCCGATGGTGTACAGTTGTGGGTGTGTTGTGGTTGGAAAGCCTAACCACTTCACGACCTCTCCTGAAATGAAGTTCTTTTTGCTCCCACTGTCGACAATGAACTGTAGAGGGGAACCCTTTACTCACATCTAGGAGTGGAATCATTAGGGGAGTTTTGAGGTCTAAAATGGGCCTCCTAAGGAAATTATAAAATAACAGTGGAAATAATAAAATAATATTTGATTACATCATCAAATTTTAGAGGGAAAAAATAAAAAACTACTTTTTCAACTCATATTTTCAACTTATCTCCCAAAGTTTTTACTCAAATTTCGAGCAAGGAAACGATCAATAAATCCTCAAAATCTTGCCTCGCGTGCCTTCAATTCTGATGTACAAATTTTCACCCTATGAAAGGCTTATCAGGAATGTATTAAAACCTGAAAAAAGCTAGAATGGGCCATGATGTACCAAAAGTAGGAACAACTCTCTATAATTCATCATATACAAGTTTTAGAACTCTTCCCTCCTAATTTGGTAATTGGTACGAGCCATTAGTCGAGAATCTTTTATATCCATCATAAATTATGATGCTTGTAATATCAACAATGATTCATCAATTTTATTTATTACTGGTATTTACTCTATGTGCTATGGTTCAATTTCGTACACTTGCTTCTTTATGAGCGTTTCCCATACATATACATGCAATGGACTTATTTCGTACACGTGAAAAGACATTATCCATAATGGTTGCATCTTTAGATTCTGAGCTAATCTCGAGCTATAGATGGGCTTGAGTTCGGGGAGCCGCTTACATGTTACTATGTGCGTCTGGCACATCATGCTCATTATGGTCCATTTGAAGTGTATCACATTTTATCATTAATGATGGATGGTCCAGTACAGGTGGATAGGCGCTTTTTAGTTTCCAATATGATGTATGGAAAGGAGCTGCACCCCGTTTACTCTCATGGAATGATTGGCCAGTAAGGGGAGTATCCCATATCTCTATGTCTATAGAACACCAATATTATTATATGGCCTTGTGAATCTGGACCTACTATGGGTTCAACAGTTTCAAGGTCATCCGCTCAAACTGCTGCTTAAATTATTTCCCCTGCGCGGTAAATTGGCTCTACTACGGGTGATACCTTTGCCCTAGTTCTTGGATTTCTTGGTTCTATGTCTTTTGCCTCCATAGTAAGGTTCAATATTGACCAAGAACCTTACTCGTGCGGATCTTCACACTCTATCAAATATTTTAAGTGTGGGAAAGAGATCACGTCCTGTGACTTGAGAGGAAGGTTTTATCCACCATACCATGTCCCCTATGTAACATCTACACCTATGCCACTATTTTCCTCTAGCCTTATGCTAGCCTTTCCTCATAAATGGAAGCCTTACTTAGTGGGTGTTTTTGATGTGGTCGGATCGACTTAAACTGCCTTTACTACCTATGATGGTGGATCAACAACAATTGGATCTAAAGCTTATGGATCAGTAGGTTCCGAATAAATCCTGACAACTTACTCTCGGTCTTTATATGGGAAAATAACTACAATTGGATATGGAACTCAAACCGCGCTTGATGGCACGAGATCCTTCCTATAAACTGGCACTTTGAATTGGCTCTTCGACGGGAGGATTTCGATCTCAATATCGAACGGGTGGAACTGAAGGATCATGGAACTATACAATATTAAGCTCCCATTGTGGAATACAACCCTTAAAACAGATCTATACCCACCCCTTATGAGTGAAATGTAGTTAATCTCTTATATATTACTATTACAATAGCTGAGAAATCAACTTATTTAGGATCAACCAAGGCTACTCGATTTGGAACTTTTACCAGGTCTTCTTGAATGGAATAAACATCTGATGACTATCTATATCTAACTAGGTAGCAAACTGCCTCCTTTCCATTCAGGTGCCACCCTTGCTTAATAAATCTCTGATAGGTGCACTAAAAAATAAATGGGATAACATCATTTGTAGGAACAATATGATTTTCTATAACACATATGAAAGGGAACAAGAACTTATGGAACCAATCAATCACTCAACCAATCTCATTCAATCCATCCAGCAAGGAGGAATCAGGCAGAATCTCCTTCCATCAATCATTCATCCAATCAATCCATCAATCCATCATTCATTCATTCATTCATTCAAGAAGGCAGTATATCCATATTACACATTCAAAATAGCCCTCTGATACCCTTCTACACATCAAACCTTCTACCCATCTCACCATCCATACCATCCAACCCATCCAATGAAGTGAACCATCAGAATCAATTTATGGCCCTCATTGCATTGGATCACACACCATGGACGTTCAGTGCGGTTGGCCAAATGAGTGAGACAGACCGACCGACTGACCTATTACAGCCCTGTCAAGTGAGTCAATTCTCTCCCTATCAATTCCCTATCCTTTCCTCTGCATTCATCCCTCCCTATCAAGCCAGCCGCCATGTTCCCATGCACATGCCACTCACTGAATCTAAGCCGTAAACAGAGCACAGCCACTAACTACACGAAGCATTTGTTCACACAATGAACTGAAGCTTTGTTCACTTAATTCATTCACTGAAGATTCGTTGTTAAGCCACTCACTCACTACATGAAGCCATGATAACATTATATAAGTGAATATACACACAAGAAGCTAAGCACCGCCCACCTTCCTTCCTTATATCATCTTAATAAATAATCCCCTCCTTTTAGAATCGTATTTGGATTGAAATAATTTAGTATAAGAATAGAGTGTCTCAACACTTGGCTTCAATTATTGGCTTTTGTAAATGCTAATTGACTATGGGTGTCACTGACCTTCAATCGAGACTCCTGGCAAGTACTCCTGGCAACTATTGGATATCAACAATGAATGACTAGCAACTATCAGCAGCACTAATCTTAAGTCAAGGAGGACCAAATCTGTGTTATCGGTTACTGGTGACCAGTTGGCATGGGCTATGCGGAGACCAGGGTGTAAGTTATGATCTAGTGTCGTACTGTTACCATACCCATATGTTAACGCACCCAAGCACCTTTTCTTTAGATACTATATTTTCTATGTTATGATCTATATATCTCAGTATAGATATATGTATATATCCCATATGTGTGTGTGCACATTAAGTCTCTCTAATCTGTGTGTCTCCAATTTTTTTTTGTAGGTGATGTAGGAGTGATGGTTCCATCTCAGTAAGTGATGGGGGAAATTATTTCTTCTCGACAAGAACTCCCTTATTATCTTCTCCTGGAAATGAGAACTACAAGTACTCCCAGCAAGAACAAGGCTATAAGCGACACCAAGCTATCAACCTGGCATAGACTAGACTTCATGCACTTACCAAAGGTGCAATCACTAGTAGAGCATCTAGGAGTGACTATTTCCAGCCCAGTCAAGTATCCCGACAAGCTTATTAGTCTAGTTAGTCCTACCTGTAACCTTATGGACTAGCTTAAGGTCCAAGCCTTAGTCCAATGCATTTTGATCTGTGTGAATATTGTCTTAAGAAATACATAAATATCATACAATCCTGGATATGTTGCTCAATAGGTATCTAATAGGTATTGTTCTTTATACTCTCCATCATAATCCACCCACCTTTTCATTCTTGAATTTCCTATCCCCACAGGCTACCTTTATGCACTCTAATTTACTGGCTATAAGAAGGCCAAGTTCAACTTCTCTATCTTTATCTAGATATGATGCCACTTATCTTTCTCAACTTTCTCAATTGTCCAGAGAAAAAAGTGAAAAGAAACTAGCTTATTAGCCTTGTTAGTCCCGTCTGGAGCCCTTTGGACACTTTATTTTTAGTATTAGCTTTGGTCCCCATAGAAACAAGCCTTATGATACTCTTCTTTAGTTCAAGCGCTTTGACCTGAGTTATATCGGTCTTATTGTATAGACATAACAACTAGATATGCATATATTATGTTAACTTACCCATTCTGTGAAGTGAATACCATTTAAGCTGTAGAGAGGAGAATTAGATTCAGCTTGAACATCCCCAACAACACCCCTAGCTAGACATCCTGGCACCAAATTTCTTAGCTTACTTTCTTTATAGCGTAATTGGAAGAATCACCTATCATGAAACTTGTTTGTATATGCTTTTCCGTCCATGTAACCTGGATATCAGAGATTAATAAAATAAAAAATCATCTCTCAATTGAGTTGTGTCGGAGAGCAAGGGCTCATCGGAGTTATATGGTAAGATTCAAATCAGCTCTCATCGGATTAGCTCTTATTAGAGGTTTGATTTCAATCTATAAGAAATAATTTATAATATATGCTAGTACATCTATATTCTTCTATCGTAGGTGACTAGTCCCAACATAGTTTCCATTCTTTGAACAATAGCCCTGTAAAAGCCTTAAATAAACACAACCCTACCTAGTATGTAAAGTAAGCCTCCCTATGAACTGTACTAGCTGTGAAGTCTTTAGCCTATTTGGACCAGGAATAACCCCCTATGTGGATGGATTAATGCCTAAGCTCTAGCGATGGAAACAAGTTCTAAGAAGATAGTACCAGCGTATTATTTATAAATTTCACTGAAATGATTATTTTCTATTTTTCATTGAGTTCTCACCCCGTCAAACAATCCCAATACCCCAATGATGTTTCTCTCTTTAATAAAACCACCTAATATACTCCATTTTCTCCCCCCCAATTTGTTTCACCATTATTTTATTTCTTTGGGAACTTATGTAAACAACCTATTTTGTGGGAGCTTCGAAGAGTCAGATTATTAAGCTGAACATCCTAGCACCAACCCGCCTACTAGCTCACTTTTCTCTGGAACATAAACTTTATGAGGAGACCTATTTGTATTGTAGACTGGTTAGCAAAAGGGGGACCATTCTCATAACCCCAGCCCTAGAAGCACTATTCTAATATAATTAGTCCCAACAAACCAAACCAACACCCCTAGTTACTTTTTTTTGCATAGCCTTTCAATAAGCATAATACCTATTGGTGAATGCATTTAATAATACCTATTGGTGAATGCACTTTTTGACTCAAGGTGTATAAAAAATTTAACTCATGATGATGCATATATGAGATGAACTATCTCTGTTGGAGGCTTTAGATATGAATATCTAATTGGAGAAGAATATTTGTACCAACTTAGTCCATCACTTAGTTCCGTGGAGTGAATACTCTTTAAGATTTATTTACCGAACTACCAGACAAGTAAGTTCTGCATATTCCACCTTTATGTATTGAATTTAACATCTCGCATAGGCTACGTTTGCACTGTAATATAATATGAATTGCCATCTTTATTTCTTTCTTTATTTTATTTCCCATCTAGATAGGATGCATGAGCACACTCGATATCATCTTCTGGATATGCCACTTTATTTCTTTCATTTACCAATTATCAGGAGGCCACGTTAATATTCTCTATCTATCATCTTCATATGATGCCACCTTTCATTAAGAAAAATTACCATCAATGATACTAGGATCTTATGCTCGTAATCCAAATAGTATACATGCCACCCTTCATTCCTAGAATCACGAACTGGATCTTATACCTATGGTTTTTACACTGATGAAGAAACTCCTGCTTATAGGTCAACTACATAGACAGAGCCAGATCGAGTTTGTTTCCTAGTTTTATATCCTCCAACAGTCAAGCGAGATCCATATGCGGTAGAACCATTTCGAGAGCCACCTATTTCAGATCCATAGCCTCCTAAAGTTCCAAATCCAGAAGCATAAGCAGGAGCAAGAGAGAAGTAAGTAGAGGCAAAGGCATATATGGGTGCACAAGTAGGAGCTAGGTATCTACCTTGGTCCCTGTAGGCCACAGAATATATCCACCACCTAGTAGGGACTATTGACTGATCCAGATCGATGGGAGATGGATCCAGAACTGGATTTTCAATGGGCTTTATAAAAAGCTATCGATTTGGGAGGAATGCTACCTATCAAATGAAATAAAATAGACTCGGAACTGCATCTGGATTTGAATCTGTGCCTGAATCCGCCTCTCAAATTGCAGAGGATGCTAGCTATACTACTGGATTTACTACTAGTGCTTACTAAATAGAATCGATTGCTTAATTTGTTGGATCATCTACATCTTCAATTGAATCACCCAGAGAAACAGTTGACAGGTCTACTAGTTTTGGGTATACTGTAGGTGGATCTGCTAGTTATGTTTGGGAAACTAGAACTATATTTACAGCTTCAATGGATGGACCTGGAACTGTTGCTCCTGGAGCTACTCATGCATCTTTAGCTCATGTTGTTTCAACAGAAGAATCAACTGACTCAAACATCTAGAAAAGAAATTGTTGCATTAATGGCTTATGATGATACTGTCTCCTCTACTACCTTTATGCTAGCCACCTTTGTTATTGATGCTACTCACTAATGGGTTTTGTGTTTGGCCTGTCAGATCTGGTCCATAGGGTACTGTCCTGTAGGTTCTTGGCCCTTTTAATCAATGGCTGGATCAACTAAAGCAACTGCTGCTCTAGGTACCTTTTCTTCTCCTACTCCTAGGTATGCTGCTACTGGGTATGGAATTGTTTGTGATGATTCAACAAAATATACTGATATATACTACCCTTGCTTCTGTTGCTCCTTCTATACTACTAGATGAGGTGCTTGCTTTGGATCTCCATCTGTATTTGAATCTGAGACTACAAGCTCTCCCTTAACCTCTGCTACATTTTCTATCACCTCTGATGCCTTCGCTTCTACACCCATCTATGGCCTATTTATATCCATCTCAAACCCTCCTACTGGTAATGAGTATGGATCTTAAGCTTGATCATGAAGGTTAGGATCTCTCTCTTGATCTGCATCTACCTTTGCCTATGTTACTTATGTTGGTGGTGCTTCCATCCAGTCAACTGGATCAATTGGATATGGCCCTAGCCTTGCTCTTGCATCTATTTCCTATGCTTGCTTTGCTTCTTTTTTCATCTCTACCTCCAATGCTACTGCTCTTGCTGGTTCTGGAACTATCACTAATGCTAGTACACCTGTGGTACTAAATCTTCCCTTGGGTCCTTAAAAAGGAAAATCTTGTTGTGAAGCTATCAGTCCTAGATACAGATCCATAGCGTGTAGCATAGGTTGAACCATAACCCATTGATGAATTTGTCTAAGTGGATTCAGTGCCATGTGCAGATACAAATCGATAGCGAGAGCTATATGTGCTTAGGAAGGATCCATCCATGAAATTAGTCGAGCCTAAACCCTTAAGTTATTATATATGTAATATTATCACTTTTGATTACCCTCCCTTATAAAGAAAGAAGGGCAAGACCTATTGGACCTTATGTCTGGTAAGAATAAGGCTGGAAATGATAGTGACTCTACTTTCCCCGTTAGGCTATCTGTAGGTTTTTGGCATATTTACGTATTAAAGGTGGTACTTTATTATCCGCCACAGCCTTGAGCTTCCCTCAAACTCTCTATGGTTGGGTGAGCATTAACACCCGAAGTCACTTATTGGATGGGGGAGTCGGTCAAACCATCGCGTAAACCATTGCAATTGTCTTAGCGAAAATGTGATTAGTTACTTATTGGGTGGGGGGGTTTCTTTATGTCATAACATCGGCGGCACTTATTAAGCTTTTACTTACTATTTGATATCATCTTGACTTGGCGGCACTTTTACCAGCTTTCCCTACTCTTTTTGCATCTTACCTTGGCGGATGTTAGTGAAGTTAGTTGAATTTTGTTGAGTTTAATGTTACTCACTACCTTATCAGAAACTCTTGAAGGTTTATTACTGATTTTGACTTATCAACCTCTCGGATAACAAACTCTATGGCTTATGAATCACAATCAGCCTTCCAGAACTTCTCTTCCTTGGTGGATGTTCATTCAAAGAAATATTTGTATTCCTTTTTTAACTTAATAAATGTTTCCCTTGAATGACATATGGATTTCATTATCTTGATCAGGATTCCTTGAATGTATTAAGGATTTTTGTGATGGTTCTTGCATTTTTCATCTTCTGGATGACTTTACCTTACGTTTCCTGATGATTTCATGGTCCTATTTCATTCCTATCTTTGGTGATTTCTCCTTATTGGCTTAATGGTTATTTTCTTAATAACTACCTTCCTTTATTTTGATGTTTCCCCGTTCTCTTTAACCATCATACTGACATCATCAAATGGACATCCTATCATGCAAACTTGAACTGAATGCGGACTTAATAAAGCATACAAAATAAAGTGGAAAGAAGACATCATATAGACTTAATGCGTATTTAACTGAACAAGAACTCTGGGGAACTTATCATGGTGAACGAACAAGATGCAGAAGGCGAACTGCAGTTGTCAGAAGGAAGGGGTAGTAAGGTGTTAGATTAGAGGTATGAGGGAATAGGTTCCAAATTCTATTCCCACCTAAGCAAAGTCAGTAGGTGTGAGACATAGTTCTCAAAGGCAGAGGGTCAAGAAGGTCTCCCAAGGCTGAAGAAGTAAGGTCAAGTTCAAGTTCCCAAGGAAGGATTTGAAGACTGAGGTGTTAGTTCTTGAGGGAAGTGTATCATTACCCATAATAGGCTTGGTCATTCCTTTTTATTTACCCCCAAGCTCTATCCCCCGTTCATCCCCTAATGTCGATGAAATATAAAGAATGTCAGGTGATAGTACGAGTTATTGCCTCAATCTAACTAGCTAGTTAGAAAGAATTAGTGATTTCCAGCTAGATTGATAGCATGAAGGAATTCAGAAATTATAAAATTGATTGAGAGGTGGGTGATAGAGGTGAAAGTGTCTTAAAAATATCCAGTTCATATCTCAAATACAGGGCTAGTCTGGAACAAAAATGGTTAGATGGAAATAGAGCTATATTTTTTCATTTCCGCGAGGCATCATGTTCCATTCCTTGAAGTTGTGAAACCTGAAAGGCGTAATCCCATGCATGGTGGGGGAATAGACCCCAAATTATATTTATTCCATCCCTTACCTTACGTATAGAATAATATTTCCGCCACCCCCAGCTATCTGATTGAGTGGATTTATTATATTTAAAGCATGAACAATCTAGATCTGAATCGGGTGGTAGGAGGGATAATAAGGGTAGGAAACACATAATGCAGAGTAGCAGGATGTAAAAAAGGGATGGGCTAGCTTTAGCTTATTGTGGATCAGTTCGTTCTATAGGAGGAAAAATCAGATAATGATATAACTATTTATAGATAGAATAATGATACGCGCAGCTCAACTGCTTTATTTTATCATCTCTCTCCCAGGACCATTTATATCTACGCATATTTCAAGTCAATATCTTTATCTATCCGGCAGCTTGTTCTAGCCCCAATGGAAAGGATTAGATATTTCCTTACAACCCTTAGGAAAATAAAAATAGATATATAAAGAAAGGTACCTTATTGGCAATGAAATTAATAGAGGGGAGGACTAGGGTTTGGGGGTGAGCAATAAGACCTATAGCAATAAGCAAGCAATTCATGCTCAGATGTCTAGGCAATGCACTTCATTCAGTCAGGAATAGTCAGGGCTATCTGTCTTATAATCTATACCTCTATTAAGGTGTGAGAATAGTGACTTACTCTAATGAATTTATAAGTGGGTCTATCCATCTGGATATTTCTATATATATAATTAATATTTATTCATAAAGGAATAGAGGAGACAAAATGGGGAGAAACCCTTACCAAAACTCTTTAAATTGAGGGTGATTCATTTGGTATACCATAATATTATCCCTCCAATTATTTTTTCTTATTTCCTCGTGTGCACTTCTGTGATCTAAGGTATAAAAAAGAGATCAATTCCTTCATTCAGAGGCCCCTCTTCTCAGTGCTCTGCTCCTCTTTGTTCATGGGTAGCCTAGTCCTTTTATTCCCTTCGTCCCCAACTCTGATTGTTTGTTCTTAGTTCAGCAGTGGCTGGGTCATTCATTCGAATAAATAAACTAGACTGAAGAGCATTTAGTTGGTTGCTTGGGCTAAGTGGATTGAGAAACTAATTGATTTCATACGTAATAAAACTATCTATTGTTGTTTTTAGCTCCCTCATTTGAATGAAACTCACTAATACCTTTTCGTTGATCCCAGTGTCAAGTAATAAATCGAGCATCATGAAGTTTTTTTAGGCTTAAATGCGCTTTATAGAGAGGGAAAATTTGAGGTAAGAAGGGCGAGGTATGGTAAGTGACTCTTAGACCGTAGAGAGGGCGAGGAATGGAATCACAAATCTCAACATAGGAGGGTCGCCATCGTTTTAACTAACTCACTAAAGAAAACCATTCCTTTCTGTGGAAGCAAGGATTTCTCCCTCCCCCCAACTATATATAAGGTTCTCGTGCTAGTTCTAATTCCTTATCAAGCAAGTTGACCTAGATTCAGTACTATTTTGTATCTAATAAGTTTGGTTCATTAATATTCGTTCCTCTTTCCTAAATAAAAGTTCTATAATTCATTTTTGGTAATCATTTCGGTCTGAAAAAATCCAAGAAACCGTGTGAATGCCTCACCTTGGGGTTGTCCACTTTGTTCAATTGTTGGGTAAGGTTAGTGGAGGAGGAAGAATCGATCCCATCAGCAACTTCTCGTGCTTTTTATTCTATCAAATATGGCCTTACATAACGTGTTTTTTCCTCTCATCTCGATTATTCTTCATCAGGTTTGATTAGACCCTCTTCCTTTGTATATGTGTTCAATATCATGAGCAGTTCAATATTTCTCCTGATAATTCTTGAAGTCTATAACGTATTTACATATCTGCTAATCGGTTAACTAAACTAGATTCAAGCTCTCTCCCTAAATATAAGTATCTAAATGCTTATATAAATTGACTAGAGTGAGTTATTTAAGGTCCTAAGACTTCTCTGTAAGTGCTTTCCCAGTTATTATATAAAATCTCCCAATTCGCCTTATTATAATAGTAGGGGTGAATGATTCAATGAAAAATATGGAGGTCCAACTAATCATCTGTTATTCTATAAATAACGGATTGGGAGAAGAAAATCTTGGTAGAGATAGCTAGCCAGCAAAAAGAGAATAAAGGAGAAATAAATATTTGGATAACTACTTGACTAGAAATAAAATAGAGGTAACTAGGAGATCAAAATCATGCATTTGAAATTGGAATAAGGATATCCAACTACAATTTTGATCAAACCTATTGGATGATATGTTGGAATCTTGCCTCCTTTTATATATAAATTTCAACCGGCTGGAATGAAATAATCTAAAGGGTATGGATGGTGCTTATTGTATGGGACTGACTCCCTTTTTCCTGGAGCTATACAGGATACCTTGTTCCTAGCTTTCTGGTTGTTGAATAGGGCACATTCTTTGCCTTTCCGCTTAAAGAGTAATAGGGGAAAGAATCAAGGCCCTGAAATAAAAATAATAAGCAGTATGGGACCAATAAATTCCTTTAAATAAGAGTAGGGGGTCATTTCATCCATTGCTCTGAACACACCCCAACCATGTATGTATAACAAGCAACCCCTCTCAATTATTTAAGTGGAAGCGACGAAATAAGTCTTTAAGCTAAAAAAATAAGAGTAGGGGAATTAGTCATATACATGACATTACATACAATTTATAGTTAGCCTTAAATCGAGAATCAATAGGTGCTTCAAATCAAATAATTATGATCGTCGGCCTCCTGGCACCATATAATGAGGCAGATGTTTAGTACTAGTTCCCCTCTTTATTATTATAAGGGTACACACAAGTAAACAGAATTGAAACCAACTATAGCTAGAAATTAGGAAACTATAGCTAGGAATAGACTCTTAGGAATCTTAGGGACCAAGGAGGAATATAGACTAATGAATCAAGGTAACAGGCTTCTTCCCCCTTTAAGTAATAAAAAATAGGGGACCTGATTGACTGAACCTTATTGACACTGTCTTCCAAGAGAATTCATAATTCATTTGAAGGGATTTAGTTTGGAGTTGGAAATGGAAGAAGTGAAATTCTCTTGATTTGAGTAATTGATGCCTTAGTTCCTGAAGATTGGGATTTTAAAACCAAAGCGGGTGGGGGGCCCACACGCATATGAGAGAGGAGCTTCATTCACATTCCTTGGGCTCCCTTTTCCGGCCGGGTTTGAACGCTCAATATTTCTCCTGGACCCCGCCTCCCTTTCAAAAGTGGGATAGGAAAGGTGGTCCCGATAATCCTATTATTTAGGTTGGACGGAGAGACAGCGCCAACCAACGAATAAGATTTTAAGTTGGACCTGCTTTTCTATGAAAGAAGTCTGAGTTATACTTCATTTAAGCCTTGTCATTGAGAAGTATACATAAAGGTGTTGCGATCAGTCTCATAAATGGAAGGGCCATCGGTACCATCAAGATTTCTGTGGTTATGGGTAAGCTCTGTAGGAACTCCAGTTCCATAGGGGTAAGCCTCGTCTGTCCCGGGGAATATGGGGAAATCCTTCTCTCATTAATGACCTGCAAGCAATGATAGCAGCTATAGGCTCTCAGCGGACCCTATGGAAATGACTAACTGACTAGAATTCCCTTAAGGCTGCAATGATACTGTCATTAGTTGCAATGGGGCTATGATTGTCAATGACTAGCTGCACTAACTACTTGGCACAGACTAGAGCTTAATACACTGATTCGAGCTTCAATGAGTATAGGTTCCCATGACTATAGATTTGATGTGTATAGGTTCTATCCAGCACTAACCATATCTTTTAGGCAATGAGTATCCATCCTAGCTGGTTAGCTAAGCCGATTAGCTAGGCCGATTAGCAAATCCGAATAGTGCAACATCTGTCCCAGTCGAGTATCCCCCATTTGAATAGTGTAGTAGCCACAGTCGAGTATCCGGGGAGCTAAGCCCAACCGAGCCCGAGTAACCAAGCTGAGTATCTGAGTAGCCCGGCCAATTAACCAATCATTTTCCTACAATAAAATCTCTTCTTGAGCAGGTCCAAGGTACTTCGGTACTAAAAGTAGATTTTATACTTACTCAACTATAACCTTTCAGTATGTTTCCATAGTATTTCCAGGTGGTGATAACTCGATGTCGGTACTCCATTCGGTACTCAATCCCAGGAGGAGGAACCCATAGGTGTTGCTCCAAGTGTTGATACATTCAATGTAAGGTGGGTGTTGATGTCTTCTTGTCTCCTTTTTGAACTGATGGAGGATGGCCTCTTGTATATTTGGGAACCAATGCACGATCTTACTTACAATGGCACCTTTTGATGAAAGTTTCTTAGCCTTGTATAAGAACATAGATAATGCAAGCTGAAAACAATAAAACCATCTTACTATAAAGGCATTCCCCAAAGTATCCAGTCTGCATTCTATTCAATCCCCATTACCCATTATTGATTTATTCATCTTTCAATTATCCCCTTTCACTTACTGGTACGGAACACAGTTACACAATGAGGTATGTGTTGCCGATGGAGGTTTTTACCAATGAGGTTACGCAATAAATGGTGTTCACGGGGTTTCATGATGTTTCCATGATGCAGTTGGTTCCATGCTTGATGTTCCCACGATTAGGAGCTATATGATCCGCTTGAGGTACAATCCTCTTTCTTTTACATGATGCTGGTTCGATTATTGAGTGAGGTACGATGGATGAAGTTACATGATGCAGTTGGTTCCATGCTTGATGTTCGATGCTTGAGGTTACACTCTTAGGGTTCCACGATGAGGTGAGTGAGATTAGGGTTCCACAAGATTAGGGTTATATTATGCAGGTTCAATTATCTTACACAATGATGGTTTGTGTTATCACTCAGGTTTTCCTTGAAGTTGTGGAAAAGGAAAGTAAACCCGAGGTAACCACAAACCAACCTTCAAATACAAAATCTAGCCAATCTGTATCCAGAGAGGGCTCTCTCTTTAAAATTTAGCTTTGTTCTTAGAAAGTTTTAGGCTAGTTATAAGTCCAAGAAATTTGGTTTGAATTTGAATGGTGGAATCCGCTAACTAAGGGCAATGTTGAATATTTTCAGGCCATTGGGCTATGGAGTCGAAAGGATGGCTTTACTGGATTAATATTCTACACACAAGATGGCTTTGCAGGGCAAGATAGCCAAACAGAGAACAATTTTTAGAAATTAAAGTGAATGGAATGGATTTTGAAGGGATGAAAGGCAATCAAGAATCTTTCAACATGTTCAAAGGAAAGAAAATGTATGATTACAAATAAAGAGCAGTGAAGAATTCTTTACTATAGTAATCAAAATGTTTAAACTAGCGAAGCAAGAGCAATTAAGAATTTGTTGCTTATAACTAATTTAGAGGAAAACATTTAGAATAATCACAATTGAAATCAGAGTACAATTAAGTAAATTCTGATTTATTCTTTTATGTCAATTATTCAGAAATGGACACGATGATAATATAAACAGATATAAAACTTAAGACATAAGATAGAAAGACTTATTGAACTGTAGTCCGACACATGAATCCTGCAAAAAGTCCCGAGCTTCAAATTGTCATCCAGCAAGCCACAAATAAATTTCTCCAAAACACTTTTATTCCAAAAACATCAATGTCACAGCAAAGTAGTAGAATCCACCCTCAATACTTTCTTTGAGGGTTTATTTATACAAAAAATGATTTAAAATATCTCACACTAACCTAGCAAATAATCTAGGGTGACTAATGAATAAGTTACAATAAAAAGGAGACAGATGGTCTCGTAGATAGGACAAAAAGTAACTGCTGGTGTGTTGTTTCCTCCCTTTGTGGATGTGCTGGAGGCAGGGCCTACAATAGGGCTCGATGTTGTCCTTATGAGTAATTATTTTTTTTATTGCCTTGCTTGTCTGATACTCTTTGTTTCTACTGATACTTTTTAACTGTTAAAAGGATACTCTTTAACCTGTGCTCATTATTTATCCTTTACATGATAGTAAAAAGACAAAATTCTCTACCTGAAGATAAATTTCACAAAATTTCCAATAATTATTCCCACCATTGATCTTCTGCTATTATGGTTCTTTTAATTTTTCTTAATGTTTCATCGGCCTCTGTGTACCTGAAGAAAGTAGGCTTGTTTGGGAATAAATACCTTATTTCATACTCAAGATGAAACAAATCCTTTAACCTGTCGTAGAGATTCCTCCCTGTTGGCAATGTTGCTTCTGATGAACTGATAGAATGAGAAGTTGTGTTATGAGCATGTATACCTATTTTATTAACATAGGTTTCTAGGTCCATTATTTTGTCCTCTGAGAGCATAGGACTGGGTAACCCATTGTTCAATAAAAACCTGAAACTTTTCTTTGAAATCATTAATTTCTTCCAGAATATCTGAGCATTTCCTTTCCAAATTTTGCATAAGAGTTCTTTTGGTAAAAACTCTTTTTATTTCTAAAATAGTACCTGTCCTGTCATCAATTCCAAGCTCTGCAAGTTGTTGCCTGGTCTGGGTGTTCAAAAATTGTATAATTTGATTGGCTTGCTCTGGCCTACCTCTTAATTCATCTCTTGTTTTATCTATTTCTTCCATGGCTACTTTGACTAAGTCATTTTGTTCAAAGATTATCTGAACAAAGGACCAAACACTCTTTATTGACTCAACTATATTATCCCAAAGAATTTCATTTATTTCTCTCAAAGGCTTTTCTAATGAAAGATCTCTTTCTAAAGCCTTAACTAATTTTTCCAGTCTTTTGATTTCCCTAGTATTATCAGCAACAGTCTTTTTAGACATATCATATTTCTACTCCAAATTTACTAGCTGCAATTTTGTGGTTTGAAGTTCTGTGACTCCGAGTTTTAAACTTTCCATTTGTTTTACCAATTCATCAGAACTTAAACTGGAAGTGTTTACCTGTGCTGACTCTGTTTGTTGATCTGCTGCTGTGGTACTTGTAGTGATCTTTGTTGTGGATGTTTGCATAATATCCTGTTTTTCTCTTAATGCCTGTTCCAATTGTTTCTCTGTTTCACTCAGTTGCTCAGTCATTTTAAAGAGCAACTCCATCATTTCTTCCTGTGAATTTTCCTTCAAAACTTTTTGAGTCTGGGGATGCCTTGAGGCTGGTAATTTTAGTTGCTTTCTCAGTGCAGCAATATCATCATCTTTATTTTTAATTAGTGCCTCAATGCTTTTGATATATTTGGGATTGTGACCCAAACTGATGATTATTTCTTCTAGAGACTTTATTCTGTTATCTTTTGCCTGAGAAGAAGCCTTCTCAATTTGCAACTGGGTGTTTGTATTATTTAAAGAATCCTGCAGCCTAAGGGATGCCATGGCCTTATCAGTAAGGGTTGAATATATCATTTCCCCAGTTTGTCTATGCAAGTCTATCTGGTCCAAGGGATGAATGTATTTTGCCAGGACCTCAAAATTGGTCCTAATATAATCAGATGCTGTCTTGGGTTTTGGCACCTTGGATTTGAAATGGCTCATCATCATTTTGCCTTGTTGAATGTCAAATGCTGACATTAATATTTCCTGATTGTGTGGAGCCATTCTCAAATACTGATCATATACCTGCATTCTCAATGGATCATTTTTGGCTTTTATATTAATGAAAGTCTTCTTTATATCACCTGCATCTGTCTTTGGCTGTTTAAAGGAAGATACTTCAGTGCTCAACTGTTTTTGTAACTCCTTTCCTTTATGACCTGTGTGTGTTACACTAACTGAACCAGTTAGTTGACTATCTTCTCTTTCATCATCACACATCTCATCTATAGATTCCACTTCTGGAAGTGGATTCAGTTTCTTCTTCTTAGCCTGGTGTTGTTGTGAAGATTCTTTGGGAGGAGTGGGATCTGCAACCTATCTTTTCTTGCCTATTTCCATATTAGATGGAGTCTGCAATTCTGAAACCTCAGGATGATTAACTTGAACAGGGGAAACCTGTGTTTGATCTGGTGCCTTGGAGGTTTGAGGCTTTTCTGTCATAATGAAAGTTTCAATAACTTGTATTTCAGGTTCTTTCCCTTTGCCTTTAGACTCAACTGTAATTGATGGACTGATTTCCTGTAATCCCTGTTGAAGATTTCCTACTGAAGAAGTGCCAATATGAGGTACCTGCACTTGCCTAAAAGATTCTAGGTCAAACTTTTTCTCAAGATCTTTCATAATTTTGTTCATATTGTCTTCTTCACTATCTTGCTCAACTAGTGTTCCTTCCACCCACTCATCTTGATTAGCATATTGTTCTATTTCTGTAATTCTGTGGTGAAAGTAGGGTGCTGATTTGTTCTTCATTATTTTGTTATAGATAAAACTGAATGGATCATAAGGAATCCAACAGAAACTCTTTTGTAACTTGAAATGGTTTTGCAATATATTTTCTGCTTCATGTTCAGCATCCCTAGAATTGCATATAAAGGGACCTAACTGACTTTTGATTCTGAGTTGTGCTTTCTTCTTAACATTACAAAAATGAATAACATCAGAATTATTCATTTGCCTGAAATATTCTAAGGAAAAAAGTCTCATAGGCACATATTTAGGCAGCTTGAATGGACAAAGTTCACATCTATATATTCTGATTTCTGAATGATTTTGGTACAAATACCAGTCTCCAACTTTGTATGTCCTTGAAAGCTGCAATTTTTTCTTAATATCATTGCTTAGCCTTGGAGGAGCAACTCCTGTCAACATGGTAGTTGCAGGATGTATGAAAAGATCAATGAACTCATCATAAGAATAGGGAGAATTATAGGAACTGTGAGTTATGGCAGACCAAAATATAACAGATCTAGGGTTTCCCTTGGCATCAAGCTTTTGAACAAGAAAAGGGAACTTCTCTAATTGATAATAGATGATGAGATGGTAAATGATTGAGGAATACTTAAACACTTTCTCATTATCTAACCTCATAAACTGGTCATGGATTTTATTTGCAATGAAAGATGCAAAATCATATTTCACAGCAGGCTGGCTGGTGCACTGTTTCAAAACTACCGTGATCCCGCGCATTAACGATCAGAAAATGGATGGCTAGCGGAATTACAGTGGGCCGTTGATCCAGGAATGGGCGATCGGATGGGTGATATGACATGAAGATGGCGAGGGATTTAACGTGCAGGCCCAAAAGAATTATTGTTTAATTAAATATTACGGGCGGCTTCTAATTGGTTGGAGGTCCGGTTATTAATTAATCCAAATGATTAATTAATTCCTTGGTATAGTGAATGATCGGGGTGCAGCGAGACTATGGTTTTTTATTTATGTTTTTTCGTTTTAAACATATAATATATGTTCAAACTTTGTTTTTTCGCATATTTTATATTATATGGTGATAAATAAATGTGATTTATTAACCATAGGGGTTGGGATAGTATCTATAGTTATATTTTAGCCAAAGGGTTTTTTATTGTGGGATTTTTATTTAAAAATGGATTAAATAAACTTTGGCCAAAACTTAGAATAAATGGGTTTTTTGGGTTATTATTATAAAAGGGAATTATAGATAATAGGATAAAGTATTTCAATAAGGATTTAATAAATAAATCAGATGTTAATATGACAAAGGGACAAGGAAAACTCAAAATACTTTACACAACTAAGCAAGTGAAGATTTCTAAAGTAAATTGTATCATCTCAACTTCAACACTTAAACATAGAATGGTAAGCAATTTTGAGGGATTATTATGGAATTTTGCATGATTTTCCTAAGTAAAATGGGATTTTACTTAGGAAAAGATTTAAAGTGAATAAGTGTAATGATGAATAATCTCAAGTACTAAGGTTTTTTCAATTATTGGGCCGAGGGTTCGATCCCTCCAAAAGTCAAGGAAATGCCTTGAGCCCATTTAATATTCAAATTCCTTAGCACTTTGGGGAAATTAGTAAAAGCTTAGGGGAAAATGAGAAGGGAAATTAATGATTTGACTTTGCTTTCCTCTGAAATTTTGCCAATGTAGTGTTATTCCTTTGTACTTAGTGATGAAAGTAAAAGATTAAGCACATTTAGCACCATCATTCATCATATGAAACTTTGCAACACCATCTACCTACCCTACTTACCTTACCCTACCATTTTATCTTCTTTATTAGGGTGCACTTAGACTGGCAAACCCTCATCAAACTTTTTTTCTTTTACATGACAATCCTATCTAAGTCTACACTTATTACATCCAAGGGCTCAGATTAAACTGTTGAGCACCTTTTATTAACTCTACCTATCTACTTATCTGCCAAGATTAAACAGTTTGGCTAGATATTTATTCTCTATTCTACAACATGAAATTGAAAAATGAATGAGTCAAGTTTAAACAGTTTGACTCTTCATGAATTGTGGCAAAGTTTAACAAGCTGCACACAATTACTTATTTAAAAAAAATGAAATAGTAGTGGCATTTGGATTTGCACACTTTCCTTGGTCTATTTTTGTTTGGGGTTCATTTCTTTCACTTTTTTGACCATTTTCTTTTTCTTTTTCTTTTAGGGTATACCCTCTTTACATTTTTTAAATTTTTTGATTTTTTGGTTTTTCAAGAATATGGAACACCTTTGCACAAGAAAAAGGTTTGAACATATTGCATAGTTTAATCAAGACAATCATGAAAAATGACACCTATTGATATAGGATTCTAACACTGGCTCCACTTGGGGATGGCTTTTCCTGGTGAAAAGTCAAGAACAACAGGTCAGATGCATCAAAATGTCTTCAACTGAACCATGTAATCTTCTTTTTCTGGTGGCTTTATTGTATATATGATAGTGAAACTTTTGAAGCTTAGGGCCTTCACTTCGGGCTTCAACTTCAAAAAGTCACCATCCAATCAAAACTGATGCACTAGAAAGGATATATTATGTACACGTTAGAAAAAATCAGAACATCCTAGTAAATAGGATCAAAATAGTGCTTTAGCATTCGACCATTAACTGGTCCTTCCTCAGCTTCTGAATTGTCCAAATTTTTCAAAAAGTATGTGTTGTTTCCCTGTAAAGCATGTATGATGTAAGGTCCTTTCCACAAGAAATCAAATTTCCCATGTTTCCATTTATCTTCCCTTCTAGAATCCCATCTTAGAACTTTATCTCCTAGCTGAAAATCTTCTGCTTTAGTTCTTTTGTCAAACATTTTCTTTAACTTTTCCTGCAAGACTTGGGATCTTTGATACACTTCTTCTCTGTTTTGTTGCAAGTGAATTGTTTGATTAATTCTTCTTTGAATATCATTTGGTTCCACTTGAGCCTCCTGAAGTAACTTCATAACAGGAATTCCTAAGGATGAGGGGAATCTTGCCTCAATGCCATAAACTAATTCATATGGACCGGTCCCAATTGATTTCTTAGTTGTAAGTCTATCTGCCCACAATGCATTGGTCAGTTTCTTATGCCAGTTCTTTTTATTTTCTTCCAATAATTTTTTGATAATATTAATAAGGCTTTTATTGGAAGATTCTGCCAGTCCATTACCCTGGGGGTAATAGGCTGTTGAATGGCCTAAAGTGATGTGATATTTATTGCAGAAACTAATCATTTTCTTAGATTTAAATGCAGCAACATTATCTGTTATAATTTTCTCTGGACAGCCAAATCTTGAAAGTATATTGGTTTCTAAAAACCCTATAATTACAGAATCATTGGCTTGTCTGCATGGGATAGCTTCAATCCATTTAGTAAAGTAATCTGTGGCAGTAAGAATCCATCTGTGTTTCCCTGAAGAAGGGGGATGGATTTCTCCAATAAAATCCAGTCCCCATTGTTGAAAGGGTCTCTCTGTGGAAATTGGTTTTAATGGTAAAGGTAGCAACTTTCTTTTGCCCTCAAAGATCTGACACTTATGACAAGAAGTTACAAATTTCTTAACATTTGAAAACAAGGTTGGCCAGTAAAAACCAGCCCTTAAGATTTTATCTGCAGTTGACTTTCAGTAGAGATGTCCACCACAATCCCCTGCATGAAATTCATTAAGTGCCTTGTCAGCTTCATCTTTCAATAAACAATTTAATAAGATTCCATCATGATTCTTCCAAAACAGAGTGCTATCTAAAATACAATATTTTAAAGATGTCATTTTCAAAAATCTTTGTTTTGTTCTGGACAACCCTGGAGGAGCTTGCAGGTTTAGCAAAACATAAATAATATCAGTGTACCAGGGTGAATCTAAAAAGGCTTGACTGATGTGTGGAGTCGCCATCTCCTGTTCGTCATCCATCTCGTTGATGTCCAAGGCTTGGAAATTAGTTTCAGTCATGAGTTGAGCCAAACCTTGACCTTTTATGAGTTTTGTTGGTTTAATATCAATATCATATTCTAATATGGTAGCTATCCACTTACCTCTTTTGCCTTCAATACCATCTTGAGTCAAGATGTCTTTAATGACAGCATTAGGTACATAAGCTATCACATGAGAATATAATATATAAACTCTGAAATCTTTAATTGCTTTCACAAGTGTAAAAGCCTGTTTTTCCATGATATTGTATTTCAAAGATGCATCTCTAAGTGCTTTACTAAAAACTGCAATTGGTTTTTCACATCCATGATCATCTTTTTGTAGTAAAACAGCTGCAACTCTATGTTCAGAAGAAAATGAAAAAATAATGAAATCTCTATCAAATTTTGGACTGGTAAGAACTGGTGTTCTTGTTAAAGCCATTTTGATTTCTTCAAATGATTGCTTAGCTTCTACAGTCCAGTCAATATTTGAATCCTTTTTAACCATGTTAGTAAGCAATCTAAGTAATTCAGCTACACTAGAAATGAATCTTCTCAAAAAGTTAATCTTTCCTATGAAAGCTTGAAGTTCTTTAATGTTTCTGGGATGAGGTATTTGCAAAATTTCTTGTATTCTTTCAGGATCAATTCTAATGCCATCTTTAGAAATAATGTGACCTAGGAGCTTTCCTTCTTCCAAACCAAACAATGACTTTTTAGGATTTAAGGAAATACCATATTTTCTGCACTTTATAAACACTTGCCTTAGATGATCTAAATGTTGCTGATCTGTTTTGGAAAAAACTGTTAAATCATCTAGATAAATTACCAGAAAATCATGTATTTCTTTAGCAAAAGCAATGTCCATCGCTCTTTGAAATGTAGCTCCTGCATTCTTGAGTCCAAATGGCATCTTGACATATTTAAAAGTACCCCATGGTGTTGTAAATGTTGTTTTATCTTGATCATCAGGATGAACCAGAATCTGGTTATACCTTGAAAATCCATCCAGAAGAGATATCCTAGAAGATCCCACTACCCTTTGCAGAATATGGTCCATTTTAGGCAAAGGATAGTTATCTTTTAAAGAAACTTTATTCAAATTTCTCAAATCGACACACAGTCTAATTTCTCCAGTCTTTTTTCATGTTGGTACTAGATTAGAAACCCATTCATAGAACCTAATAGGAGCTATAATTCCTGCTTCATACATTCTTTTAATTTCCTTTTCAATTGAAGGTAGTAAAACAGGATTGATCCTTCTAAGTTTCTGTTTAAAAGGTTTCTGATCTGGTTTCAAAGGTATTGTATGTTGAATGATTGATGTATCATATGATTTAAGATCTTCATAACTCCAGGCAAAAACATCCTCGAATTCTTTTAAGAGTTAAACATATTTAACCTTTTGATCTGCTGGCAGAGATTTGGATAACTTAACCATTTTGGGATTTTCTAGTGTTCCTAAGTTGCATTCTTCAATATCAGCCTTAACAGGTTCCATTTTGGGTTTAAAGGGAATGTCATTTGAGTCAAAAAGATCTTCCAAAGGAGTTAATCCTTTGGGTAAATGATTATCTTTCAGATTAATGATTTCAGTTTCATCTTCTACGATCTCATCGAATTCCATTTGTATCAAATCTTGCATATATTTTTCAGTGAATTTGGTTGGGTGAAGCATATGAATTGCAGTCTCTTTTGAAATATTTGTTTCTTGTTCATTTACTTGATTAGATTCATTGGTTGTTATGTCTTCATCTATATTACTGTTAGAAAACTCATTTTCTAGTGTCAAAAAACTATTGATCTGATTATTATTTACAAATACTTGCCAATTCATTAGATTGTCCGGTATAGCAGTTCTATGTCTAATCTCAGCTGTGAACTGATGATTAGGTCCAAAAGGAAATTTACATGTGCTAGCGAACATTGCAAGACTGTGAGCATGCAAATTTTGTTTCCTGGGAATCTTGGCAAGTTGAGCTTGTAGAAAAGTGTTGAGAATTTCCACAACTGTTTCTCTGTATTGTGTCAATCTGGGATCTTTTGTTGAACATTCACCATTAATCTATTGGATAATTAATTCAGAGTATCCTATGATTGATACTCTAATTGCTCCTAACTTTTTGACATGTTTAAGCCCTAGCAAAAGAGCTTCGTACTCAGCCATGTTGTTAGTGCATTTAAAATTCAATCTATAAGAATGACCTTCAACATGATCATTTTCAACATTATGTAACCAAATTCCAGCCCCTGCTCCTAACTTTTTTACTGAGCCATCAAATTCTAAATGCCACAGAATTTCATGTTCATAATCTTCATCAACTGTTTTAACATGTTTCTTAACAGGAGCTAGTTGTTTAGCTTTTTCTGGTATTTCTTGGTTGTCTGGTGTTTCTTTGTTTTCTGAAATCTCTTCGATCTGAACAGTGGATTTATTTGTAGTTTCCTTTTCAGGTGCTTCTAGCTCTGTTGGAAGGTCTATTTCAGCATTATAAAGGATGAAAGAGGCCATGTCGGAATGTACTGAATAGACAGGGAAGTTTTCAGGCTTCTCATGACTACTGACTAAGTACTTCATCAAGGTCTCTCTATATAATCTTTTAGGTTGACCAAATACTGAAATAGTGGCATGTGACATGTCTAATTGAATAGATCCTCCAAGTTTAGCACCCCAGGATCTAGACAACAACATACCATATTTAGGAAGAATATCAGCCACTACTATATCCATCAAAACAGACTTCACAGGGTATTGCGCCAAAGTAACACACAAATCTTTAATTAAACCCAAACATCTTACCTGACTAGAATCAAAAGAAAACAGATCTTTATACAGTCTGGTAATGTCTAGATTTGATCTTTCCATCACAGCTTTTGGCATCAAATTATGGGATGCTCCAGAATCAAGCATAGCATTATGGAGTATTTTTTCATGAACGTTCAAGCTCACATAAAATGGAGGAGTTCCTCCACTTTCTGGTTTGCCATTTACCTCAGGACCAAAAAGGAGTTTGGGTTGATCATCAAGAATATTTACTGAATCATCCATTCCAGTAATGTTAATGTTAAGAGTTTTGTTGATTTGGCTTCTATAGATATCATGTTTAGCCAATTCTGATAAAGGAACAACTATCTTTAGCTTTCCTATTTCAGCCTCTAGATTGAAAGGTTTTTCTGTTTGAGCTCTAGTGTTCTGGACAGTTGGATTTTCTCTATTTTTTGGGTCTTCAACATTTTTCTTTTTTTCATGAGTGGGATTATGATTTGAATGTGTTTCTGAACTAACTTCTACTGTTTCTTCTACATTTCCTATAGGAGGAAAAGTATTAGATAGTTTTTTATTACTTGGTTGGTTGTCAGATACATCTTCAATTATTGGATTTGAGGGATTAGGAGTTGTTCTAGACAAAATTTGTACAGGGGGAATGTTTTGTACAGGAGGGATTTTACCTTTGACATTTTGTTTTACAGCTTTATGTTTGCTATTCTCTGGCACATCAATCCGTCTGCTTCTCAAATTGTACTGTTTATGAACCTCATAAATTGCTGTGTCATAGCCTTCCTTAAAATCAAAAGTTTCTCCTGAATGAGTTTGGAATGTTTCAAGGATGTGATTCTCTTGATCATCCTGAGATAGGAAAACTTCTGGTTCATTTTTGTCCTCAGTTACATTGTTTATTTCAACATCCTCAGTAGGTTCTTCAGAAGTTGAACCTTCAACAAAAATTTCTTGGAAAGGTGGCCTGATATTTTGGTCAGGGACATTCTTCCTAATATTTTGGTTCTGATTTCTTCTAAAGTTTGGGTTTCTCACAACATTTTGATTATCACCAGTAGACTTTCTTTTGATTGTCTCCACTTTGTCTCCCAATCTTTCCATACCTTTAATGATTTCATCCAGCTTTCTTTCAAAAGCTGAAGGTTCTTCATTCATAGGCATTCTTCTTTCGACCCTAGCTCTGGCTCGTTTTTCTATAAGGTTTGCTTCCTAACCACTATGCTTTGCATTTCCTCTATGGTTTGGGGGGCTCTTTCCATGAGTGAATAGGCTATGTCAGAGTCAAAACCATCTGGGAATTTAACCAATACTGAGTCAGGAGGGGGTCTGAGGTTCTGGGGAACAGCGTTATATGCTTCGTTGAATCTTATTATGTAATCTTGCACTGTTTCATTAGGTCTTCTCCTTAATTTTTCAAATTCTGATAGGATCTGAAGAGGGTCTTTCTTCTTCTCCCATCTATTCAAAAATGCCCTATACAAAGCTGGTAAATCAGCAATACTGTTTGGAGCAAGGGCCCTAAACCATGTCCTAACTTCCCCAGTAAGACTCTGAACAAAAATTCTCATTCGGACATCATCAGTGTCAATTTCATAGAATTCAAAGTAATTAGTCATCCTTTTGGTATGTTGTTGAGCTGTGTAAGTACCTAAGCCATCAAAAGGTGTGATCTTACTTTGATAATCTTGGGGCAAAGCCACAGGGTTGGCTGGCAACTGTAACGGAGCATATCTATTGGCCATTGGAAGGTGTAATGGAATAATAGGTGGTGGTGGTCTGGGTGGAGGAGTAGAAGGGGTGACTGGGGTTTGAAAAGCTTGAGGAAAAGTAACTAAACTTGGGGAAGCTTCAGTAATTACAGAAATGTTTGAACTTTCTTCAAAGGCTTGTTCAGATTGAACAGAGTCTTGTAAATGTCTGTCAAGATGATATGAAACAAATCTCAATTGCAAATCTTCAAGAAATAGTGGGTCTGGAACAAGCTTAGACAATTCAGATTCAGAAAAATTCACGAACATAGAAGTTTCAAACTGCTCATCAAAGGGGATTTCGTCAAAATATATAATCTTCACAGGACAGGAATGTGATCTAGAAAGAGGTCTGGAACTTCCAGAACTCTCTTGACTTCCTCTTTCAGAAATTTCTTGACTTCCTTTTCTTATAAGAATTCTCGGAATCAGATTTGGATTTTCAAATATCGGTGGTGGATTAGGGTCAGGATTTGACCTAGTATGACGAATCCTTTCTAAAGCCAGTCTTCCTAGATGATATATGTTTTTGGATTTTTGGTTTTATTTGAAATGAAAGTACAACTTCTACAAATTCTTCAAGAAATAATGATTTCTGATTAAAATTTTCTCAAATATTTATTGAACTAGAGAGTCTGATTAAACATTTGAAAGTAAGGTTCAGTGTATAAGCTAAATCAGAGATAGACTGAATCAGCATTTATTTACTATGCAGTTGCAGAGCAAAAGCATTTCAAAGGCTACCTGCCTGATCTCCAGACTCTGTCTATAGCTTATAAGTGAACAATATTAACAATAAAAATTATTCAGATCCCCAGTATGGTCGCCACTATGTTATCACTCAGGTTTTCCTTGAAGTTGTGGAAAAGGGAAGTAAACCCGAGGTAACCACAAACCAACCTTCAAATACAAAATCTAACCAATCTGTATCCAGAAAGGGCTCTCTTTTTAAAATTTAGCTTTGTTCTTAGAAAGTTTTAGGCTAGTTATAAGTCCAAGAAATTTGGTTTGAATTTGAATGGTGGAATCCGCTAACTAAGGGCAAGGTTGAATATTTTCAGGCCATTGGGCTATGGAGTCGAAAGGATGGCTTTACTGGATTAATATTCTACACACAAGATGGCTTTGCAGGGCAAGATAGCCAAACAGAGAACAATTTTAGAAATTAAAGTGAATGGAATGGATTTTGAAGGGATGAAAGGCAGTTAAGAATCTTTCAACATGTTCAAAAGAAAGAAATGGAATGATTACAAATAAAGAGCAGTGAAGAATTCTTTACTATAGTAATCAAAATGTTTAAATTAGCGAAGCAAGAGCATTTAAGAATTCGTTGCTTATAACTAATTTAGAGGAAAACATTTAGAATAATCACAACTGAACTCAGAGTACAATTAAGTAAATTCTGAGTTATTCTTTTATGTCAAGTATTCAGAAATGGACACAATGATATTATAAACAGATATAAAACTTAAGACATAGGATAGAAAGACTTATTGAACTGCAGTCCGACACATGAATCCTGCAAAAAGTCCTGAGCTTCAAATTGTCATCTAGCAAGCCACAAATAAATTTCTCCAAAACACTTTTATTCCAAAAACATCAATGTCACAGCAAAGTAGTAGAATCCACCCTCAATACTTTATTCGAGGGTTTATTTATACAAAAAATGATTTAAAATATCTCACACTGACCTAGGAAATAATCTAGGGTGACTAATGAATAAGTTACAATAAAAGAGGAGACAGATGGTCTTGTAGATAGGACAAAAGATAATTGTTGGTGTGCTGTTTCCTCCCTTTGTGGATGTGCTGGAGGCAGGTCCTACAAAAGGGCTCGATGTTGTCCTTTTGAGTAATTCTTTTTGACTGCTTTGCTTGTCTGATACTCTTTATTTCTACTGATACACTTTCAACTGCCAAACTGATACTCTTTAACCTTTAGTCATCTATTTATCCTTTACACAATAGTAAAAGGCAAAATTTTCTATCTGAAGATGAATTTTACAAAATTTCCAACAGGTATTCCCACCATTTGTCTTCTGCTATTACGGTTCTTTTGAGTTTTCTTAATGTTTCATCGGCCTCTATGTATCTGAAAAAATTGGGCTGATGTGGGAACAAATACCTTATTTCATGCTCAAGATGAAACAAATTCTTTAACCTGTCGTAGAGATTCCTCCCTGTAGGCAATGTTGATTCTGATGAGCTGGTAGAGGAACATGTGACGTTGTGAGCATGCATGTCTAATTTTTTGACTTAAGTTTCCAATTCCATTATTTTGTCTTCTGAAAGCATCAGACTGGGCAACCCACTGGCTAATAAAACATTAAACCTTTCTTTAAATGCACTGACCTCTTGCTGGATATCTGAGCATTTCTTTCCAGATTTTGCATAAAATTTCTCTTGGTAAAAACCCTTTTTATATCTAAAATAGTACCTGTCATGTCCTCAATTCCAAGCTTTGCAAGCTGTTGCTTGGTCTGGGTGTTCAAAAACTGTATAAGTTGATTTGCTTGCTCAGGTCTGTCCCTTAATTCTTCTCTTGTTTTGTCAATTTCTTCCTGAGCTACTTTGACCAAGTCATTTTGTTCAAAGATTATTTGAACAAAGGACCAAATACTCTTTATTGAATCAATAATATTATTCCAAAAAATTTCATTTATTTCTCTTAAAGGCTTTTCTAATGAGAGATCTTTTTCTAAAGCCTTAACCAATTTTTCCAGCCTCTTAATTTCCCTTGTATTATCAGCAACAGTCTTTTTTGACATATCATATTTTTGTTCCAAATTCACCAGCTGTAATTTTGTAGATTGAAGTTCTGTGACTCTGATTTTTAAACTTTCCATTTGTTTTTCTAATTCATCAGAACTTAAATTGGAAGTATTTACCTGTGATGGATCTGTTTGTTGATCTGTTGCTGTTGTACCTGTAGTTGTAGTAGCCCCTGTGGTGGATGCCTGCATGATAGCTTCCTTTTCTTTTAATGTCTGCTCCAGTTCTTTCTCGGTTTCACTTAGTTGCTCAGTCATTTTCAGGAGCAACTCCATCATTTCTTCTTGTGAATTTTCCTTCAAAACTTCTTGAGTTTGGGGATGCCCTGAGGCTGGCAATTTCAATTGCTTTCTCAGTGCAGCAATATCATCATCCTTCTTTTTAATCAGTGCCTCAATTCTTTTTATATCTTTGGGATTGTGACCCAAACTGATGATTATTTCTTCCAGAGATTTTATTTTGTTATCTTTTGCCTGAGAAGAAGCTTTCTCAATTTGCAACTGGGTACTTGTATTATTTAAAGAATCTTGTAATCTATGGGCTGCCATTGCTTTATCAGTAAGGGTGGAATATATCATTTCCCCAGTTTTTTTATGTAGCTCTATCTGGTCTAATGGATGAATGTCTTTTTCTAGGACCTCAAAATTGGTCCTAATGTAATCAGATGCTGTCTTGGGTTTTGGCACTTTGGATTTGAAATGGCTCATCATCATCTTCCCTTGCTGAATGTCAAAAGTTGACATTAATCTTTCTTGATTGTGTGGATCCAATCTAAGATACTGATCATATACCTGCATCCTCAATGGGTCATTCTTGGCTTTTATATTAATGAAAGTCTTCTTTATATCACCTGCATCTATCTTTGGCTATTTAAAGGAAGATACTTCAGTGCTCAATTGTTTTTGTAACTCCTTTCCTTTATGACCTGTGTGTGTTACACTAACTGAACCAGTTAGTTGACTATATTCTCTTTCATCATCAAACATCTCATCTATAGATTCCACTTCTGGAAGTGGATTTAGTTTCTGCTTCTTAGCCTGGTGTTGTTGTGAAGATTCTTTGGGAGGAGTGGAATCTGCAACCTGTCTTTTCTTGCCTATTTCCATATTAGATGGAGTCTGCAATTCTGAAACCTTAGGATGATTAACTTGAACAGGAGAACCCTGTGTTTGATCTGGTGCCTTGGAGGTTTGAGGCTTTTCTGTCATAATGAAAGTTTCAATAACTTGTACTTCGGGTTCTTTCCCTTTGCCTTTAGACTTAGCTGTAATTGATGGACTGATTTCCTGTAATCCCTGTTGAAGATTTCCTACTGAAGAAGTGCCAATATGAGGTACCTGCACTTGCCCAAAAGATTCTAGGTCAAACTTTTTCTCAAGATATTTCATAATTTTGTTCATATTGTCTTCTTCACTATCTTGCTCAACTAGTTTTCCTTCCACCCACTCATCTTGATTAGCATATTGTTCTATTTCTGGAATTATGTGGTGAAAGTAGGGTGCTGATTTGTTCTTCATTCTTTTGTTACAGATAAAACTGAATGGATCATAAGGAATCCAACGGAAACTCTTTTGTAACTTGAAATGGTTTTGCAATATATTTTCTACTTCATGTTCAGCATCCCTAGAATTGCATATAAAGGGACCTAACTGACTTTTGATTCTGAGTTGTGCTTTCTTCTTAACATTACAAAAATGAATAACATCAGAATTATTCATTTGCCTGAAATATTCTAAGGCAAAAAGTCCCATAGGCACATATTTAGGCAGCTTGAATGGACAAAGTTCACATCCATATATTCTGATTTCTGAATGATTTTGGTACAAATACCAGTCTCCAACTTTGTATGTCCTTGAAAGCCGCAAAGTTTTCTTAATCTCATTGCTTAGCCTTGGAGGAGCAACTCCTGTCAACATGATAGTTGTAGAATGTATGAAAATATCAATGAACTCATCATAAGAATAGGGAGAATTATAGAAACTGTGAGTTATGGCAGACCAAAATATAACAGATCTAGGGTTTCCCTTGGCATCAAGCTTTTGAACAAGAAAAGGGAACTTCTCTGATTGATAATAGATGATGAGATGGTAAATGACTGAGGAATACTTAAACACTTCCTCATTATCTAACCTCATAAACTGGTCATGGATTTTATTTGCAATGAAAGATGCAAAATCATATTTCACAGCAGGTGGCTATCCAGGTGTGAAGATGGATAATAATACTAGGGTCAATTCATCAACATACTCACTAGTATTAAAACCCAGTACAAAGGATATCATATTCAGGATGAGCTTGCCTAAATTAGTAAAATAAGAAAAACCATAGGGAGGAGGGCCCTTAGGTTGATGTTCAGGTAACATAAAGGTCTGGAAAATGCATTTCAATTTTTCTTGGGACAATTGGGTAGACTTTTCAAGTAGTTCTTCCATGGACAAGGGAGTAAGATTTTGATCAGGTTCAAAATGGAGCATTGTATTAATAGCTTGAGGAGTAATGGGGAACAGGACACTCTGGTCAGGGGACATCACTGCTCTTTGAGTTGGATCATAATTGGAATGACAGTAGTGGATAATTTCTGAGAATATACGGACTGAGGGGATGAGATATCTTGGGAAATTGGATTCCCATAACCCAATGACATCCAAACCTTTCGAATAATCATCTCTGTAGCGACAATAACTTCGAAGGGGATTTTCATCGAACATTAAGTCTTTATCCACTAATGGAAAGTATTCCAATTCTCTGTGAGGGGCGTTTAATGGGGCTACACTCAGGGCTACTGGGACTTCCATTTTGGTTCTTGTGTATTCAAAGTGGAAATTTCGGGGGTTTTTCACAGAACGGGTGCAATTTCAGTTTTGAAAGTATTCTTTTAGTTGCAGGAACTAAAACAGACCAATATAAAACTTATTTTCATATTATGGCTTGAATTTAACACTGGAATGTGGATTTTTTACAGAGTTCCAGCAGGAAAACGGATAAATACCTGTTTTATGGAAAATGTCGAGATTTACAGGTACTGGTCAATGGCGGATGAATGCTCGGGCACTGGTATAACAATGGTGTTCCACAATTTTGGTTGACGGCGGCTTAAACAGTGGAATTTTCGAATTTTTCAGTGGAGGGCGCAGTCGCTTTCAACAGAGAAAATGACAGAAAATACACGGAATTTTGTTTTATTTACAAAGTCAATAGGGATTTTTTTATTTTTTTGAGGATGACGTCATTATTGTACGGGAGGACACGTCACCGGGGTCGGGCAGTAAGCGGTAATTTCCGCACCGCTTTCGGGGGTTGGCGGTTTTTTGTGAGATGGGAGCGATTCCATTCGGAGATCGACACGTGGCCGGTGCACTGTTTCGAAACTATTGTGATCCCGCACGTTAACGATCGGAAAATGGATGGCTAGCGGAATTACAGCGGGCCGTTGATCCGGGAATGGGCGATCGGACGGGTGATATGACGTGAAGATGGCGAGGGATTTAACGTGCGGGCCCAAAAGAATTATTGTTTAATTAAATATTCCGGGCGGCTTCTGATTGGTTGGAGGTCCGGTTATTAATTAATCCAAATGATTAATTAATTCCTTGGTATAGTGAATGATCGGGGTGCAGCAAGACTATGGTTTTTTATTTATGTTTTTTCGTTTTAAACATATAATATATGTTCAAACTTTGTTTTTTCGCATATTTTATATTATATGGTGATAAATAAATGTGATTTATTAACCATAGGGGTTGGGATAGTATCTATAGGTATATTTTAGCCAAAGGGTTTTTTATTGTGGGATTTTTATTTAAAAAGGGATTAAATAAACTTTGGCCAAAACTTAGAATAAATGGGTTTTTTGGGTTATTATTATAAAAGGGAATTATAGATAATAGGATAAAGTATTTCAATAAGGATTTAATAAATAAATCAGATGTTAATATGACAAAGGGACAAGGAAAACTCAAAATACTTTACACAACTAAGCAAGTGAAGATTTCTGAAGTAAATTGTATCATCTCAACTTCAACACTTAAACATAGAATGGTAAGCAATTTTGAGGGATTATTATGGAATTTTGCATGATTTTCCTAAGTAAAATGGGATTTTACTTAGGAAAAGATTTAAAGTGAATAAGTGTAATGATGAATAATCTCAAGTACTAAGGTTTTTTCAATTATTGGGCCGAGGGTCCGGTCCCTCCAAAATTCAAGGAAATGCCTTGAGCCCCTTTAATCTTCAAATTCCTTAGCACTTTGGGGAAATTAGTAAAATATTAGGGGAAAATCAGAAGGGAAATTAATGATTTGACTTTGCTTTCCTCTGAAATTCTGCCAATGTAGTGTTATGCCTTTGTACTTAGTGATGAAAGTAAAAGATTAAGCACATTTAGCACCATCATTCATCACATGAAACTTTGCAACACCATCTACCTACCCTACTTACCTTACCCTACCATTTTCTCTTCTTTATTAGGGTGCACTTAGACTGGCAAACCCTCATCAAACTTTTTTTTCTTTTACATGACAATCCTATCTAAGTCTACACTTATTACATCCAAGGGCTCAGATTAAACTGTTGAGCACCTTTTATTAACTCTACCTATCTACTTATCTGCCAAGATTAAACAGTTTGGCTAGATATTTATTCTCTATTCTTCAACATGAAATTGAAAAATGAATGAGTCAAGTTTAAACAGTTTGACTCTTCATGAATTGTGGCAAATTTTAACAAGCTGCACACAATTACTTGTTTACAGAAAATGAAATAGTAGTGGCATTTGGATTTGCACACTTTCCTTGGTTTATTTTTGTTTGGGGTTCATTTCTTTCACTTTTTTGACCATTTTATTTTTCTTACCCTTTGATTTTTCTTTTAGGGTATACCCTCTTTACATTTTTTAAATTTTTTGATTTTTTGGTTTTTCAAGAATATGGAACACCTTTGCACAAGAAAAAGGTTTGAACATATTTCATAGTTTAATCAAGACAATCATGAAAAATGACGCCTATTGATATAGGAGTCTAACAGTTTGTAATATTCCCAAATGGGAAATAGTAGCAATTATTAATACATTACATGTGAGCCAAATGATAGATCCATGGTATTATTTATAACAGCAATAAATAAGTACAATATCTTGGGGATCAAGCCCCTTAAGAGAGGCAAAAGAAGCCTCCAATGCCAAAATGGACCAAAAAAATGTAATACACTGCTACACGAAGTATTGAAGCAAGAACAACGCAGTTTTAGTGACTAATACTGCAGCTAGAACATATATATAAATCGATCTGATAATATCATTCTCATATAGAGCCAAAAATGGAGATATATGCTCCTCAACACTTTTCCAAGACAAACCAGGATGGCTTTCCGGAAATACACTAAATATGAATGGTGGATCTAAAGCCCTAGGGCTGAAGATTCACTACAACTGAAGCACATAGAAGGAGGTGGCTGAATCTAATGTAGATCTGAAAGAACTCCTCCAAAAGGACTCTCTCAATGAAGGGTTGATCGCTTCAATGGAAAGAAAACTACTGCTGCTGAGGAAACTGTTGTTGCTAGAAACTACTACTTCTGAGGAGAGTGAAACTGTTGTTGCTGGAAACTACTAATTCTGACGAGAAGAACCATGTGTGGAATGTTTTTAGAGTGCTCAGAATGATATGGGAATTTAACCATAGATTCTACTCAAAAAACCCATAAATGGTTTGGCCATATTTTAACTTTGGATTTTTGGCCCTTTTTGGGTTGCCCACTGCAACAGCTCACTAAAATAACGCAGATTTGGATTGGAATTGTGCTACAGGGGATAAAATCATCTTGGAATAATGCCAAATATGTCAAATAAGCCCAATGGGCTCCTTTACTGGCCTCCCAATGGAAGGAAACCTTCCTCCACTGCAAAACTAGCTCAGAAAACACCCAATACAATCTTCCACTTCTGCACCCTGCAACTCAACACATCTCTCAACAGAAACTGCATTGTACCACAAGACTGAAGCTTGGCCTCAAACCTGAGTGTGGAAATATAGTGCAAAAGCTCTTCCTATGAGGCCTCTCAAGGATAAAGGTGGGATTCCCGATCAAGAACACCCTGTGCTAAACAACACTGCAATCTTATCTAAACAGTTGAAGAAAGCTTATATGTCTAAACAGACCATATAATCAAAACATAAACATATCATAACATGAATAATATGGCTGCCATCCTCTTCATTTTATAAGAAATGAGGTTCCAAACCCTAAGCCCCATCCATTAATGACACTACTTCCATGCAATGTGTCTCCATCTAAAATTGTGTTGTCCCTCATTAAATGCCACTGCTCCATGAAAGCGTTGTTGATTTGGTCAAATTTGACCCAGTCCACATGCTCTAGCCCCTGTTCATACCTTAGGAAGCTTTATTAAGTCAAAAAGGTGATCCAATTTCAAATGAGAAGTGGTTTTATTCCTAATAAAGAGATTTATGGGTCTCCCTACCCACTTATTCATCAAACAAGAAAGCAAAATTAGATTTTAATATTCCAATTAGCTCCATGCTAATTTAGGAATATTACATGGTTTGATTCTTGATTTGACATAATGCAGCCCCATGCTTGAGGTACGATGGATGAAGTTAACGATGATGTCCAATTAGGGACGTGTTTCCAATGAGTGAGGGACATGTTCCATTTTCCCTTTGCTTGCTTTCGTTGCTCTCTCTCTTCCTTAATTACGAAGGGGGCAGCCTCGGACTCGACTACATCTTCTTTTCTCCTCCCTCCCCGGCAAGCTTTAGCCTTCCTTTATCGTTTCTCTATGCCCTCCCCCTGTTTTTATGGGTTTTTTCGCACACTTTTCCCTCTTATTATCTCTTTCCTGCTAGCCTAGAAGCATTTTTTTTGTTTCTAATCATTTTCCTTATCCTCTTTATCATTGTGCTCATCATCGTTGTCGTTATAGGGTGGGTATGGTGCATGAGGGGATTGTCTTCGGGAGAGAAAATTTGATCTAATGCAGAATAAATCTTTGAGGTGGGGTTTAAGGGAAGGATAGAACAATTTATTCATTTATGGCCTCAGGTTGGGGGAAGACACAATTTTTCGTTGGTATAGGATCAATAAAACCACCCCCTACCACTTTGGGGAGCAGCTCGTATCCTCTCCCTATCAGTCGAGTGGGTTCATACATAACCCACTCGCTCCTTCTCATTTGACATTTTGCCTCTCCCGTAATTGAGAGCCATGCCTTCCTTGATTGCTTATTGGGTGGGGGGCTAACGGTTGAGCTATGCTTCACATCCTCTCCCATTGGTCAAGCCCTGTCGGGGGCATCCTCTCCTTAAATTGAAAGCCTTTCCTTCCTTGATTTCTTATTGGGTGGGATTAGAAACCTGAAAAATATCTCTTTTTCACGCACGAAAGATAACGTACTTTTGGGAAAGGCCCCCCAAAATAATATAATTAAGTAAAGAGTTAGATTTCGGGAAGATATGGACCTATATTTTTTCCCCTCAAAGAGATAGCGAAGAGAAGGTAGATGTTCCTTATCCCTTAAGACAAAAGCCATCTTCCTTTCCCTTATGGTCTTGTGTGAAAACCCTACCAGATTTTCTCTTTAGGAGAGAAAGCCAATTGAAGCCCTTATCAACAAGTATAAATATGATTTGACTATATTTATGATTATTGAAAGGCATACAAGGGTTATATTATTCAACATACTATCCCATTGAAGGAGGATGACAACCCATTTAGACAAAAACTGAGGCATATGAATCTAAAATTGGCACCTATAATTTAGAAGGAGTTGTAGAAAATGCTTGAGGCCAAAATCATTGCTCCTACAGGATATTCAACCTGGGTGGAAAACTCAGTCCCTGTAAGGAAGAAGAATAGTGACATCGGAATGTGTGTCGAATTCAATAATTTGAATCAAATGTCGTTGAAGGACAATGACCCTTTACCCCACATGGGGTATTGATTGCAAATGATAACTGGGTCATGAATGATTTCAATGTTGGATTTTTTTTCAGAATATAATCAGATTAAAGAAGTTATTGCATCAACTCCTGTATTGATAAATATTAAAAGGAGTTTTAGATTTTCTCAATTTCTTTGGAAGAAGCAATCGCAGGGGTATTTTTACATAATAATGTGCAGGGATTTGAGTAGCCCACAAAATATATTACTAAAGGCCTAAGGGAATCAGAATTGGAATATACAATAGTTTAAAAGAAGGCTTATGCTTTGGTTCAAACATTGAAGCATTTCTGAGGATATGATGGTATTCTAAGGTAATTGTATATGTGCCTCTCATGTTGTAGTAAAGGATATACTAGTGTAGCAGGATTGCCTTGGAAAGAGAGGAAAATGGATATCCAAGATATAGGAATATGAATTAGAAATAAAGCCAACCAAACTACTTAAGGGAAAAGGCTTGGCTAAGATTCTAATGGAGAGTAATGACAAAATTTTGGATGTAGAAAGTGAAAATGAGGTAGAAACATCTTTGGCAGTTATTGGTGATCTTCAAAATCATGATTGGTATAAGGAGATTTTATTTTATCTTCAAAATATAGATTCTAAAGAGCATATTGTTGAGCATAAGAAAACATCTTTGGGAGGTTGGGGGCTACCAAGTATTTTTTGGTTCAAGATGACTTGGGTTGGACGAATCCTAAAGGCTTGGTTCTTAGGTGTGTTGATGAGGTGGAAGAAAGAAGACTCATAATGGAATGGGACAAAGCATAGAATAATAGGAAGGTAAAAAGGTTTGGTGCTATCTAGGATTTGGATGGATATAAGTGCCTGCTGAGATGAAATGGGAAGAATAATAATAAAGTGGAGGGATACCTTAGTTGAAGGAGGACAAGAGCGAGCAGTGTGTAGTTTGTCTTATCTCTAATGGAGATATGATATGATGTGTGCAATAGTCATCATCATTCCTCATATTAATTCCAGCATGGGTGTCAGATTTAGCCTTAATGTCCACCTAAACCTCCCTATTTTACTCTTCTTTACTATTTCTTGTTCTTCCTTCCCTTTTTATATTAATAATGCCTCGCCCCAAAACTCCTATCACGGATCAGATAGCCCTTGGGAGAGTCGCCTCCTACATATGTTGCCAACCTTTTTTCATTCTTCCATGATTGAGAAAGTGTTTTCACCCTCCATATTAATTATATATAGGTCCCGATCACCTTTCCAAAAGGAAAGCTGCCTCCTAATGAACGGCGTGGGGATCCGTCTCCAAGAAGATAGAATGGATAAGGTCACTAATTATAGTATCATATCCTTTATCTCACTGTATGAAAATAAATGGTAAGGATAGACCTAACTGTATGGGAAGGTATATCACTACTGCATGATCATTCAGTCTAATATAGTCTTGGTTACGCCTCCTCTAAAAATATCCTTTATCTAATCTAAATATCCATCCAAGGAGAAGCTATCCTAATTAGTGAAATGAATAAAGCTAAGGGTAGGGCTTCACTTTATTTTAGTTCTTTCATTAGGACAAATAAATAAATAGAGCAGTGTATCCCTCTCATAGCTATGAATTTATATATAGATAGTGGTGGAACATAACTAGCTTTGATCAATCCATCTTTCCAAGGCATAATCCGTGGTGTTATTCCCTAGCTTGTGTTTCGCATTACCCATACACTAATGATTAGGGGGAAGATGACCTCACTCTCTTCTCAGGTGGGAACCACCCACTATTCTTCCCACCGTTGTTGATACAGATGCGTGAGATAGAACAAGTCTCGTTGGGCCCAGAACCCCATAAAATCATGATAAAGCTAACACTAAATTCTCATTCATCCACAAATTTAGAAAACGTATCGAGGTGCGCAAGAAGGCTCGACCAACGAGAGAGGAAGAAGATGAATAACAAATAAAATTTGTCACAAAATCGGAGAGTAATATACCCATATGCAAGAGTGGTAAGTCCTTTGTTCTGGTTGATGTGGATAGGAGCCCCCTTCCCTACTCCTTTATGTTTTCTTTTCTCTTCTTGATCTACAAATGTCAAAAATTGAATATCCTCTCCCCTCAGGGATTGGGGTGGATGGGTAAATAGTAGTCGAGCCTGCTTGTGCATCATTGGTTGAGCATGCTCCGCATCCTAAAATTACCCAAAAGTTGAAGACCTTTCTCAATGTCTTTTTTTTTTCTTTTTATGTATTTTATTTCTCCTATATGTACTCTAGTAGGTGTCCCTTTCTGCCAAGCTTGCCCTAATTGTTTTTATTCCTCTAGTTTTTATCCCTTCACGCTTGTATAATCTAACTGATCTAATCATTATTTATTCTAATGCACTCCCCCCAATCCAAACCAAGCTCCCCTCTTTGTGTACTATTGGTATTTGTACCTTGTACTTCCTAATTGTTTTTGTAAAAGTAATGCTATTGATTTGAAGGCTAAAATGGTAGTGGCCAAAAATTTGCATTTCCTAAAGTGGGAAAACTAATATGAGATAATAATTTCCCATAACCCAGGATAAGAATGCCATGTGGATAGATATGGCTTGCCGAAGGTTCCAAACAAGTTGATCGAATTATGCAATAACTTGCTTAGAACCATCATTGTAATGGTATAACAATGAATTTCCTTAGACTAGGGTGAACCAACTTTCTCCCCATCTGCTTGATCAAATTAAAGAATGTGGTTCGAATTAGCTTCATCATATTCACAACGTGAGTGTTCTCATGGTATTAGAAGGAGAAGATTAGTTTTTCATGATCTTGGAAGGGTGCTTAATTCAATGACGTTACCCTTAGGACATGCAGACCAATGGTAATTCCCTTACAAGTGTGCCTTGAAACATAGTTGGAATATTCCTCTCAAGCACTATGTCTGAACATCCCTTCGTCCTTCTGGCCCAACTATCCTCGTGTCATTCGTATATTCGCCTTTGCGATTCACTGACAGCATAGAGGGTTGGTGTCCTTCATGGATCCTGCACCATCAATCTGGATAGAACGAACATTTTTCACAACCCCTAAAGGTATCATACCCTCTATCAATCAAGAGTGCACATTGTATATGTGTATCTCGACAGGTAAGGGGTGAGCCCATATGAAAATTCAGCTCCCTTTCAATTTATAAAAACCAAATAAAGACCAATATTTCCTTTTTCATCTATTTATTTTCGTGATACCAATGAGACTTAGTAATGTGGACATCATGAAAGGGTGTCAGCCTATGTAAGGTTGCATCATCAAACTACATGGATCAGACAACATGCATACCTACTTTAATTGTAAAAGGAAATGTTAGGCTGAGATGTGCATTTTGGTCGTGTGTCCCCCTATCAAAGGACGAGCCCTTATCCCTTCTCTATAGATATATGTTCAATGACCTTCCACGTACTGCTTAATGATTGGGTGGTTGGGCCTCAATTTTGAGAGCTATGGTTAGGGAGGGATATGCCTAAGTTACATATATCTACCAAGTCCTTTATGTGGGACCTCATGCACCTTCCTCTTTTTGTTTTCATCTGGTTGCTACCCCACCATGTTTATCTATCCTCATTCTCGCACCATGGATCAAAAAATCCAATGGTTGAGGTCTCAGCAGGGTCATGGGGTTCCATTGAGTCATGTATAGCTTAAGCCCTTGGGGACTAATCATGCTACCATAGGTGGAAGGTGCTAACAAGGAGAAAGCTCAACCTAGTATCGATTTGATATTTTTCCTTTTTAGCCTCATCATTCCTATGAAAGGCCTCCCACTACACTTTAGAATTTTCCATTACCAAGGTTTGTTGCAAGCTCTCCCAATATCCCTTTCCCACCTTTGAAAATAACTACCTTTTGGTTTGAATATGTTTTTTTGATATTATATAGCCTTGAAACCTCCAACCTTGAGGTGTTATACTTCTTCCATAGTATTCGTGGAATGATTTCACCAAATGGTAATCCAATTTTTTAACCCCTTTCATCATAGTTTTGTGGCCTCAAGTGACTTATAAAACCATTCTTCACTTCCATACCCTAGAATTTGGGATTGTGTATATCCCCATTTAATAAAAACAAGGTAGGGTATCTCTAAACTATAACATTGGCTCCACATAGGGATGTTATCTCCGTGTAAGGTAAGCGAGGGATTTTTTTCACAGAATTTGTGACATAATGCACATGATTACGAGTCCTACCGCCTGAGAGAGGTAAATACGCGAGGGGTAGCAATGGATTATTTTTTCAGGGAATTCATGATACACTATCATCAAATGAAGCCTTACTATAGGTGAATGGGATGGCGGAAGCCTTCAATAAGATTCTATTGCATGGATTGACCAAGGTGTGCTCAATCAATCTGGATGATTGGGATGAGTGGATTCCCATCATGCTATGGGTGTATAGGAATTTCTGCAAGACATTGGAAAAGTAGTAGCACATGCCCTTCAATTTGGTATATGGCATGGAAGCGGTTATGCCATTGGAATATATCATATCAAACCTCTGCGTCGCCAATATAGCCTCACAGATGTCGTCTAAAGCAAAACAATAACAAGAATATCTGGACATGTTGGTACAATTAGAAGAGCGCAGGTATCTTGCAGGCTATCATCATACAGTGTAGAAAAAGTGCCTTTATTATATCTCAGGTTACCGAAATTATACGAGCATTACTTATTAAATAAATAGATCCTTTGTGTTCTATGGAGTTATGGCTTACTCCCCTATTGGCTGACACACGCTGGATGAGAGGCGGGTTGAGTTGAACTTATTTATTCATGGTACTACTCCAAATACTACAATCAAAATGTGGGGGGGGGGGGAATTTTTAGGATCCGATTGGGAAAATATGGCCATAGAAGTCGTTATTGATAAACCCAGGATTGGACCACGTGGTTTGGTTGGAAATAGGCAGGGATAGCCTACTTGGTGTGATAACTTGTAGGTTCGATCAGTGGAATCAATCATTCAAGGCCAGCAGGTAAGTGAGAGTGGTGACTAGAAAGAGAGAGTAAGTGGTGTCAATGTTTTTCCCCCGGTCGATAGGCGTTTCCAACCAGCTCTAGTCCTTTAAGGCTCTTTCCTAGCAGGCTGTAAGGCTCTTTTCCCTCCAGCACTTAGATAAGAGGATGGTAGATAAGATGAATATAAGAAGATAATAAGATGGGGATATAAGAGTGCTTGGAAAGAAGGCTTACAAAGGGTAGAGAAGATAAGAAGTATGGAAAAAATAAGCCTATCCCTTTCAATATACTCATACTAATTAAGTAATAAAATGACGAATCTTAGAATTTTTTATAGGGAGAAGTATTCCTTCCAGGCTTATCTTACCTTCTGGCATTGTCTTAATGAAGGATAGGGGCTGAATAGTCTTTACCTTATTCTACCTTGTCCAAGGTGCACCATAGAGAATGGATCCTAAGGTCTTTACTCATGGTTAAAGAGTATGATGAGTTGGCCCTACATTCATATTCAAGTTATAACTTAATTAACGAATCTACTATGGTTTTCAGTCACACTACCGCTAGCTCTACTTCCAATCAAAATCTCCTTTAGTAACATAGTAGCATACAGGCCCAGATAAGGCAAGTGAACGTCACCTTGGAGTAAGGAAAGTCGCCATATAGATTGATTTGGTTCTAGCCACGCAGCCTGTTGCCAGTTGCAGCTTCTCTAGGTATAGGTTATCCAGTCATCTAGATAATCAAAGAAATAGGCAGATTATGAAATGAGTAACATAATAGGTATAACCATAGACTTAATCTACCGCGTATATCGACCTAGTCATCCACCATGGACACTTCTCCACCATTGTGTACATAATGGCTCTTAATTAATGGTTAGTCTAAATCTTGAACTGCTCTCGTAAGGCTAGTTATACTAGTAAGGTTCCTGGTCATCCACCTCGTAATTGACCTAGAAAAGCTAGTCTACATTCTTACTCGCAGTGCCAAGGAAAAACCTAAGTCAACCCCTTGGAAATAATAAGGAAATCATCTATCCAATCACACCCAACGATGTATACCTCTTTTTTATGGAATTGATATTAATAAACCCCTAATGGCTTGGAATCATATTCATACTATTGGCTCAGGTACTGCTTTATTCCATTACTATTGATTCAATCGGCTAGTCACACCCCATACTATTACTCCTCTAGTAGTTTATCTCCGCTACTTATTAAAATACTTATATCTTTCCAACGGGATTGACTTACTATTGCTTGGCTTACTCTAAATCTCTATTGCCTTCCATAACCAAAGTATTAGACCAAATATTTCAGTTTGATGTGAGCGACCATGTTCCTTCTAAAAGGACATCATGTACTTGCATGGGACATCTCAAGTCAAAGGCGATCAAACTCTGACTAGGGCACATTACTACGTTAAATAATGGTTCATTTCCATTGGATCTCAATTTATTTTACTCTTATGGGTTCATAGCCCTGTGCTTCTCCCTAACACCCTTTCTATTGATTTAGATTCTAATTTCCCCCCCTTTTTTATATGCTTTTAAATAGTTAATAACACCATGGTAACATAAATATATTGTCTTCTTTGTCAAACACTCTATTCATTTTATTTCAAATATAAAAGGAGTACACTTGGATCATTTTGAAGCCAAAAAGTATTGTAGGCTTTGTAGTTTTGGATCCTATAGGCTATAAGTTCCCTATATATATATATATATATATATATATATATATATATATATATATATATATATATATATATATATATATACTCTATATATATCGGGCCCACTATAGTGGCCAAATTTTGAGTATAGCATTAGTCTATGGATAATTCCTTTTCAATTTCCACCATGAAAAGAGATGCCTGGTGAAGTTGTTGGGTTGCTCCCCATTTGAGGAGGAAATAATTTCCAACAGGCCTGTTGCCAGGTTACTACAACCTTGGCCAAGGTGATAGCCTTTGAATTAAGCTCCTATAGATATGAGCAAAGTAAATTTGTTAAAATGTGATTGAAAGATCTATTAACTTCCTCACGCTCTCCTAATGTTCAATGTTATTCACCTGAAATGTAACATTCAGGTAGCCCATTCAATTTTAGGTTCTAGGTCAAATACCTTAAGCTTTTATACACAAAATTCCCATGTTATAAATAAAAGTGTTGGTTTTTATAAGTTTGGCTTTATTATGGGCTGCCAAGAACAAGCTTAAACATTATCTTTGAGTTGTATTTAATTTGAATCCACCCCCTTTATCCTCTCTACACAAGGTTGTCTCTTGTTGGTCCATCAAAATTCCACTTGCCCTATCCTATTTCCATGTTGGGGGAATTAGTATACGTGGACGCATCCTCTATTTTGGTACCTTCTCAATTCCTACACTGTCTTTTAGTTTCTGATACACTCCAAATTTACCATCATACCTACAGGGGAATTGCGATATATTCCTCCAACTTCCCTCGTGACTAGTTCTCTAGTGCATGTATTAGATCCAAGCCTTCCCATTTTTTTGCATAATTGATACTCCTCTCCCTTATGGTCTTTAGGCCTTACGGCACCTCACCCTCCCTATAATAATACCATAGGGTAGATTAAGGACTATAGTTTCAATCCTAAATCCACTGTCAACACTAATAAGATTCATTGTCTAATCCTTATAGGCTTCCTAATGAGGCAATCTATCACTACTATGTAAGGTGACCGTGTAACATAAAAATTGCTCTCCTCTTTATATCTTTAGTCGGGTAAGACGATGATAGAATCTAAGAGGTTGGTTGGCGAAGACGTTAGGAGGTTATGTTAAGGAAATACATTCCTTATAGAGTGGTAATGAAGTTCCTTTTGTGCTAAGGCCCGTTTAAGATGCTGACCTTTTCAATCGGTTTAGTGGATTCTGGGCTTCTAAGAGTTCGTTGCTAAAGCGGTTCCTTATCTTAAGGAAATACCTTCCTTTACGACGGGCTAAGGACCCTTGTCACACCCCCTTAAGTAAGCTGACATTGGCATGCCCCCAAAGTGGGTGGTTTTGGTTAGGTAATCTTGGGAGATATGGGCTGGTTGTGCTTTTCATGAATGTGGTTAATGACCGATGATGCATGAAATGGGTTATTGGGTGATGATAGTGTAAATTATTATAAAGATAAATTTCATTTGTCGGGTTTCTTTACTTACCGGATCTAGGTTGTGTTAATGGTTTATAAATAAGGGCCTTACTGGATATCTTGGAAAGAGAAATTGTGGTTTAAAAGAATTCCTTGGATCCACGATCCCTGGCCTGTCTGTCCGCTTCCTTAGGGAATTGGTGTGTATGGTTGTGCTTACCTTAAATAGAAGGGCTAAGCCTAATAAAAGAGAAGATAAGATATAAGGTCGAGCAAGTAAGGTCGAGCAAGTAATGTTTCCTGAGGGTTATACGTATCCCTACTTTCAGTAGTAAATGGATACTTTATCGACTGTTACTTTTCTTTTCTTCCATTATGGTAAACCTAGTTATAGATTCAATATAGTATGTACCTGTCCTTTAGCTACTTCTTTGGTAAGAATTAGCTACTTCCTCTTTGTTTCCTGCGTAAGTGCTTGGTTGGTGAGTATAACTAATAAGGATGGGTAAGTGTAAGGCTGACCTTGGTTTAATGTGATTTGTTGCTATTGGGTGCCTGGCCGACCTGAATTACTATACTAATGAAGGGTGGATGGGAAACTTTACGAAGGGAATATCATCTTCAATGTCCTGCCTCTATCTCTGATGGCTCTATCTCTAATTAAAGAAAAACACCAACTTGTCATTCCTTTTGTGAAAGGTAAGGGAGTAAGTAGGTATTCTATCAAAAACAAGTCTTCCTATTATGAAAGGTAAGGCTTAAGGAGCTTCTATTAGGTAAGAAGGAGCTAATAATTCAATTTCAAAACTCCTGGGCTGCCTAGTCTTCACTCCTGGATGAAAAAGTAGCAACTAATAAGAAGAAAATATTTATTTCTCTCCCTTATGGTTGAACCTTATCTTATTGGGTGAAAGTGAAATTATTATCAAATATATATGGGATTAGCCCGACTAGCCCAACTCGCTCACGTTAATGCTAAGAAGACTGGCCCTCTCGCTAGGGCTTGTAAGTAATGACGACAACCCTTTTCTCCCAATAACTCTACTAATGGAATTATTCAATTGGGCTACTATGGCTTTCACTGTCTATCTGATAGTCCTTGTGAAGGAACCCCCCTTGCCTCCCTTAGCAATGCCCTTAATATCTATATATCTATATATTGATAGATCTAAATATTAATATAATAATTAAGGAATACCTATATATTTGGTTTTTTTTCCCATCTTTATATCACTCTTATTTCGATGGCGATGTCTACTAAATGGATATAATGACTTTTATTAGGCATTGGGTAACCATCCCTTTGGCTCCCTGGGTAAATACTATACAATGATTGTTCTTGGGTGATGACTTCTTGGCACTAAACTAGGGAAGAGAAGGAACTCCTAACTCTAGTTAGGCAAGTGGTTTAATTGGATGACGTGGATAAATCATTCTGTAAGCTGGCTAACTAGGTGGGAAAGTTGCCCTTGCAGCCTTGTCTTTCAGTGTCTATCCGCTGGTTGAGATGTCTACTTCTTGATGGATCTTGTTGATATGAAGGAGGCTCATTTCAGCTATTGTAGACATAGCTGAGAGTTAGGCAAGTCTTACATAGCTGAGAGGGCATAGGATAGAAAGAAAATCTATTCTCTGGCTTATGCAAGTGAAAAACCCAAACTTTAATAAAACATTTTCTTTAGTTCCTCTTCTATAAAGGATCCTAGATAGTTTATTTTTTGTTAAATGATTCTTTCGCTATAATCCATCCTTAGATGAGTAGGTTGGTGAAAACTGGTCAGTTATTTTTAGCACTATAAGACATTGTGAGATGAGTATTGTTTCCATACATATATATTATTGGTGGTAGTTGGTGATATAAGATAGCCTTGACAAGATAAAGGCAGCTTGATAAGGCAGCTTCGTGATTAGTCAGCTTCATGTTAGGTAAATTGGTAGGATGAGGACCTACCATCGACATAATTTCTTATTTACCAAAGATTGGCGAACCCAAGGTAGACATGAAAAAGGAAGCTTTAAGCCGAGTGAGTAGAGTGAGATATAATGAGTTCAAGGATGTGGGACATACATATATACTTTACTATTGGTTGGCCTAATAAAAATGTATCGAGTGCAGCACTCGCTATAACATGAAGAAGCTTGAAGGTGAGTAGGGCGAGGTTAGGTCGGGCGAGACTAAGGAGGGCAAGACATAGTTTCTCTGATTATCGATCACTATTCTCAAGGTAGGTAAGTTACCAAGGTAGGTAAGAAAGGTTGGCATAGTTAAGGGCTTGGCTGTTGGGGGGGAAAATAGATCGTAAGTAGCTAAATGACATACATATTTGATTACTGCCTTTCCATATTCATTTACATATTAGATTACTTATTGCCTTTCCATATTTGTGTTCTTACTTACTTCCTTACTATATTAGTTACTTTTTACTACTGCTTTGTTATATTCATGTACATATTCAATAATTAATTACTGCTTTACCATATTACTTATTTTTATTCTTACTGCCTTATCATATTTGTTTGGGGCCTTGTTGTTGCATTCATTCCTTCTTACTGCCTTATCATATTTGTTCAGAGCCTTGTTGTTGGGCCTTCCTTATGTCGGGAGACAGAGATCATAAGTAGCTAAATTACAGTCATATTTCTTATTTCCTTACCATCAGGTTAGCTAGAAGTTCGTGATAAGACAACAACTTCAGGTCAGGTATATAGGTAGGGTCAAGAACCACCACACCAGTCCAGTCATATTTTATGAAAGGTAAGAGAGGATGACAAAGGGATAAGAGAAGAGGGTATGCCCTGCAGCTTACATTTGCAGTTGGTAGCTCTCTTCAGCTGCTTTAGTTCACTCGTGTTGTTGGCTCTCATGTTGCTTTCCTCCTTTATCCTCTATATCTCCATCACAGCCCAGTGGCTACACCACCAACTCAAATATCTTCCCCCTAGATTTCATCAATCCTCCTACTGTCCTCCCAATCTACACCAACCTCCAGTCGTGCTGCAATCCTCCTTGATCCATCCTCCTTTAGTGTAGCTCTTGTTGGCTTGAGGGGTCCTGACCCAGGTTTGGAGGTTAAGGTTTGCCAACAAACCCCTATACTGCTGGACCTTTCGGTAATGACCTAGTTACGCAGGCCAAAGTCTCACCTGAAGCAGTATGGGAGGGTGCTGGAACCAGGTTTTCACACCCTGAGAGAGAGTTGGTAAGTTGAGGCAGATCTGACTTATCGGATTTGTACAGCGTAAGTCTATTCATAGGAATTTATCAGTATAAGTAGTTATTAACCATAATAGAGCTATTACCATTCATAGATCTAATAAATACCTTCGCATCCACGTGTGTATCAGCAATTACCATCACATAATATCATAAACACATCTATAGATATACTAGCAGCATAAACAAATAGCACAGAAGTATTAGCAGCTTAAACAGATATTATCATAGAGAAATTACAGATACACTTATGCAGCAACACATATATATTCACAGCTAAATAACCATCACAGATACGCTTCAGCAGTGAACATCATTGATCTAGATAACACATAGATACTTTAACAATACTTCGCATTCATTAATGTTCATATCCACTTACAACCAAAACCGGCCCGCGCACATAGCCTAGTGCGGTCCGCACACAGCCAGCACGAGTCCTTACCCAAACAACCCAAAAAATATCTATCAATTCGCACATAGCATTAGTCTTAATTCATGCCTACCTCTAGACTCAAACTATTCATCTACTTATATTGATATAGCCTACGCTATCTTGTGGTCCGCAAACCATGGTTTTTAGACTCTAGGTCTACCCTTTGACCCATTACAATGTGTTTGGGGCTTTGACCCACCCCAAAACCCCCACTTTAGACTAATTAATACAAAAAAATACAAAATTCGCAGCTTAGGGAGCCTCGTTCCAACAGGCCCCAAACACAATCTTGTGACTCATCTCGAGTCACTGCGGCTGTTGGTTCTCCATCTTCACCTGCAGCTGCTTAATTTCATCCACCAGTGGGGGCAACACTCCTTCACTCTGTGCAGTAGCATTCTGGCCTATCTCCACCAACTTCTGTGAAGTTGGGCCTTCTGTAGCAGCAGTGACGCTTTCCAACGTCTGGTTCATTTACTTAACCACGATATCAACATCCTGAGACAGCTTGAGGACCTCATCTGCCCATGGCTTAAGGTTATCACTCAAATTCTTCTTCCATTGTCGAAGAGCTTCCATGTCATCCCTAATCACATGACTGGTGAGAAATCGGGCCAATCGCTGAGCGGGGACCAGAGTGCTTAGTGTAGCCTCCATTTGGTCAAAATATTCTTCTTTCTGGCGCAGGGCTTGGTTGATTTTGTGCAGGAGAGGGTCACGTTACACCTTGGTCCACAGGTGCATAGCTGTTTCCAATAGTTTTGCACCCTGAGTGATTTTTCCTATAATGAAATTGGTGGCCTCTGTAACCAGCACAACTTGTTGGGCTCTTACCTTAGGTGGCATTTCCAGTTGCAACTTAGCCTACAAGGCCACAATATATTGTTCCATGTCTATTCTGACCGCCTAGATCTTGGTCCTCAAAGCCTTGAGTGTTGTAACAAGCCCCTCAATCTCGGCCTCGTGGGTGGAAAAAATCGGGATATCTTTAGTAACGTCTACGCAGAGATGACTGATGAGGTGCTCCAACTCTATCTGCTACACAACGACGAGGGTACATGTAGCCTGTGCCTGAGGTACTTCAACAGTTTTTTCTTCAATTTTCTGCTCAGTTGTAATGAGCTAGTGGTGCACTTGATGGTCTCGATGCTGAATTTCTTCGAACAAGGACATGTGAAGGATCTGCAATGATTCATGTGGCAGGCGGGTGAGATCTAGTTTTACCTCTGCGTAGGCCTGGACTTGCACTCCTAATTTTGGTGGACTCAGTATGAGGGATGCACTTGGTAGAGGGTAGAGGCGGCTTTCCGGCATACTGATGACTGCATTGCTTGTCGCTGGGGTTGACCTTACTTGAATCACACGGGTTTGCAATGTATCACTCTTAAGATGCAAAGCCCAGAGCTCAGCCTAGATTGTCTCAACTGTGGCTTCCTGTTGTTCCTTCAGAGCCAACCATTTGTCTTCTGCGGCCAGGGTGACCGCATTTATGATCTACTCTAGGTACTCCTCCATTAGCGTAACTCTTGTGTCACATTTCGGCCTTTAAGCGTGTTGCTTCTTTCGTGGCCCTTTAACAAGGTCATCAGTCCACTTTGTACCTCGAGGGGAGTCAGCACCTCCCGCCTCCAAACCTTCTGCCCCCAAATCCCGCTACGAATCCGTCTACAATACTACTTCCACACCCTTCCCAGTTCTTTTTCCTTGATGCAAATCCATCTGCAACGTCACTTCTGTGCGCATCCCAAAACTTTTGTCTTGCTACAAACCCTTCTGGGACACTAGTTCCATGCCCTTTCCAATAATCTTACTCTATCCTCCAGTTTCTTTGGTGGTGTCGGGCAGGGTGACCTTCGCGGTGCTCGTCCCTGCAATGTCCTTCGTACTTGATTTGAAGCCAAGCTTCCAGTGTGGAGGCCAAGTCACAATTAGGTGGTCAATGTCTTCATCAGCAACCATGTATGGGATTGAAACCCATGTTGGATCCTTGTGGCCTCTAATATGTACATTATGCATGGTAACTTGAAATTTTGTGATGCTTTTGTATTTATCATAAACATCTGGCAACAAGCGCAGTCAGGAATTGATTTCTGCTGCGAGCCTGCTTTGAAATAGGACCCAGAAAACTTGATTGTACTCAATACATTGTGCATCCTTTAAGTCCCACAAATTCAAGGATATCTCCCCCTCGCACATATATGGGGTGAGCTCAGGGAGGACTGAATTGTCAGGGGCTTCCCATGTGACCAACGCGATGAGAAGCAATAGCCAGGAGTAGCAGAATGCTCGTCCCTGATCCAGGGATTCGCAGAAATTTTCTAAAAATTCGTTGCACAAGTACTGGGCCCAATTAAAGTAAACCCCCTTTTCGCATCGACCCACCAGCTAAATTACATACGCAGGGATGGTGGCAGCTTGGAATTTGTGCATCATCTTGCATGCCAGCAAAAAGGTACCCATCTGCGTGCCGAGGTCGCTGATGGTGCTAATCATGAATCCTCAAGTGTTCCGCTCCACATGGTAATCCTTGTGCACCTTGTCAACGATATTTTTCTCATAATATTTTCTGACGAATAGCATAGGATATGGCCCTTCCATGGGGAGACTGCTAATACGATGAATAAGTGCAGCATCAATGGGGATTTGATCCTAGATCCATAAGATGCCATCATGGACTAGCACAAGCAGCTAGTGCACCAGTCGATCTGTGATATTATAGTGGCCAAAATGCAGCATCCTCAGCAAGTTTAAGAGCCCAGAACCCGCCAATCCGTGCACCCAGCACATGGGGACTATCTTTATCCTATTGTCTTCCAATGTCCTTTCAAGATATAGCTTTGCTGCCAACTCGGGGAAGGCCTCCAAATTTGCCAGGTCGTGGTCATTGAATTTTACCTCATGGAGCTTGCCAAAGGGTTCTCCAATGATGGGGACCTCACCCGACATTAGTGGCATCTGCAGATAGGTGTGCAGGCCATCGATATTCTTCGGCGTGCGTGTCGAGAGCCTGCGGAGCCGAACAAAGGGCGGTAGTCAATTGATTGGTTTGATTATCTGGCCCTCTTCCTAAGCAGACAGAGGTCTCTTTACTAGGTTAGGCAACTGTGCCTGGGGCACCGCCCGTGGGGACTTCACATTCCGATGAGAGGTGTGGGGCTTTACCCTAGCCCATTTCGTGGGTTTCCCTAACCCTTGTGCTTTTTCTTTCTCCTTCTACTTTCCCTTGCTTGGTGTAGACATAACCTCCTCAATTTCAGGGTGGAATTCTAGTACTTCCTCAGATTCTTGCTTTGTCGAGACCACAGTCTATGAGGACTCAGCAGAATTGGTTGCCATCATTTTGGCGCGGAAAATGAACATAGGGTTGCTACTATCAGGGGGTGTAGGATGTCCAGACATTAACGAAGCACAATAGGCATAGAATTTCTCAAGGCACAAACTCGCAAAGCACAAATTGTACAAGAGATACGGAATCCTCTTATTATCTAGCCTTCTACTTTTATAGCCACGGGGATCAATCAATGTGTGGATGAGGCTCAAAAAAAAATTACCATCAAATAAACGGTAAAAAATATTTGGAGATCACCTCATTAAATTCTAGCCGCTCACTCCCTTCAACAGTAAAATTTGTTTTTTACCCAGTTTTACTATTCCAATGGCTAGTTTTCGCACCACCTATGCGCCCAGTGCACCCCTATGCTCCCAGTGTACCTCCTGTGCTCCAAGCGCACCCTTGCACTCCCAACGTACCTCCTGTGCTCCCAGCGCACCCTTGCACACTTCCTCAAGCTTCCAAACCTGCGACCAACCCCTGCGCGTATTTCACCCCATACAACTACTCCGGCCATATAGTCATTTGATCTGGTATGGTTTGAGCCAGCTACGATTGAAATATCTTGGTACCACATCAGCTCCTAGGGTGGCTAACTGGACAGCTCCACCATTAGTGATTTCCTTTACCATATAGGGGCCTAGCCAGTGCTGACGGAACTTCCCTAGGTGCTTCACAAACTGGTTATCATAGAGGAGGACAAATTCTCCCTCCGAAAATGTCTTTTTCCGAATATGTCTATCATGCCATGATTTTTCCCAGGCCTTATAAACTTTCTTATGGAAATTAGAAATGAATCGATCTTCCTCCAAATCCACAAGCTGCGCTAAATTCTCATCCATGATATCCGGCTCTGCCATGTTCATAAAGGCTGCGATGTGTAGGCTAGGAACAATGTACTCCATGGGCATAGTGGCCTCCGTGCCATAAACCATCCTAAACAGTGCCTTCCCAGTCAACTTCTTGCAGGTGTTTCGATAGGCCCATAGAACTGACGGGACGCGCACATCCCAATTGCTACAATCAACATTATAGACCTTGTTCAGTGCATGCTCTAATATTTTATTAAAAGCTTCGACAGCCCCATTTTCCTGTGGATGATACGGGGTGCTTTTCACGTGGTGGATCCGGAATTCTTCAATCAAGGCCTGTATTGTTTCATTAACAAAGTGTGTACCTCTATCGCTCATTAAAATCTTCGAACAGCCAAACCTGGTTATAATATGCTCAAAAATGAAGTGCGCAGTGGTATCTGCAGTGAAATCCTTCACAGCTTGTGCTTCGGCCCATCTAGTTACATATCCGTTGCAGTGATGATGTAATGCACACCTGTCTTTTTTCCTGGTGGGTTGATGGGCCCCACAAATTCGATGGCCTATTTTTCAAACGCTTGCAGGGCCATTTGTAGTTGCAAGGGCACTTCATCTCTGTGCAATGGCCTTCCCATCCTTTGGCACGTATCGCAGGCTTTACAATAGTCGTGAGAGTCACTATGCAGTGTAGGCCACCATAGCCCAACTCGCAAGATCTTCTCTATCATTGCTTTCCCTATGTAGTGACCTCCTGCTATGCCCCCGTGAGCTTCTACTAAGATGGCATGTCGTTCATGCTCCAAGACATATCTTCGCAGCACTTCGTTAGTTCCCATCTTATACAGGTGGCCTGTGATGATGGTAAAATATGTTACGCAGGTTACTGACTCCTTCTTTTGTTGTACCAAATACTTCGTAGGTGCCATTCCCATAGTTAAGAAGTGAATGATGTCAGTGAAGTGCACATCCAATACCTTAATAGTGAATAGCTATGCATCAGGCAGTCCTTCTTCTAGGTTGGTCAACTCTTCTCCATTTTCGATCCGGGATAGGTGGTCCAGCCCAGCATTCAACTTTCCTAGCTTTACGATGATCTCGAAGTAATATTCTTGAAACAATAGGAGCCATCGGCATATTCCCCCCTCCCCCCCCCCAACACAGTCTTATTCATTAGGTACTTCAAAGCAGAGTGATCTGTAAACAACTTGAAGTGCCCCCCAAATAGGTAATGTCGATATTTTTGCAGGGCATACACCATGGCTAACTCTTCGCGCTTGATAGTGGAGTAGTTACGCTCCGCACTAGAGAGCTTTCTATTGGAAAACTCCACTAGATGGTCAATGTATCCTTCCCCTGGCTACATCAGGACAGCTCTTAGGGTGATCCCTGAAGCGTTGACATGGACATGAAACACCTTTGCCTAATCAGGAAATATGAGGATAGGTGCAGAGACCATGTTTTCCGTGAGTAGCTCAAAGCTTTTCTGACATTCATCATCCCAAAAAAGGACACATCCTTCTTCAGTAGTTTCTCCATAGGTGTCGTGATCAGTGCGTACCCTTGAATAAACTTCCTATAGTAGCCTATGTGTCCGAGGATAGAGTGTAGTTGTTTCTCTGTTGTAGGGACTGCCAAGTTGATGATAACTGCCACCTTGGCAAGGTCAACCATCAATCCTTGTCGACAGACTATGTGACCTAGCAAGATCCAAAATGGTATGCAGAATATGTACTTCTTGATATTTAGGGAGATCTGGTGCTTTCTGCAAGCATCCAACATCATGCGTAGGTTTGAGACATGGTTATTTACTAACCCAAATATTGTCCAATCATCAAAATATACCTCCAAAAACTTGTGGATGAATTCCTTAAACACTACAACCACTACCCGTGAAAATATGGCAGGGGAATTCTTGAGTCCAAATGGCATAACGGTATACCGAAATGATCCCCATTTAGTAGCGAACGTGGTTTTGCTGTGATATTCAGGTGTGATCCTGATCTGATGATCGCCCGAGAACCCGTCAGTGAACGAGTATGCATACTGCCCCCCTACACTATCAAGGATTTCATCTGAGAATGGCATAGGAAAGGGATCATGTACGCAAGCATCATTCAATTTGTGCAGGTAAACACAAATCTGTATCTCTACCTTAGTATTTTTCTCCTGAACCACCATAGGACTTACCCAATCTGACTGTTCAACTGGTTCGATGATACCTATGGCAAGCATTTTGTCGATTTCTTCCTTGACTTTCTGTTTATACTTGGGGTTCAACCGGTAAGGGCGCTACTTCACAGGGCACACATCTAGTTTTAAAGTGATGTGCATGACTCCTAGATCCTTGCAATCCCTTTGAGTTCAAAAAATTTAGTCGGGAATAAGTCCTGGTATTCCGTGAGGAGTTATGCAACTTTTCCCACCGTATCATCATTCCAGTAGTCCCCAATTTTAGCTAACTTAGGCTATGCCTCCGTTTCAATGTTGACTTCTCACAGCTTCAAAGGCTTAGTGACATCGACAATTTGTAGTGGGGGTCCAGAAACTGCGTGTTCTCCCTCCAACTCTAGGATAGAGACTTTTTGCGAGTCATCATCTCACTCTTCGATTGATAAATTATGGCAGTTGACAATATCCTGCATCTGCGTTTCCCACGTTGGTGCCCCACGTGCTACGTACACGTGTGAATGATCAAATACTAAGGCATCAATGTTCTGCAGAGCTTCATTGAGTGCCTATGTTCCTCCTATCAACCCAAATGTCCCTAAAAACTCATCCTTCAGGGTTTCCCAGTGGCGGGTGTGCTGGTGTAATTATGCATCTAAATACCATGCGGTTGGGATCAGCCCCAAGGCATGAATGAATAGTGGACTCATTCCTCTATAGTCCTTTCGCCCCATTCTTCCATCTTTGCAAATAAGTCCTCACGTGGGTCCCCTGGCTGCAAGAAATTATTTACGTGCAGGTGAGACGAAGGTTCAAACCGTAAGACCATCATATCACGACATTCTTCCCAATCCTGGAATGCCCCCTTATGCGTGTCCCACCACCTCGTAAGAGTTTCGTGCATGGCGAGATTAAGGACCCATAGCCTTGATTCCCTTGGGACTTCAGCTTCAAAGGTTCACATGAATTCCTTAATGCTACCAGAACCATCAAAGTAGGGCAAGTCTATTACCTCTGAGGAAATACATCAGAAGCTCTTCATGATCCTAAGACATTGTAGCGCAAAGACATCATGTAAATGATTCTGCCAATTTTCTACCTCCCCATCAGAGTCAGAGAAAAATTCGTTATCCTTTTCCCATCAGGGCACACCATCAGTTGTAGGATTGATTCAATCTTCGTCCTGAGTGGTTAATTTATAGAAGTGATCCACATCCTCTTCTTTGCACACAGGTTTTGTATACCACTCTCCTTCTGCAGGGTCTAGTGGGACTATCACCCTCATACCCACATTCTTAAAGACCATACTTATTTTCTTTATATTGATAATGCCTCCCATATCTATAGCCCAATCCAACCCTAGAAGCGTCGGATAAGGATCAGTATCTTCCAAAATCTAGATAACTTCAAAGTCGACGTTGTTGGTGAGGTAAATCCCCTCTGCGGATAGAGGCGATCCCACTAGCCCTAGGGTGGGTCTAGCCACAAATGAAACATGCTATGAAATCAAGTCCTGGCTAATAATGGAAAAAGACACGGCAGATCACCTACCTTAGGTCCTGCGCTGTTGTGTCGTTTGGAATAAGAGCTGCCTCCCGCTCCCGATTCGGCAGATCATGACTCGCTCGTTCTCAGGCCTGGATACTTGCACATACACAAGAGACGAAGACGATACAAAACATACTATTTCACATTCCTAACTATCAATCAATCGAAGAAGACTAAATCACATGCATTAAATAAAAATAACACAGATATGGAAATGATATCATAGTCGAATATATTAATTTAAAGAAGGAAGAGTACAACCGGTGCTTCGACGTTGCGATCTCCTCCAGCAGGGTTCCATTGGAGCATGTATCACAAAGCTCATCGGGGATTCAGACGTGTCTCTCTCTACAGGATCCTCCTTGGTTCGAACTTCTCTATAATGATTACTTAGCTATAATGTCTCTTCTCCAAGCTCAGATTATTGGCTATATGTTCAACTATTGTTTCAGCTAGCTAATGTAAAAGGAGAAGGCTTGTTTATATAGAGGGAGAAGGAGAAGTTAGGATCCCTATAATCGTTGGGGGAGTCCTATCCTCTTAGAATGTTCCATCAACCATTTCCTAAAGGTAGAGATCCGTGGTTTATCGAGTTTAACCACTTGCAATGAGTCATTCCCGAGGTGCTTAAAGGAAACTTCCGCCTCCAATTTGTTAAAAAACATTCCAAAACAGGTTGGCGCGGGTACAAAAAAGGGACAGAGCACTAGCTGACGCGACCTCTAGTGTATATTTTTCACATTGGCACGAGGGATGAACTGGCTACCCGCACTAATGCCAAAACATGGGTTTTTGGGTGTTTTCTGAGGAAATGTTCAATAGGAGAAATCATATCCTTATGAAAAAGGATGCAAGGAAAGTATTTTTAGAGTATGACACTGCTCACAGGTCACGGGAAAGACCCTCCAATATGCGGGGCAAGGGATTGCAGGGACGGTGATAAATTTCTGTGTAATAGATGCCCCTTAATCCATAAGGTCCGAGAGAGAGGGAGGGGTGAAATGCTTTATGAGAACGTTTTCAACCGAAACACTGCCGTCAGAAAACCTAAAAGTATGAATACAACTAATATATCTAATATATGACATGTGGTATGGGTGCAGCCATCCATAATAGAGTACACAAATAATGAGATCCAAGGTATGGACACAGCCATCCAGCAGTAGGGATCAATAAATAGACTTGGGTATGGTCGCAACCATCCAATCAAAGGAGTCAAAATAATTCATAATAATCCACAAAGAACCCGCAGCCTGTATTTCATCAGACACAACCCAGGGTCTTGCGCTCCATCTCGACCTGAACATAGTACAAAATTGAGTATGTGAATATGTGAGCTGAAGTCGAACGTGAAAGAACATCGTCTGAGTACCAGCCAATGATGAAAGTTGTTAACAGACACGAGAGAAACCACCAATAATGACAATGGCTCTCAAGGTACAAAAGGTACAATCCACGACATGTGAACAGTGATCTGACGTCGAATACCCACAGAGTCAATCGATCGAAGGCCAATGATGTGGACCTTACGTCAAGTGCGAAGAACCTGCCATTGAGGCATGCAGGCTCCAAGGTACCTGAAGGGTGTCTCTAGATAAACTTCCTGGATAATGAGCTGGAGTCAACAGGAAGGGACCTTGATCGAAGGTGAGCCATAATGTTTCCCACATCATCGACACGAGACAGAGGGATATGATTTTTGTGAATCAAGAATAACAGAGAATCAAAGGGAGGTTGAAAATTGCAGAGGCCAACTTCTCTTGAACATATTGGTGACACGACACTGGATTTGGCAGTATTTTACATCAAGGGATCTGAGGTCATGGTGACACGGCAAAGAGCATATGAGAAGTCAAAAGAGATTACCCAAGCTTTCATATGAGAAGTCAAAAGAGCATATGAGAAGTCATAAGAGGTAAAATGGGAATGGTTTCATTTTTACACAAGCTTGAAATCAGGAAACTCTGCTTGAAGTTGGTTTCATTTTTACACAAGCTTGAAACGAAGATAAACTATGCTTGAAATCGGTTTAATTTTTACACAAGCTTGAAATGGAAACAAACTATGCTTGAAAAGGTTAAGCATGCCTCCAACATGGTGACTCAATTTGAGGTACATGCCCCCCAAGCTTCAGTCGATACACCTGAATAAACTGATGGAGGGAGTGAAGGTTAAAATTATGAGATCAAGATAAAGACTCGACTGGGATTTTACGAGATCATATCAAAGACTCGAATTGAACAGGAAAGTGTGTCATTGTTTTAACGAGGTTGACACATTAAAAGTATTATCCTGATGAGCTAGTTCATTTTTTAACGAGGTTGACATAGAAGATGAACTATCCTCGGAACCCAATTCATTTTTTAACAAGGTTGACATAGAATATGAACTGTCCTCGACCAACTTGTTTCATTTTTTAAGGAGCTTGACATAAGAAAAATAACCCTGCTCCAACCAGCTTGTTTCATTTTTTAAGGAGCTTGACACAAGAAAACTAACTCTGCTCTAACGACCTCATCATGTTGAATAAGAATTCATGGCTTCCAAGAGGTCCTCATCTAATGGGAGAATGACATCTGGAAAATCAGGACCCAATGCCCCCAGTACACGATGCACAATGGTACCATCATTGGATGTGGGCACAGGATAGGTAGCCACATAATTAACCTATAGCGGGGAAGATAAAATTGGTGGATAAAGACCCGGAAGGGACGATGGTGGACCAAATGTCATGCCAGGACCAAATAATGAAAGTTGATCAATGGTCACGATCCGACCTTTGTGTGGAAAATTGATCACACGAAAGAGGGAAGAGAAAACTACCCCCATGACATAAGTATAGTCGCTCCCTAGGAGTAAATTAAAATCCAAGGGGCCTGGAACAACCATCACATTGATATGGATGGTTTTCCTTCCCAAAGTAATAGGAAACTTTGGAAGGATCCCTAACGGTTGACTAGTTCTTCTGTTAAATGCCAACATATTCTGGGTAACAGGAAGAAGCGGTGGAGAACCAAAAGCTTGCCAAGTAGTTGAATACATAATACTAATAGATGCGCCTTCATCTATAATAGTGCTGGATACAACCAAATCAAAGGTATCGTTATCTCGAAAGGCACATAAGACAAAAGGTAGTATCCGACAAATCGATTCCAATCAAAGGAAGCGACCAAACTACTTAGATGGGATACCATCGAACTGAAATGGTTGTTCCCTGGTGTTACCAGAGCAAGAGGAGCATTCTCTTGTAATTCCATCATGGGAGTAGGAGGAGCAGCTTCTTGAGCTACAGGGACGGAAGAATATTTCTCCAAGTTCGAAGAATCTGATGAAACAAGAAGAACGTGAGGGGGATGAGATCCACTCTCGACGGATAAGACCTGATGTACCACAGATGGGGTCATATTGACTGATTCCTTGGCCAATGGTTGGTCGGGAACAGATTCTTGAATTTCAATTTCTGGGGGAGTGGGATCGACCAAGGATGACCCTTGACTGATCGTGGAATCAACTAGCGAAGGACTCAAAGAAAGCTTCTGATAACCAGCCGGAAGGCTGGGTGCAGAAACAGTAGAGTTATTCAACACTCTCTTGGCTTCATCCATGTATGGAAAAAGGTGAATGGGGTGATTCCCTTCACACAACTTATAAGGATTGGTAATGTTACCCTATTTTTTATGAGTCTTACCAGAGCTAGTTGAAGATGTGTTATCAATATGACTTCCAGAAGTCAAAAGCAATGGCAGACGACTGTCAGACCATGCTTCAAGTACCTTGGGAATTCCAGGGCAATCTCGAAGCAAATGGTTACCTTTGGAGAGCATGCAAGGGAATTTGACTTTCCGTGGAAGGTTGAATGGCTTCTCAATGGAAGATTTCTTAGGCACAATAGTTGCAGCATTAGCCTCTCGCTTATCTGACTTCTTCTTCTTCGTCTTCTTCTTCTTCTTCTTCTTCTTCTTAGCCACCTGGTTACTGGAATCCAGACTTTCACTACGTGAAGTAGAAGAGGAGGATGAATAAATAGGCAAATAAGGGGAGAGGTCCACGTTAGAAGCAACATGATGTTGTTCTGGTGGAGGAGATGGTTGTACGGTGGATGGAACACTCGGGACCACCGAGGTTGAAAATAACCATACAGGCAACCCAACAGTTAACCCAGGTAGGGACAACGTTGCCATATAAGGAGCACCAACATTCCCAAAAGTAGGAAAAGGACCAGGATTCCCTTTAGAAGGGATTCCTGGGTTAGTGAACTTTGGAAACGTTGCCATCATAAACAACTTTAAAACAACACCCTAAGTAAACTAACTTTAACTAGGAATATTTCGTGGGCAATTAATTTTTAAGACATTGAAACAAAACTCTATCGTTTCATATTTTAAGAGCTGAGAAACAGGAAAAAGGTGACTCTATCACTTTCAAGTTGAAACGAGCATGAAGGGCAAGTGCTCGATGATATTTTCAAATTTATGGAGTCAGTAAAGATCAAAAATGACTGCTCAGGTAGTCTAGGTAAAAGGGTGTACCAGGTTCCCGTGAACTACCATATACACCTTGGTTATAAAATGAAAGAAGAATCAACCAAGGACTTGATGTACGTGCAGGTAGTCTCCTCGAATGCTGTGTTTAGTGTAGCACGGTTACAAGGCAGCAGACTGGGCTTCCTACGAATAAAAGGATTGCAACCTAGCAAGGTCTCCCTTTATATATTCGACGGTACGGGGAGCACAAGCATGTACTAGTGCTGTCTGAAGCCAGATGGCGAGCGACAACTGCTAGGTTTAAAGACGTCAGAACACGTCTCTAACTTAGACCACTAAAATGTTTGCGTTAAGTTCCAATGTTTCCTTAGGTTCATTGAGTAAATTTTAAAGTTAATCTTGAATTACGCCTCGGTTCCAAGGTCCTATTGAATGTTGGATCTCACAAATCCCTGAATGCAAGCTACATGCCATAAAATACCATTTCGTTCAATGAAGAGCTATCTACGAGAAGGTTAGGAATTTTAAGCGATAGCAAATAATGAAAACACACAGAAGTATTCACTACAGAACCTGATGCAAACTAATGAGAACGAAAAATCTTTCCTAGAATACCGAATGCTAGTTATGCAAAAGATTTTTCAATTCTACAATGCAAACAAAACAAACACAAGCATAAATTTTTTTTATTTTTTATTTTTTCAATGTAATAGAGCAAACAATGCACTAAATAACATGAAAAATGAATCTTCACACTAGTTCGAGAATGCCAATGTAAGAGTCGAAACAAAGCAACTTCAAACAACTCAAAAGAAAACAAGACAAGAACTCAAACCAATGTCACAATCTCTCAAATCGAAGAAAGATGTCAAACGGACCCATACAAGGAATGTGAGCTATGCTTGGAGTGATAGGAAGAAAAACTGAATGAAAGATACAAGACTCACTCAAGACTCATTGCACCAAAGAAACCACTCAAAACGGATCTAGGGATCTGAATGCAATCAAGCAACTAACGAAAGTGACTGCGAAACAAGAGACCTAAACTCCAACAGGAGGCTCAGCATACCAAAGCACTAGAAAGCCCTAAAGCCAGGATGCTGAAAGAGATGGACAAACAACTGAAGGGAGAAGGCTTGTTTATATAGAGGGAGAAGGAGAAGTTAGGATCCCTATAAATGTGGGGGGAGTCCTATCCTCTTAGAATGTTCCATTAACCATTTCCTAAAGGTAGAGATCCATGGTTTATCAAGTTTAACCACTTGCAATGAGTCATACTCGAGGTGGTTAAAGGAAACTTCCACCTCCAATTTGTTAAAAAACATTTCAAAATAGGTTGGCGCAGGTACAACACAGGGATAGAGCACCAGCTGGCGCAACCTCTAGTGTATATTTTCCCCATTGGTGCGAGGGATGAACTGGCTACCCGCGCCAATGCCAAAACATGGGTTTTTGGGTGCTTTCTAAGGAAATGTTCAACAGGAGAAATAATATCCTTATGCAGAAGGATGTAAAGAAAGTATTTGTAGAGTATGACACTGCTCACAGGTTGCGAGAAAGACCCTCCAATATGCGGGGTGAGGGATTGCAGGGATGGTGATAAATTACTGTGTAACAGGCGTGTACCTTAAGTCCTGCGATATCTACCATAATCTTTGACAACCTCCCCAATGGTATGATCTTCTGTTGGTTAGCCATGCGCAGTTGTATAGTGGAACATTCTAGCTTCAGTTCTCCCATCTGCTGCCATGTCTGCTTAAGCATGACATTCGCATTCGACCCTAGGTCTAAGATTACTTGATCCATCTCATAGTTGCCAATCTGCGCAATAAGCCGCATTTCTCAACTAGTGTGTTTCTTATGCTTGTAAAGTTTGTTCACATCCTTAACTTTCATGAGGGGGTTAGCTTTTTCTGCGCAACTGTCTATTAGTGCTTGAATATTTTCTACTGCCTTTTGGTTGTGCAACAACTTCATACATGCCTGCAAAAATGGTTTGACCTCATCATCCACTCTTAGGTTTGCGGGATCCTGAGAAGTAGATACCTCATCCTTCGTAAAGTCTTTGCAAGATGTGACAAAGTTTTCCTTTTCCTTCTGTAGGTCCAAACCTTCTTGTTTGATAGCTGATTTTCGGATAAGAGGTTCAGCTGCAGCTTTCTCCTCGGCTCCCCCAGTATCCATGCCGCTGTGTGTTATGAAATTAATGCTTGTTCCTTCGTCACTTGGTTCAGCCTTAACCCTATGCACATTTTGTGTAGGTGTCTGTTGTTTTTCCTTCATTTTTGCTATCAGAATTGGACAGTCTTCAATCACATGGTCCAGCTATCTACAATACCTGCAATATTTCCTCGCAGGGTTCGGGCAGTCCCTCGCTAAGTGCCATACTTCTCCACAGTTATAACAGATCAGTTTTCCTCTTCCCCGATCTACACCTCCACCCCTCCCCCTCCTCTGTTGGAGGGAGATAGAGGTGACGAAGGGTCAACTTGCATCCTATATATGTTTCCTCGGTCCATCATTAGGTCATATGTCCAACAGTTATGTTCGTCATGTCCCATAGATGAGAAAAATCGGCACCATTGTTGCTTAAAATTTGGAACATAAGCGGTCAGACGGGGGCAATGGTTTGTATAATGCAGTCCTGCTATGCGGCAGTCAGTGCACCATAAGGTTGGACTACTTGGTCCTGCACCTTCCCTAGGATGTAACGGGCTAGGTCCCCTGGTCTGCATGTAATCTGCCAATAGAGGGCATAGATCCTTGGTGTGGCCAGACACCCTACATCTTATGCACCATACATTTGGGCTAGCTTCTTTCCCTCGCTCCTTGCTCAAGTTCTATATTTCGAGATGCATTACCTACAACTACACTTGGATCTGTTGTACCCCCAACTGAGCATCATCTCTTGGTGCGACTTCTAACTTCATAGAAATATCCAAGCCTTTTTCTTGCAAGTCAATGGCTTGCTGACCCATAGGTCCATGCAGGTGAGGCGGTAACATAGAAATGAACCATTCCTTGTGATGTCTTTCATCATATAGAAATTCCCCCTCTTTGACCACCTTCTTTAGTCATTGATCAACCTCCCATACAAACTCAGAGGGCCCTTTTTTGAAATCTTTTAGGTCATTCACTATCTAAGAGTAGGACTTAGGCTTCTAAAATTGTTGTTTTAGGTCATCCTTAACCTCTTGAATATTCAGATCCGCATGCTGGGCTACGTATCCCATATAATAGTCTAGGGTTCTTCCTTCAAAGGCGAGGGATAGTTGTGCTCTCTTTACAGCGTTGCCGGCCACATTCTGCGCAGTCCATACTGACTCTGTGAAAAACCAGAATCGGTTCATATCTTCTTCTCCTACACCTTTGAAGGTGGGTAGCTTCATGTGTGTGCCCATATCTACTTCTGGGGGTGGCGGCGGTGGTGGAGGTGTGGGAGAGTTCTTGCCCTTATGTTGATTCGAATGTGGTGTCGTGGGAGGGCTATTTCCCACGTGCGCAGCCAGTTCTCTTAATGGGCTGTAGATGGATATGTCCCCTTCTTGATTGAATCTGTAGTACTTATCACTTCGAGTTGTACCCTCGCTTTGATCACAGCTCATTCACTCGGTGTGCCTGCACAGAATTCCCTTTTCGCACAATAATATTTTAATCAACAATGGAAATGTTTTCAATAACTTAACCCAGAAACCGTTGAAGAACCTCTGCTCTACTTTAGAATAGGATACGAACTGATCAACTACAAATTCTGTCACAAATCCTCCCAGCACGCTATCCACCCAATGCTCTACCATATGGGTGATGGTATTGTCAGTCTTCCTAGTTGTTGGATCAACTCTAGAGTCCACTGAGTGACCTGCTTGTCCTTCCAACACGTCTGGAAATATACGAGCCTAGCTAGCCACTCCTGCAGCTCATGTGCAAAGCTCACAAACAAAATTTCATATACTTCAGTAAAAAAGTACTTGTTTTTCCACTTCTTAGTTGTTATCTTCGTGCTGCGATTCTCTTTTACAACAAATTCCTGAACCTGTCTTTCAAACCACTCTTCAATTTATGCCCTTTCAGGTCTCTAATGACCTCATGGCATTACCCAATCTCTCTCTCAAAATTCTCCTGATCTCGGCAACAGAACCATTTGTTGGCTTGAGGGGTCCTGACCCAATTTGGAGGTTAAGGTTTGCCAACAAACCCCTATACTACAGGCCCTTTCAGCAATGATCTACTTACGCAGGCCAAAGTCTCACCCGAAGCAGTATGGGAGCGTGCTGGAACCAGGTTTCCGCACCCTGAGAGAAAGTAGGTAAGTTGAGGCAGATCTGACTTATCGGATGTGCACAACATAAGTCTATTCGTAGGCCTTTATTAGTATAAGCAGTTATTAACCATAATAGAGCTATTACCATTCACAGATCTAATAAATACCTTCGCAACCACATGCATATCAGAGATTACCATCACATAATATCATAAATGCAGCTATAGATATACTACCAGCATAAACAGATAGCACAGAAGTATTCACAACTTAAACAGATATCATCATAGAGAAATTACAGATACACTTATGCAAGAACACAGATATATTCACAGCTAAATAACCATCATAGATATGCTTCAGCAGTGAACATCACTAATCCATATAACACACAGATACTTTAACAATACTTCACATTCATTAATGTTCAAATCCACTTACAACCAAAACCAGCCCGCGCACATAGCCTAGCGAGGTCTGCACATAGTAGGACTGAGGATCTCCGTGCACACAGCCAGCAGGAGTCCTTACCCAAACAACCCAAAACAGATCTATCAATTCACATGTAGAATCAGTCTTAATTCATGCCTACCTCTAGACTCAAACTATTCATCTACTTATATCGATATAGCCTACGCTATCTTGTGGTCCAAAAACCGTGGTTTGCAGACTCTAGGTCTACCCTTTGACCCATTACAATGTGTTCGGGGCTTTGACCCACCCCAAAACCCCTGCGTTAGACTAATTAATACAAAAAATATACAAAATCCGCAGCTTAGGGAGCCCCGTTCCAGTACCTCTCCTTATTCATCCTCTTTCTCTCTAGCCCAGTGGTATAGTCAAAAACTCAAGCATCTCTCCCTCCTAGCATTTATCAAGCCTCCAAGTTGCAACCCTCCTCGAGCTATTCCTCCAACCTAGCCCAGATTTCATCGATATCTCTTTCAAGCAAGCCAAGTGTCAAAAAACCTAATCTCCTTCCTAGCCTTCCTCGATCTTTTGAAACCATGCCCTACCTTTTTGTAGAAGGTTCATTTCCCCTAAGCAACATAAGCAATTTGATCAGTGTTCAAGCTCGTTATAAGGGAGTGTTCATGAAAAGGGAGTGATTACATGAGGGTTTCACCTAATCTTAGAATCATCAAGCGAGGTAGTGCATTACGAATGTAGGGAAATAGAAAAAAAATCCTTTCAAGAAGGTGTATTATAAAATTTTTCATTCGATCATTATCTATTCACCCATAAATATAGGCTTTTAGTGCTCCAATGAAGGAAGAAAGAAAGATAAATTAACCAAGCTAGGAAGTGAGGGGGGGAGGGATAATCAGAATGTGAGGATAGGGAAAACCAGGCAACAAGGAAGTGAGGGTAGGGAGCACCGGACAACAGGGGAGATGTGAAGAGAGAACTAGGCCATGGGTCATGGGGAGGGGGAAGGGAGCCAAAACGGTTAGAGATTATATTCCATCTTAGATGAGGTATTTACAAGATTTGGAAGAGCTGGCCGGATAGAGGGAGGGTTTTCGGTCAAGCTAATAGAGGAATGAATGAATGAAGGCCTTGTCCTAATTCATAACCTAAAGTATCAAGGTAAAGTCTGCTCTCTCTAAGGATGAATGACCTAAAGACGATTAGACATGATTAACCATCAATGACCCCTAATCACACCACACCGGAGGACCAGTTCATATATGTGCGTATGATCATCTTCAAAAGCCTAATTCACCCAAACCGAATATATATATATATATAGATCCTTATATCTTTAGGAACACTCGAAGGATTAATGACCTATCTTGATTAGACCCTGCTCAAAATGGGCAAGATCGATTATACCTTGAGATCAAGAGCACCCCTTACACCAGGGTCGGTCAATACCTTGATCATACATTCAATTAGATATGTAGAGGTCCTTTATCAAACAGAATTTGGGGAAGACCTAGCCCTGACCATGCAATCAAGTCTTGCCCAGCTACGTATATTAATAACCTCCAAGTTTGAACAAGAGTAAGCTCTTGAGAGAGAACACATGAGCACTTGCTCTTAGACTTGATGGATCAAGTTAACACATGATCACTTGCTCTTAGACTCAAGATAGATAGATTAGGAGGTTGATCAATGAGTTTGAACAACTGATTTGGTTGGTTGGTCGAGTGAGAACTTGCTCAAGAGAATGCTCATGTGATCTCTTGATCTTCTAATCAGTTGGAAAGAGTGAGAGCCCACACTTACCCTCTCGACGATACTATAGTTGACGGACGGTAGAGTTTCATTTTTTCTGAAGTCAGATTATTTCAATGGATTGGGGCTAGAGAGCTCCACCCGTTTACACCTCTACTCTAGCATGTGGATCACTGGACCAGCCGAACTCAACCTCTCAACTTCTCTTTTTTACTCTTCATGACCCAACTAGCCAGTCCAGGACCTTATTACTTGTTCTGATATTGGTCCCCACCCTAGCCCTTATATTCTTCCCTAAAACGATATCCAGCACCAAACCCTTACGTTAATGGTATCCAACCCCAAATCCAAACCCAACTCCACAATATCCAACCCCTCACTTTTCATAATCTTACCACACTATCCAGCCCCTTCCTTTAATTATCCATTCCCTAGATTATTCTCCTAATCCCCCCCTAATGCATGCACAGACTTTGAAGGGAAAAATATATGGTTATCCCAACCCTTCGCTATGCCCTTTTATGGGAATCAAATTATCTTTACCAGGATAGCCCCCATCCATCATTACCCATTCAATGAGCACAAGACACAAGAGCCCTGAGCCTCCCCCTAACCTACGAAGCTTTCTCCAGCAAGAACACTGCTATTTGTAAGTAATATATTTATTATTTCCTTGTAATGTCCTGCCTCTATGCTACTCGCTCTCTGAAGTATTATACTCTATTGGGGGTGAAGATATGAAGTAGGAGCTCCACCAGGTAATGGGTTGGCTAGTTGTACAGAGTAAGCATAATGGATGACACTCCACTCTATGGCACTCGTTTACTTGGCATGGTGACGTCATTCTATATGGTGAGTTACATGAAGGGGTCGATGGTCTATGGCAAGCGAAGCGATAGGTAAGGGATAGTAATGAAAAGCAATGGTTAGTAGGCCCCCTCTTGCCTGCGGTTGGCCTGCATGAGTAATTGGGAGTAGCCATTAGTTTTGGTTGATGAACCCCTTTGCTCAATTTTGATAGGTTTTATAGGAGAAACCAAAGAAGATCAAGGATAGTTTCTGGCTCCTGGCCTTTTTCTACACTTTACCTGCCAAACCTAGTGAATGAACCTGCTTCTGAGCCCTGGTCTTATTCTTCTACTTTAGTTGTTGCTATAAACCAATGAATCTAGGGTGTAGTGAGTTAGTAGAGTTTAGTATGAGATAAAGCTAGTTCTAGTATGACTTAAGTCTAAGGAGTAGTCTGAGTTCATAAGAAGGAGTATAAGTTAAGTATATTGTTCCTGCTTTCATATAATAAATTGATATCTATCAGTTCCTACTTACTTGTTGTCTCTTGATTCCTCCTGCTATGAAAAGAGAATGAAGTTGCTATTGTTGTGTTTATATATAATAAATGTATGTTTAAATAGAATTAATGTATCAATTCAGTGATTTCCCTATAGTGAATTGTCCTATAGTTCTAGTTCTATCCTATTTCCTAAGCATCATATTTCCTAAGCATACCTGAGGAGATCCTATTTCCTTAGCATATTGATTAGGCAGACTAAGCAAGGGAGGGATGATGAGTGATCTATTCCTAGAGCTTGTCATGTAATGAGTTATAAGTTATAGTCTATCTTCGTTAGATATTATAAGGGGTGTAGTTTTAGGTCGTTGTTCCTCAGGATTCCTAAGTGACTTGAAGGAGTTAAGCTTATTCTTACATAGTTCATAATCTTAATATAAGACTTAACTAAACAACATAACATAATATATGTATTAATCTTAATTGCTTTACATTAATAGTTATATATATTAATAGTTATAACCCCATATAAATATCATTGTCAACATATCTACATCCTCTCTGTAAGATGTCTATTCTAAGCTATGTACTATAGAGCCTTGCTATGTATAGAGCCTTTATAGATCCTCTAGAGCCTTGCTATGTACTATGGAGCCTTTATAGATCCTATAGAGACTTTAGATCTACTTGAGTATATTGTCTATATTTATTGAATAGATAATAATAGATACCCTTTACTACTGACTAAGTTATTTCATCTACTATTATACTAACTCCTATAATATAATCTTCCTACTTTATAATAGCTAATATATATATAAGACTAAATAATATAAAGGATGAATATAACTAGAATATTTAGGATCAATATGAATTCCTTGATACTATAAGCTTAGCAAAGATAGAATGAATATGTAATTGATAACCAATAGGACTTATAAAGAGAACCAATAGGGCTTATAAGGATTTGATTCTATTATTGACTTAATACAACTCTTGTACTTTATAGACTGAGGATCGAATCTTCATACTATCTATATGCTAACAAATCCCTGATTTATATTTCTACTCATATTATAAAATAGTGAAAGCAACTAAGAAAGGTAAGAGATCTAAAGTAGTAACTAATAAAGGGAATCTAAATTCTTATTCCTAATCCCAGCTTATTAGTAATTTCTATAGTATCTAATTAAGTTTTAAGATCTAGTGTGGGTTATTATAGTAGTGTTTATTCCATTGGTGGGCTACATGTTGTGTTAAGGAGCCAATGGATACTTGATCTATTCCTAAGGTTCTATGGGGGTAAGTGTTCCTGCTATGGAGTAAAGTGATACCTAATCCTAACTTCACTATATATGCCCATGTGAAGGATCATTATTGTTGACCTTGGTTTCTGTTGTTAATTCTTGTTCCTGCCCTGTTCCTATGGTTGTTTTTCGACCTCTGCATGAAGCTAAGGGAAGGTTTCACTGCTGGGTATACTAAGATAAGTGAAGCTATTGTTGCCTAGAAGGATTCCCAACTATTTCTTAATGGGTATGAGGTGCTAAAGCGTGGAGGAGAGATCCTAGTTTGGTATTAAGAGATAACTAGGATAGTCTAATATATTCTAAGTAAGGTATAATTCTAGTAATATATATAATAACTAAGGGAGTTGACTAGTTATAATATTAATATTCCTAATAGTAATCCTAATATAGTATAATAGAGTTTAAGTGAAGTCTAAGTAGAGGAGTATACAATCCCTTTGATTGAAGAAATACCACCTTAATGGCTAGGAGAGAATAAGATATTCCTAATCTAGTCTCAGATAGTGGAATACAAGTATCAGCAGAGTATAAGATAGTCTAAGTGAATTATCAGCAGAGTATAAGATAACTAAGATTCATAACACTAATAAGATTCCTAATGCTAATAAGACTAGGAGAGCTAAGCTAAGATACAAAATAGATAGTCTTTTTTTCATATCCCTAATATAGATATAATACCAAATATAGTCCTCTACAAGACATAAGGAAATTCTAATAGATGATAGTTATTTCACCTAATCCTACACTCTAAACGACATAGAAAACCCTAAAGCATAGTTCCTAGTTCCAAAAAACTCTTTATACTCAACTCTACATTATAGTTCCAAACACCAACTCTTTCTACTTAACAACGCCTAAAGAGTTATACACCAATCCCTCCTACATAAGGCATAAGGAGAAATACTAAACTTATAAAAGAAGACAACTCCTTGGGAGGGGGGCTTATGGTCAAGTGGCCTTATGGCACCTTAAGAGAAATTACAATAGACTTTTTGGATTGAGAAAAGATCCCTAGACAATAGATACAGTTTATGGTTGGATAAGAGCTACCCGTACAAGTCTTTCTTTCTGGATACATTCTAGCTCCCTCTGTTTAGGCTATTACCGCTTTCCGGCTTCAGAAGAGAAAGTATCTATCTATAGGTGCTGACTCCTTAAAGCCATGTACCCTATTTAGGTTACACTTTATAAGCAGACTACTTACAGGTTGAAATGGAAAAGAAAATGGGATACTTTTTCTTGCATGATACCTACTCTCTTCCCAAGGATATTACACTTGTACTCAGTACATGCACACAAGTCAAAGGTTGATTGGACAACTTTTAAGGAAGCATGGGAAATAAAGGATAGTACCCCAAAAGGGCGATGACAAGGTCAAATTACCCAACAACCCCCTTTCCTCTCCCTTTGGTCAAACCTGCTTGAGCATCCTCTTCCCGTCTTGTGCTTCTGAGGACAAGGTGAAAACTAGCTTTGTAACTAAATGAGGTATCTGTCATATGCCTATAATGGGTCTCGATCTCAATTTTGAACGGGCTATCTAACCTTCATTACTTGTTCCCCTGGGCCTTTGCTTAGGTCAATTCTAAACTTGTACCATTGGCCTTTTTCCTGTACTTCGCTGCGTCTACCCCTTACCGATCGATTGAGTCATGAGCCAATATAGTACAAAATCTATTTCGATAAGTAGTACCAGGAGAAGAACCAAAAGCAAAACCAGGAGCTAACCGATGTAGTTCTAGATCTAGTAGCTTATAGAGAAGGATCCGAGCAAGCATCAATAGTAGAGAAAGCAGCATAATATGAGAAAGCAACATAATACCTTATATGATATATAATTAAAATTCATATTCAACAATGAAAGCATAAATTATTAAATAAATTGATCCACACATAATTGAATTAAATAATGAAATACACCATTAGTACATAGTCCTCATTCATATTGATACATACATCATTCATCCATACACCACAAGATTCAATAATGAAATACATTGATCCATATTCTTCATTCTAGAATCTGCATTGATTTAAAAATTAAATTCATCATTTATCAATCTAGATTCTAAATTGATTTAAAATTTAAATTCACCATTCATCATCATAGAATCTAATAAGTACTAAGGAACAAGACTATAGTAGATACTGAGGTCTAGTGACTGGAATAGTAAAACTGAAAAATATTAAGAATGACGAGTCAAAGAATCAGTCTAAGGTCATTGGTATCTAAATTCAAGACTCAAAGTTAAAACTAAAAATAAAAAATGTGCAATGAGCATTAGAGTGTCACGATGGAGGAGAGTCAATGGTTAAATAGTAATTTAGATAGTGCCACAAGGTGAGCTAAGTAGAGGTAAGCTTGGTAAGTTGAATGAGTGAGTTTGGGATTGCAAATTAGTTTGGGTGTTGATATTGTTATCTATTTTTCTTTTTAGTTATAATTTTTTCTTTTTTCTTTTTGTCTTTTATAATTTTTTAAAATTTCAATGGTTATTAGAAAAAATTGAGGGGGGGTGTGTACCCCCTCAAAAGGGGTACTTCCAGGATTGTTGTTCTTAATTAAACGCTAGTTCTAGACCCTTATACATGATAGAATCCAATGGAAACATTGCAGTTCCCCAAATCCTTAAATCTTGAAAATTGTTAAGTCTGATGGATTTTGAGTGGGATATAAAATTCTACTTTCTCAATATGAAATCTAATGAGATCAGAACCACTCTCAAACATCTAGAGTCAATTAATAATAATGTCAAAAATTTAAGTAAAAGGATGAAAATGAAAGATAAAGGAGAATGCCACTTCTACATTAAAAATTTAACATTACCATTAATTACATATCATTAGTAGAGCCCTAGGGTAGAATACTAGGATTTCCCACTCATAAATTATTGTTTTCAAGAAAAATTAGGGGGAAACACCTAGTCCTTTATGAGGGGGGACACCCACAAGCATGCCTTTTGGGGAAACATATCCCCCACAATGGGGAAACATTCCCCCCTATGTCTCCTTGTGTCTCCTCAAAAGGGGAATGTGGGGAAATGTTTCCTAGACATCTCCCTATCCCAGGTGCATGGGAAGTATGAGGTGTGTGCACCCCACTCTGGGGGGCGCGTCCTTGTGGAAAACTGGGATAAACACTTTAATTAGCCCCGGTCTCTGAGTTTGGAGACCAGATTAGAGGTAGTAATTGAGGCTCAAGCATGAATTTTTCAAAATAATAATGTTGTGTTGGATATGGAAAGTGTTTACATTACAAAAATTTGGTCTAAAAGCCATGGAAGCTAAGTAACTAAAATAAAGAGACACATAAAATAGATGCCATATAAAATGAAAACATCATTGCAGGATGCAACATATTATAACACCATGAGGAGACTAATTGGCTAGAGAAAGTCACCTAGCATGGCCTGGTGGTGGTTGATCCATGTTGCGAAGGATGAGTGCTTCCATGTGTGCTCATCAATGATTTGATAAAGTAGATGCAATTCCTCCATGCGAAGAAGCAATTAATCTCTTCTTTCATTACGTTCGAATAGGACATTTCCCAACATATTTTTAATGTGCCAATATAGGTCAATAATGTGTATATACTATTTTTGGCGTGCTCTCAGAGTGCCTAAATCTAGAACCTAGTTTGAAAGCTTTTCCATGACCTATGAATCTGATACAACATCTCTTTCATCAACCACCTCTTGATCTATGTTAACAATTTCATGTTGAAAGACCAATAGTGTGTGTTTGTGGTATCTACTAGTTGAAACACGGGCCTGGGCTCAAGCTTGGGTGTTGTTCTGGGTGCCACAGCCTCCAACCCCCTCCTTGAGTGAGCCCTCTGGTGTGGCATATTGGAAACTAAGAGAAGAGCATCAAGCCAAATGAGAAGTCTGGGGATAACACCAGGCAAGAAAGTAGATAGGTAAGAACAAATAGGTTGAGGGGAAGGTGGCTAAATATCGAAAGCAGGAGGAGTAAGAGGTGAAAGGGCCCATATGGTGATGATAATTCCAATTGATGATGTTGAGGAGAGGCAACTCCCTCAAAACTAGAAGAGCCTTGTTGTCAGTGAGGTCCGGTTGGAGATGAGAGGGACGAAACAAAAGGAACCTTAGATGTAAGAGAATATAATGAAAATAAGGGAAGGGAGGGTTTGGTCCTTCTAATTACTTAGCTTCACGCAACAAACAAATAGAGTTATTTCTTTCTTATGCCCTAGAATTACCAATTCATTCACCATAAGATAACCGTGATCATAGAAACATTCTCGATTTCCCCGTAAAATTACTGAAGAATGGGTTGGGACTAGCACTACCATCAATTAGAGCCTTTGTTTCATTTGGTTTTTTCATTGTGTAGTGAATGCGATGAGACTAGAGACTGCTCATGTAATATTTTGAGTGAGGCCAATTCAATGTGGTGAAAGGTAAACCTCGGTCTTGCGAATCATCCACAATGTTGTGCTTTTCAATGTCAAGCAGACATAGTTGTCCCTTCGTTCCGCATTCTACACACGTACTTAGTGAAGGCCTAAATTGGATGCTCACTTGTACAGATTGTGACACCCCACTAATTAAAACTCTTTATTTACATGAAATTTAGAAAAATATCTTTCATTAAATACAATATGCCTACATTACACTTATACTTAAAAACATAAATATTATTATTTAAAATAAGATCGAAAAAAAAAGAAAAAAAATATTGAATTGACTCAGTAATCATAATAAATATTATCCAGAATTTATGACATTTCTAATTTGTTGGCTTGCCACAACAGTAACAAGTGCTACATAGTAGCTAGTCCTACCTCTTAGTTTAAATATAGATAAATTACTGTAAAAATATTGAATTCAAATTAGTGTTAAGGATTAGAATTCCATCAATTCAAATTTTATTGATTGGTAAAGTCCTCATATGTGCAATTAAAGAGCAAGCCTGGATTTCAATGCTTATGCAAACATAGCTTTAAAAAACTATAATATGTTATAATTGCATTTACATTTGAACAACATTAGTCATCCAAATCAAGGTTGTTTGTCCAAGTCAAGAATTATATAATTTATTTCTTAAAATTTGAACTAAAATATTCAATAAAAAAATATTTTAATATAATTGTTAGTTAATCAAAGTTATTTGTCCAAATTAAAATTTATATATTTTATTTCTTAAAATTTAAACTAAAATATTCAATAAAAAAATCTTTTGATATATTTGTTAGATAATAAAAATACATAGCTTTTATTTTTAAAATTTTAATTTATATTTGAAAAAAATAATAATAACACTAATTTATTATTTAGTTTATAAAAATGCATATATTTTATTGTTGGAAAAATCATTCTTAACCCCTGTTAACTCAAAGACGTCATGACCAAAAATCAAATGTTCTTATGGGTGCAAAACAAAAAAAAAATGTCATTCCCCCTTCTATGGATCAGTAAATGCAACTACATTATCAAGCATGAAAAGTACTTTTTGACCGAAAATGTGTCTCACCTTCTTGCCAAAATAACCCATCAGGGAATTTTGAGGTTGTGGTCACAAGTCCTTGGCTCAATCCTTAATAAGATTATGTACTTTGGAGAGTTGGAAGCTACTAGACTATGTACACCTGAAAGCTACTCCAGAGTGGTTTCTTTTATTGAAGTACAAAATAACCCATTAAGGCCTCCCAACACATGATACTTTGAGATTGGTTACGTAATTCCTTGCCTCAAATCACTCTCACCCAAATCGACAAGAATATACAACCACTTGTTTAAACAATAATTCATTTAGGCATGACTAGATCTATCCTCCATTGCAAGGCTATCTGGCACGGAAGAGAAAAACACAGTAGTTGAATTTGAAAATGAATCTGCTCCACATGCATCATGAATTTCTCCCATTTCTCGAGTGCTACTAGAGATATTAACCTTGTTGGCAGTTTCTTTTGTAGATCCGCTACATGTCCAGCAAAGCCAGAAGCAGAACATGTAGAGAATGATAGAGAGATTAACCTTGTTGGCAGTTTCTTTTGTAGATCCGCTACATGTGCAGCAGAGTGAGAAGAAGAACATGTAGAGAATGAAATCAGTGCCACTAGTGCACTTGGGGCTTTGGTGTTCTCAGATGGGGTTGGAATTTGGATTTCTTTTTACGCTTCATTGATCCAAGAGGATCTTACATCAGTTTAGTTCGACAAGGAAGTTCAGTTCAGTCTTCACTTCTTCAGGTTCTTCAGTGTTTGGATGAAAGAATCTTCAATTGGTTTGAATTTGATGCATGGTACAAGTGATGTCATGTGGTGGCAGATTGTAAAGTCATGGTGTAACCTAAGTGGTAAATTTTAAGCTAAGGTGAAAATGGTTAGAAATCCTAAGGTGGAAAACTAAGGTCTTAAACCTAAGTCCTGAAAGGACCTAAGTTCTAAAAACTATGGTTATTAACCTTATGAAATGACCCTAATGGTCACCTAGCGCATACGGTTAGAAACCTTTGAAATGGTCCTAATATAAACATAGCGCATATGACATATTACAAAACTATTGTGTTAAACCTTATGCTATGTTTAAAACCCAAGTTATAGACTTTTCGGACTATACAATGCAATGTAACAAAACCCATAACAGTTAACTGCAACGGAGAAGTGAACCGCGCGGAAGGAGTTGCAACGTGTGAGCAGTCGGGAATGTAACACACAACAGTTAGCCTAACCGCAGCAGAGACAGTCGGGCAAAATGTTGTTGCAATCATATGTGAACTGTTGAGCGGATAAACAACAGTTTACTGCGCAGTTTTGTTGGACTTGACCGCCGGACAATTGTCACATGGAGCAGTTACATCGATCGCCGGGAACCGCCGGAGCCTGGGCAGACAACCACTTGACTGCAGCCCGGTCACATGCAGCCGTTTCAGTGCTCCACCGATAGCCAAGGCCGCGAGGGTTAATTATGTCATATGGTTCATTTTTGGGTTTTTGTCATCTGCGCTAAGTTCTAATGTTACCCACCATGTAACTAATCTTCAAGGTGTTACACTCTCATAAGACCAAGAGGTGTTTGTTCACCTAATCACACTTAATCCACTCAACCACTTGTCATTTCTGGTTCAGGGAATTCGAAGATTAAACCTTCATAACATTATAAATTTACTCCATTGCTCATGATGAAGGGGGTGTTTTGGAAGTGTTGCTTAGATTCTCTAGGAGAGACAATTTTGTTTTCAGTGTTTCTTGGTCATTTGGAGGCGGATTTGGGAATCGAGATAGGCATTGGAAATCTAAGAGAGAGATATTTATGTTGATAGTGACCAGAGGTGTCTAGGAGCATGTTCAGCCTAGTGTTTTTTTGTGTAAATACTTCCTTAGATCAATCCTTAATAAAACAGATGCCCATCTTGAAAGCGGACTCAGAGACGTAGTCCACCAGCGAAAAAATCCGTAATCAATGTTTGCCGTCTTCTATCTCTGTTCTTTGCCGCAATTCATGTTTAATATGCTTCTTAAATTCTAGTTTAAGTCATAAAATCATTTGTTTTCCTTCAGTCTTCCACACTAAGCATTCGAGTTAACAATCAATTCATTGTTGGAAAATATTTAGTTATACTTCAATATTAGATCATATCATTCATATAACTTTTGTTTTAGGTTTTGGGTATTTGTGCTTGCCTTCAAGAAAAATTATGTTTAAAACTTTGTCCTGCAAGAAATGTTATCATAATAAATTAACCCTACACTAATAAAGGCATGATTTAAAAATTACCTTTCAATAACATAATTATGTTAAAAATTTTCACATGGAAAAAAACAAAATGATTATAACACACAAATGACTTTTAAAATCTTGAATCTTGATTTGAAATGTGATGTGGTATTTTTTTTAAACAACTAAATGTTTACATAACCCAAACATTACAAATATTTTTTTTAATCGGTTGAATTGCAATAAAATTGAAATCATTAAAAGAACTTAAAGCTTAATATTTTAAATTTAAAAAAAAAACAAAAAACAAAAATTACTAAAAAATGTGCGTAATTAATCTAATTTAAATGAGGATATTATTAAAACATCGGGTTCAAACTTTATATTAAAATGCTTAGTGAATTATAATCAATTTTAACTAATTGTAATAAATAGAAATTTTTGATATGTGGAGCTTTCGATTTAGTCATTTGTAATGGTTTGACTAGATAGTAAAAGTTTGTTAATTTCACTGTAATACTTACAATGGAGCAAGTGTTGTAGACTATGTAATTTTCTCACATAGTTTGTGTAAGAAAATAGAGGAAGTTTTGATTGGAGATCAACTTTGGGACTTAAAATCAGATCACAAGCCAATTTATTTAAGTTTCTCTTAGACAGGAAAGAAGCAGTTGGGGTCAAAAACCCAGTGTGTTCAACAAAATATTCCAAAGGGAAGAATTATTTTGACTCCAGAAAATTGTAATACATTCAAAATAGCACTAGAGAGGCTCTTCGAGAAGGAGAAAATCTATTTCATGACTTGCATAGTCACGAATTAACACAATTAATTCAAAATGCATTTGCAGTGTGCAAACGAACAAGAATAAAGAAGTTTGAAACAAATTGATTTCTGGTTAATGCTTGGTTTGACAAGGAATGCAAAAATACAAAGAGAACATAGAAAGAGTCAAACAAGGATAACATAAAGCTCAACGCTTACAAGCAGATATTAAGAAAGAAAAAGGTTGATTTCATGGTTTCAAGGAGAGAAGAATTAATCTTTCATGGGAAAAATAACCCCAAATTATTTTGGAAGGAGCTCCAAGCGAGAAAGAGGCAAACAGAAAACATTATTACAACTTCTAAATGGTTTGACTATGCAATACAACTTGATGAGCATGATCCCAAGGTTGACCCTCATCCCTTGGTCAACATTGATACAAAACTCTTCACGGTGCAAGAGGTAGAGATGGGTATCAAGAAGTTGGGTGTTGGAAAAGAAAGAAACTTAGATGAACTCCAAGTAGAGTATCTAAAGTGGGGCTTAAAAATTCTTCCACCTCACATTACAAAAATTTGCAACATCTTACAACAAGGGTTCCCCACATATTGGAAAACTAGTTTGGAAATACCTCTTTTCAATAGTGGTGGCGTCAATAATCCCTTCAATTATAGGACCATAATGATAAATGATTTGTTTGCAAAGTTATTTGGAAGCATGTTAGAAAATAAAATCAGCAAGTGGGCAAAAGATATAGATAAACATGTTAAAGGGCAAGCAAGTTTTAGACCTAAACATTCCATAGTTGATCATAGTATAACTTTAAGGCACATCATTGAAAAAGTTTGGGAGAAAAAGGAATAAGGCTTTTGTTGCGTTGTTGATTTCAGAAAAGCCTTTGACATGGCTCCTAGGGATAAGATTTGGCACATAATGGAGGAACTTGGGGTTCCCAGGCATTTGAGAACAGTTGTGCATAGGTTGTATGAAGAGGTGAAAGTCAAAATTAGAACTTCAGCAAGAATTTCTGAAAGTTTTAGAAGCAATATCGGAGTCAAACAAGGATGTCCATTGTCTCCTATCCTCTTTGGTTTATATATCAACAAGCTTGAAGAGTGGCTAAATTCGCAAGGGGGTGACAGTGTCCATTTGGGCAAGTTTGTTATAAGGATTCTTTTGTATGCAGATGACCTTATTTTGATTGCTAAATCTGCTCTTGGTTTGCAAGAGCGCTTACTTTCCCTTGAAAATTTTTGTAGAAGTGTGGGGATGCAAGTCAATATCAGAAAAGCGAAAGTAGTGGTTTTCTCTAACAAATGAAAATATAACCAACATAAGTTCTACTTTTAAAGCAACATTCTAGAAGAAGTTGTGGATTATAAATACCTCTGAATTGACTTCAACGTAAATCTAAGTTGGGATGGATGTAGAAAGAAAAGAAATTTGGGGGGTTGGAAAACATTTTATGCTTTTCAAAATAAGTGTAGGGAACCAGATTCATGGGACTGGAAAACCACTCTAACTGTTTTTGGGCTTTCAGTGATTCCAATGATTCTCTATGGTTGTGAACTATGGGCCAATAGTACATCGACATGCAGCGGAAAAAAATTGAGAAAATTCAGAAGTGCTTTATTACAAAAAAATTCAAAATTAAAAGTACTGTTCTTTATGCTATCTTGTTAAGTGAAACAGGGACTTCTCCTATTGAAGAAATTGTTATGGTGCAGGTCATAAGGTATTTAAAAAAAATGAATAAATGGAAGAGAGAAGATGGCCTAAGGTTATGTTTAATGGCATATTGTGCAAAAGAAAGAAGACTTGGATGCGACAAAATAACAAATGGTTTAGTAAATGAGGCATTTTCTTGAGCATGTGACTCACAAACAGTAAATAGATAAAAGATTTTGTTATGGATGAGGTCCACAAATGTACATGGGATAAGGAGCTAGGGAGAAATAAAAGTACTATATTGAAAAGTTTAATCCCACTCATAATCATCAACAAAAAGCGTACATAGGTGCCAATATTTCTTGGAGAGACAAAATTCTTATTGCTCAATTAAGGAATAATTCTCATCAACTCCGTTGTGAAACAGGGCACTGATAAAGGCCAAAAGAAGTGTGGGAGGAAAGAATATGTATTTTTTCTCTTCCTGAAAAGTGGAAACAGAAAAGCATTTCATTTTAGAACATGAGGCCTTCAAAGACAACAGAGAAAATTATGCAGATATTTTGGCAGCTAACTCTTGGGATAATCTATTCAACGAGGGGTTTGTTGAGAAGCTGGGAGAGTTTATTGTGAAACTTTACAGGAAAAGGGTCAAATACAAGAGCTAGATAGAGAAGTAATTTTTCCCAGAAGCTATCTTTGGCCTCAAGGACATTAAAATAATTTCTTCTTCTTATTCCTTTTTATAGTTGGAATTTGGGGATTCTTTAATGGTTGGAATTTGTTATAAGGTCCTATTGATGGGAAAATTTGTCCAGCCAACAACAGGGGATCTCCCCGGTAAAAGGTCCCAATTAGACCTTGAACTATTTGGAATAGGGATCCCGTCCGAGGTGTGGGTCCGGCTACCACTGATTTCTCCTTTCTTTGGGTCTCGCTTAAAATTTGGCCTCGTCGTTGAGCTCAATTTTATTCCCCTCGATGTCGTGGCACGACTGAGGAGTTTGTCACCCATGGGGTCGACCTGTGTGGCACATTACAACATCACAATCACTCTTTGATAATGGTGTCCCCAGATAAAACATGTGAGATTAACGAGCTTAAAATATGTACTCAGTCAACATGCTTAATGACCCACGGTGAGAGGGCCTTTAATCATCAATACACAAAAGGTTTCCATTCAAATGTATGCATGGAAATCTCATTACACATGGCGCGACTGCGGTAAGAGTGTTCGGGCATATGCTGGATGATCCCTCCCACATATGGCGTGATTGCAACAACAACATCTGATCATGATGGTGAGAATGCTCATGAGGGGTTGGGGACAGGTCGGTGGGATGTCATTGTCTGCAGGTCGGGTGAAAGACTTTAACGCCTAAGCGAGCAGAGGGGGAACCCGAAATTTTAAATATACCCAAAATTTTGGGTGGTGTTGTAGCGGCTACAACAAATGGCGAACCACTGGTAGAATCCAGCATCTCTGTCAATATCACAACAATAGTTTGAGTCCAGATAGTGATGCAAGGGAATATTGAACAAGTTCCGCAGGTACCCTTTGTATTATTTTGGCCCTTTACAGGTATGCCTAATCCTTGTGCCTCAGCTAGGTCTCACTAATTAGAAACACATCAAAGAGAAAGCTCACAGACGCCAGTAGCTTGTTGATGATGTGAAGAGCAAGGCAGTGGGTTTATTATTTTCAGGATTTTTTAAAGTAAGTTTCTGGTGTTGCTCCGCTGCCAGCAGGCCTGGACAGTACCCCGGCGGAGTCACTTCAAGAAATCACAAACGTTGCTCCGCTGCCAGCGAGCCTGGTCAGTACCCCGACGGAGTCGTTGCATTACCTCTCTGCGCAGGAAGCCTTTCTCTATCCTTTACCCTTATTTGTTTCATGTGCTTGCAGCACTTACTTTCATGTGCTCATGACACTTATTTTTCATGGGCGGATAAGGGATCCCGACTTATTTTATGAGCAAGAGAGGTTGTTTCTTGTTTTACAGAAACTGAAAGATATCCTGATTTGGGTTTGCCCTAGTGCCAAACCTTCACATCCCATCTACCACAATAAGCAAAGCGTGAAAAACAGGTCATTAAGATGTCCAAGACTATGTTGGGCACAAGGCTTAGGCTACGGGTATGGGCCATTCAAACTCATTAGGTCTCCCATAAGCAACCGACTTGTATATCCCCAGCTAAATAAGTTTAGACTTATAGGAAACTTGTTGAGAATGCAACTTCGATGACTGGTCCTAAGAGAAAGCTGCCTCTTGAGATAGCCACCGCAACCTCACGCAAAACAATGGGGTTACTGTCTCAGCAATCGGGGCAAAACAAGACCACAAGATGGTAGGTTTCAATGAGGGCTCATGAAGTGGCAGGCAATATGACAAAAATGTTGTAAGGAAGAGAGCATACGACACAATGTAATAGGCGAGGCTCAAGATGTAATGCAAGCCATGTGTGAGAACGATCAACCAGTTGTAGGTGGAAAAGAGGCGCAATACAAGCAATAATTATTTATGCAGCAACAAGCAAACTAAAAAGAAATGAGTGCAAAGCAATTGTAATATGATGATGCCTAGGATATTAATCGTAAACAAAAATAGAAAACACACTTTTAAATTATAACAAAAAAAAATTGGCAAGTAACTCTAACTAAAAAACTTTGAACTTAACAAATTTTTATTAACAAGTCCTAGCTAGCCTACACCTAAACCCTAGTTTAACCCATGAGGTAGTCGGGTTATGTAAAATCATCTTTCCAGTGCAGCCATCGCATTAGTTCCCGACCTGCAGGAACAACAATGTTCGCAATCAGAGCCAGCATATGAAAATGTGCAGTAACAACAAAACTTACCTACAGAGCATGTGAAACAATAAGAAGATCATGGAAACTTACCAAAGAACGTGCCAGAATATATTGTGCAAGTTGAATTCCACTCTCATCCTGATACACAACAATATGTTCTTGAAACTCAACATTTATAAATGACACACATTCATTCATCCACAATCCTAGGTCTGATGGGCGTTGGGTAAGCCATTGCCTATTTGTAGGCACACTCACTGTATAGGGTTGGTCGAACGAACCAACATGCTCATTATGGTAGTGAGGGTCATCTGTTTTATGGAATGGAAACAATAAGCATGTGCCAGGTGAATTATAGATTCTTGCGCATCCGAGTGCAAAAAACCTAGTTTTGAAAACCTTAGTTCAGGGTTGCTCCTGGGTTTGGTCAAGGGTATGAGGATCAAACCCCGGACCTTCGAGCGGGGGGTTGCCCAACTTCGATGGTTTGGCGAGATCATCAGGCGAATGGATGTGGTCATGGATTGTGGTGAGTTGCAAAATGTCAGTGGGCTTTGTACCGATTCGGTCAAATGTTTGCACACTGACAGATTGATAAATCGATGTATCTGATTCTCTAGATTTGCGAGGGTGGGGTGCATTCGACATGGTTATGCTGGGAGGAGCATGGTACTTGGGGATCTTCATTTGAGAAACGGTTGGCAGAAGCTGCGGCGCTTCGATTTTCTGATGGGTACTTGAATCCTCCCAAAGCGAATCATCGAATTCTGGTGTCTCCATATGGTCGGCAAATAGATGCGAGTGATAGCTCTCAGCAGTATGATGGAATATGTTTTCGGATAAGCAGGGATCACAGTAAACATTGATTTGATCAAGTTGGGTACCTGGCAAGTTAGGCTCCCCGGGAGTTACCAACTGGGATAGATCAATAAAGAGGACATCTTGAGGTTTCCCAGACAGGAAATTTCTCCTATGGCTGTCTAAAGATTCCGAGTGAGAAAGATCAAATCTAAAAGATTCATCGATTTTGAACTGTGATTGTGAAACACCATTTGCGTGCTTATGATTGTCGCCAATACCAGTATAAGGAAATTTTGAATCTCTCGAAGAAATTACTGGTGTGGTGGGATCGAGAAACAAACCGGGGAATAATGAACAAACAGATTGAGTCGCAGGGGTGTTAACCATACAAGGCTTTTCAACACGCGCATCCGTGTCATTCTGAGAAAACAATGATCTGGCAGGCCCTGTAGGGGAAACGACTGCATCCGGGATAGGAGTCGATTCATAATCCGTATGTGAATCAGATTTAGGACTGTTTCCAGGGAAACATCGAGTGGGCTCGAGGTAGGTTTCATGAACCGAGAGAGATAATGAGCCACTGGGGTTTTCAAACTCTGATTCGACATGGTGCGTGAAAGATTCAAAGTCTGAAATTCTGTTGACTTGAGGGTCGTCATAGGGAACACTAGGCTCAGGCTGGGTTGCTAACTGAAATTGTTCAAGGGAAACGAGAATCACATAGCTAAACTGTTCACTTAACAACTCCCAATCGACATCCTTTTTAGGGAACTCAAAACAATAACGAACAAATCTGATAGAAAATTCATCAAGAGGTTCCTGAGGTTCCATTCTGATGTCATTTAGCTTTATCAATATACTTTGAAAATCGTACCTGTGAAAAGCTTGTTGTAATTCACTGGCGAGTTGTTCAAAAGAATGGATGGAAGCTTCCGGCAATGTGCGGCACCATTGCTTAGCATGACCTTCGAGAGTGAGGAAGAAAAGCAAACAAATCAAACCTTCATTTTCAATTTCGTAGCACTCACCAAAGTCACAGAAATCTAAAAGGTGTCAGGTTATGGACACTCCATTTTCACCATCAAATTTTAACTGGGACAAGTGATACATAAGTTCATCGGGGATGAAGTATCAAGGCTCATAAAACTCCGACAAACATCTCGGGAGAATGATTTGGGAAAGAGCCATTACAGATATGAGATTAACTGCAGGCTCTCAGGGCTCAGCTTGTCATCTGGCCCTCCTTCTAGTGCCAATTATGTTGACGGGAAAATTTGTCTGCCAACAATAGGGGATCTCCCCGGTAAAATGTCCCAATTAGACCTTGAACCGTTTGGAATAGGGATCCCGTCCGGGGTGTGGGTCCGGCTATCACTGATTTCTCATTTCTTTGGGTCTCACTTAAACTTTGGCCTCGTCGTTGAGCTCAATTTTATTCCCCTCGATGTCATGGCACGACTGAGGAGTTTGTCACCCGTGGGGTCGACCTGTGTGGCACATTACAACATCACAATCACTCTTTGATAATGGTGTTCCCAGATAAAACATGTGAGATTAACGAGCTTAAAATACGTACTTAGTCAACATGCTTAATGACCCACGACGAGAGGGCCTTTAATCGTCAATACACAAAAGGTTTCCATTCAAATGTATGCATGGAAATCTCATTACACATGGTGCGACTGCGGTAAGAGTGTTCGGGCGTATGCTAGATGATCCCTCCCACATATGACATGATTGCAGCAACAACATCTGATCATGATGGTGAGAAAGCTCATGAGGGGTTGGGGACAAGTCGGTGGGATGTCACTGTCTGCAGGTCGGGTGAAAGACTTTAACGCCTAAGCGAGCAGAGGGGGAACCCGAAATTTTAAATATACCCAAAATTTTGGGTGGTGTTGTAGCGGCTACAACAGGTCCACAATTTTTTTTTTTTTGAGGAATTTTGAATCACCCAACATTCTCAGATCAGACCAAAAACTTGGACTATGAAGAAACTCTTTGTATACAAAATTATACAACTATTTATTATCTAGTCCACATAGCATGTGAGTGATGTCTTGAGTGCATGTTGTGTATGTGTTTCATTAAATAGGAATGACATGATTAAATTGATGTTTTTTCGCTTTAGCATAAATTATTTATAAAAGAATTTTGAGTTCACATAAACCAACAAATTAATTATAGATTATGGGAATATTACTTACATAAATATAAATTCTAGAAAGTGATATGTATCTAGCAATGCAATTGGGATGATGAAAAAATACTTTCTTTTCATTGAAAAAGAGAGTACATTTATTGAGATTTCTCTCATAAAGTTGTTAGTTCTCAAAGATTTTTAGACATGACTGTTTCAGTTTTTATGTTTATTTTGTTTTTCATTCATTACTTCTGTTGTAAAAAATTCTATTCTATATGCAATTTTCTCCACAATATAATAACATATATTGCTGCTCTAGACTCATCATTCTTTCTGCTATGTAACTTATGTTTCAGTTTTTCTATTTATTTTTTTTCTCATTCATTAATTCCGTTGCAAAAAATTCTATTCTATATGCAATTTTCTCCACAATATAATAACATATATTGCTGCTCTAGACTCATCATTCTTTCTCCTATGTAACTTCTAGTTTAACAGTTTTTAATCCCGAAAAAATTAATCCCCGACATTAAATGAAATTAAATATAAAAAAGGGTTAATTTCACACAGATTTATGAATGTTTCTTTACCATTTCAAAAAAAATATTAAATGTTTATAATTAATGGGTTTTTTTATTATTCACCTTTAATCTTGTGTTTTCTCTCTTCTAATTTTTTATATGCAAAACCTCCAAAATTCCGTAACGTTCTCGTTTCGTTCCCGTTTCTGGTAATGCCTGCCCGGAATGAATACCTCATGCCTTCTTATCTCCAGTGACCTTCATACTAAATTGAATGGGTAGCTTGTCGTGGGAGTCCACTTTCAGTGAAAATGAATTGATTTGGCCATCCAAAATGGTGGGAAGGGTGATTTTCCGCACATTGCTCAGCTATCTTTACAATGATGGCGAACTATTGAGAATTTTCCTCTTTACAGTTAATACATATTAAACAAAAAAAATTTCTTGCCATTGAAACTGAGAAATATGGATGTCTCCAACCTTGTGAGATTTTATGGATATAGTAGAACGTCTACTAAGTAACAATCTGTGTATTTTGGTCTCTTCGACTGTGATTACTTGTCCCTATGAAGCAGAAAAATGGAATCCGAACCACACTCCGTCTGCGATTGTGGATTCCGTCGTCATCTCAATTCATCCGGATCAGGCTACAAAACCTGCTCCTTCTCAGCCTTTGTCCACCGTTGAGGCCTTTTCTCCTAAACCTCCTTATAAACTGCTCTCTGACTCGCCGCTGTATCAATCTCCACAACTTTACAAGGGGGATCCGTCCAAAAAGGTCTTGACTGGGGGGGAAGGTTCATCTCCTTCCAATAATTTCTCCACAAATCAGATGGAGGATCCCTTCTTTCTTATTAGTTATCCTAAGAATACCATAGGTAGTGACCTTGAATCCATCACGGGAAATCCACAATTGGACCTAGCGGCCCTCACTGTTTTTGATAAAATGCCCTCATCAACGGCCTGTAAATCGGTCCCTATGGGGCCATCCAACATTTCTCTCAGTAGATCTTCTCATCCAAAAGGTCGTAAAGGGAAAGGGAAGATGAAACCAATTTATCTATTCTTGGATGATGATGATGCTCTCACTGAGATTCCTATCACAGCTGCTGAGGATACCGGGGCTTCTACAAGGGTGCTTAGAGCAGGCCACCCAGATGCTGGGTGCTCATGAACTCCATCATATCAATGAATATTCAGGGGTTGGGCAATGCCTCCAAATATCATTGCCTTCGGGATCTCATTGCTCCTATGGAAATGGTAATCTTCTTGGGGCAAGAAACTCTTTGTGTACGAGAGAAAGCCATTTCGTGCTTTTTAAAAATCAAGAAAGGATGGTGTGCGGCTGCCATGGACTCTAATGGCCATTCGGGTGGGATGATTTCCATTTGGGACTCGAATAGAGTTGCCTTAAAGGCTTACAGATTTTTCGGCGGAATGATAGTATCGGGACAGTTAAGGGGTATTGAAGGAGGTCTTAACATCATCAATATATATGCACCATACAGTGACAGGCCGACTTTTTGGAATCGTATGCAAAACTCTAGTGTTCTTGACTTGCAAAACCTAATTATTATGGGTGATTTCAACTCATCCTTGCATGAGGACAAATTATGGGGAACTAAAGTTCGAAAGGACCCCTTGGAAAATTATCTTTTTGATATGTTCCGTTCTTTTCATCTGGTTGACATTCGACCCTCTCCGTTGGTTCCTACCTGGACTAACCGTAGGACTGGAGATCACTTCATTGCCAAAAGGTTGGATAGGGTTATGATCAAGGAATCTCTGGTGGAAGTATTGGGGGATCCTCGGTCAACTGTATTGACCTCGGACATCTCGGACCACAGGCCAATCTCTCTACTATGGAAATCGCATGAGGTCATTTGGGGACGTCCATATAAGTTCAATCGCATCTGGCTGGAGGACCCGGAATATGTTGCATTGATTCGAAATACTTGGTCCGCGGGGGAAGGTTATCAGGGTGGTGGCATATGGGACCATTTCCATCTCAATCTTCAATCGGTCAAGAAAGCTTCTAAGAATTGGGATATTAACAAGAAGCGTGTTCTCAAGGCGAAATTGCAGGATATTAATGCTCAGATGGAGGTTTTTTTAAACAGTTTCTCGGACAGATTTCTGGACATCGAATCTTTCCAGCATCTTTATTAGTTGGGGATCAGAAAAAGGGAGATCCTGCACATCGAGGAAGTCACATGGAAGTTAAAAAGCATAATATCTTGGCTCAACCGAGGAGATCAAAATACCCAGTTTTTCCACAAATGTGCAAATGAAAGAAAGAACAAGAATACAATTTGGCGCATTAAAAGACCAGACAACAGTTTCGCTACATCCACTGCTGATATACAAAGCAAAGATCTCAGTTATTTCTCAAGTTTTTATCAACAGGATCAAGATGTATCTATGGAGAACCAACGATGGTTGCTGGACCATGTTGGTACGTATTTCGATGCCGATGCTATCAGCTCCATGGAGGCTGCCATAACTGGGAATGAAGTATTATCTGTCCTAAAGTCCTTTCCAAAGGATAAATGTCCGGGGCTGGATGGTTGGCCCGCGGAGTTCTTCGTTTTCTTTTTCGATCTTCTGGGTGATGAGCTGACGGAAGTCCTGGAATCTTTTCGGTCCAACGGTGTCATGCCTGCGAGCCTCAACTCCACCTTCATTGCACTGATTCCCAAGGCTGCTGACCCGACGTCCTTTTCAGAATTTCGGCCTATTGCGCTTTGCAACATGATCTATAAAATCTCTTCTAAAATCATCACAAACCGGATGCGTGCTACTTTGTCTTCTGCCATTTGCAAGGAGCAATTCGGTTTCCTTCCAGGGCGTTCTATTCACGACGCCATTGCAATCGCACAGGAGGTGCTTCATCCCACTCATTCTGAGAAATGAGAAGTTCTTGTATACAAAGTGGAACTTCATAAAGCTTATGACTCCGTCGACTGGTCATTCATACGCATTTTCCTCCTCAAGATTGGCTTGCCTATCAGGGTCATTCGATGGATTGTGTCTTCTGTGTCGACAGTTTGCTATGCAATCATCATCAATGACATACCCTCTCAATTCTTCAAAGCTGGTTGGGGCTTGTGACAAGGATGCGCGCTCTCCCCGCTGTTGTTCATTTTAATCATGGACAGTTTCAGTAGGATTATGAAGAGGGCTGAGCAGAACGGATTTATACAGGGGTTTTCTTTCTCAGAATCTGTTTCAGCATCTCATTCACTTTTCGTGGATGATATTCTTATCTTTGGATATCTTCGAAGAAACAATTGGTTTTATATTAATTATATGTTTAGCAGATTTGAGTAGGCCACGGGTTTGGCTATTAACATAAGTAAATCTTTCATAGTATATGTATCAGGTGACCAATTGGAGATCTCTTTTATTGCCGAATTCTTGGGGGTTGCTTGTAAACCAGCTGCCGAAGGTTTCCGCTATCTTGGGGTTATCATTAAACCATGTGGCTACAACAACAAGGACTGGATGTGGCTGTTAGAAAAATTTCGGAGGCGTATTGGTAGATGGACGCATAGATGGCTCTCATCTGGAGGTAGATTAATAATGGTACAGGCGGTCCTTTCCCAGTTAATGGTATACTGGGCGCATCTCTTCTTCCTGCCTGAGAAGATTATTAAATGCATCAATGGAATTATTGCTGATTTTATATGGGGAGGCCCATCCATGGAAAGAAAATATCACTTGTGCAGACTGCCTCTTTTGAATAGACCAAAACAACATGACGGATGGGGTATTCTCGATACCAGATCTTTCAATAATGCTTTACTTGTTAAGTCATTCTGGAGAGCTTGCTGTGGTAACATTATTTGGAATGATATATTTAAGTGCAAATATATACAAGGGGACATTCTGCTACAGATCATGGCTCTCGACTTTCCTCGGCCCCGCTTTACTTCGATTATTTGGCGGAGTTTTTTTAAGGTATTTAGCCATGTATCTGATCGATTGGCATGGTCTTTCAGGAATGGCGGTCGGATTCCTATCGGATATAAGAAGATGATTTCTTTGCCCATGCATACTCGCCCGTCTCTTGCTCTTATCCACAAATTGGATCACAGACGCATCTTTTACATTTCTCAGACAATCCATTACTGGGCATTTGGCGCGCCTATTTTCAAGTCTGCAGATCAGCTTAATCTTTTGGGATCGGATGCTGTGGAGTGGGACTCCCTAAGGGACGATTTCAGAAGAGCAGTTTTCTGCTGGTCTATGGAGGGCGATCGCATTTCATGGGATGGTCCCATCAAGAAAGAAGCAGTGATTGTCAAAGATGTTTATAATCAGATTAATCGGCCGAGATATGAGGATCAGGTCTCGGCTGTTTTTCTTCCTTTCTGGCACCGGAAAATCCCTCCAAAGATTCTCCTATTTGGCTGGCTCATTTGGAAGGGGAAAATTATCACATGGGATAATCTCCTTAAACGAGGACATTCCGGCCTTGGCAGGTGCACCATTTGCTGCAATGATATTGAATCTATCTCACATTTATTTTGTGAATGTCCTGTTGTATTGGAACTGTGGAAACTTTTCAGCTCTCATTTCAAGGATAAAAATTGGTCTCCTGGGGATTTTATATCCGCTGCCTAAGAATGGGACAATCTATCTGGTAAGTATAAGTCGTTGCCTTTATTTCTGATATGGGAGACTTGGCTTGCTAGGAACAGACTAATCTTTCAGGACATTCCTTTCCGGATTCAAGTGGTTTTTACTGCTATATGAAATGGATTGTGGATCGGCCTAACCCAATTAATCTAGTTGAGGATGCTTCTTTCCGCATCAGGCCACATGACATCTCCCTTCCCGCCCTCTTTTTTGATGGTGCATCACAGGAGGGGATCACTGGGTGCGGAGCATGGATCAAACTGTCTAAACGTGAAAGGATCCACATTCACTGGAATGGGGGCCCGGGATCCAATAATAAGGCTGAAGTCATGGCACTTTGGGGCGGTCTCTTGGCTATTTCTAATCTTCAGGTACAGGTTCTAAATATTTTTGGGGATTCAAAAGTGGTTATTGGATGGGTGTCCGGATCTTCCTCCATTATAAATCCGGATCTTTTGGGCTGGCTTCATAGGATTAAGAGATTGTGGAACATGCTTAATTCTCCTCCAATCCGCCACATTTACAGGGACAACAACACCCAGGCAGACGACCTCTCCAAAAAAGGTCTCAATGCCGAATTTGGGATTATGCACATCACCCAATATCTGGATGGAGTACAGGTCTGGGGGGATGCATTTCCAATGCCATAACATCTCTCTGATTCTAATAAGTCTCCTTTTTGCTTGCGATATGCTCTAGTCTCTATTTCAAGCGAGCCTGTCTACAAAGTTTTGTGTGCCTATTTTGGTAGCTAAATCTGGCTTTTCGTCTTCTGCCCATTCAAATAGCCGATCTCATGTATTTCAATTATCTTCCTATTTGGCGAGCCTGTCTGTATCAGTTAACGATCTTCTGTTTTTTTTTGGTTTTTTCAAGAGAGTCTGTTGGTATATAACAAGCGAGCCTGTTTCAAACCACTAACAGTTTTCAGTTTTAGTTATAAATCAAGCGTGTCGGCTCACATTGTTTCCTATTATATGAAAAATCAACCGAGCCTGTCATCCTATCAAGCGAGCCTGCATATCCCATTGAAATAGTTATATCAAGCGAGTCGGACCACCTGATCAAGCGAGCGTGTTTCCCATGGTTTAAAACAAGCGAGCCCGCACAGGACATCCAGTCTTGCCATACAGAAAGGGCTATCTGATCTTTTGCTACTCAATAATAGTTCATCATACTTTTTTTAAGGATTACTAGTCATGCATTTTACATTACTCGCATTACTCTGCTACTAGATCAATGTATCCTTTTGTACAGGGTAAATCTTAACAGGGATGGACTGTGAATTACTTGGAAGGGGTTGAGTTTTATCCCCCTTATATTTGGCAGCCAGTCAACTTCAATTTGCTTATTCCTACTTTGAATCTGCAATTTTATCCTGACTGTGCTATGTGGTTTCTTCTCGCTGTATTTTACAGCTGAGGATGTATGTTGTCTATGAATTTTTATATCTAATATATGCAGTGTTTTTTTTCTTCTGAAAAAAAAGAAAGAACGTCTACTAAGTAATCGACAAAACACATGGAGAGAAGAGAGTTGTTGTTAAGCTTTAAAATAACTTACGAATTAGAATGTTTCATATGTTGATTTTTTATTTTTCACTTTAACAATACAATTTAAATAATTTCAATATCACTTTAAAAGTAAAAATAAAATTTCATTAAATAATAATATAATTTTATACTCTTTTATAATTAAGAATAAAATAAAATAAGAATTCATAAAAATAAATTTACATTAATAAAAATAAAACATATAATCAAAATACAATTAATATTAAAATAAAATACATAATCAAAATACAATTAATATTAAAAATATAATAATAAAATATAAAATACAAATTATAATAAATAATATATAAATTACATAATCAAAATTATATATAGATAATTGGTGTGAGTTTCATCAAAAACCTGCCTTATTTCATTTTCATAGAGTATTAAGAATTTGAATTTTCAAATGTTTTGGAACTTTCTTATTATTATTATTAAAAATTATTTTTCTTAATCATATATATATATATATAATTGAAAATTGAAATTAATGTTATGTAATTGTATTTGTTTTTAATGTTTAAAATTTTATTTAAATTTTTATAACAATTGAAATTTTATTTAGAAATATACTAGCATCAAGTAAGCTATGTTTTTTAATTGTTATTAACTATTATCTTCTTGGATCTCTATGTACAACTTAAAAAAACATCTATACCAACAAGAACATTGACATCACCACCACGGGCTCATGTTTCAACTATAATTATCAAATTCCAATTCAATACACTATGTAGTAAAATCCAGTACATAAATTTTTTTGAGCTTTACAAATACTTAATCATATTATTATTATAATTATTATTTTAAAATTTAAACTATTAATCATTATATTTAAAAGATTATTTACTTCATTCTTATTTTGTATTATAGTTAAAACAATCTCTTGTTTTTCTATTTGTATAGTTTTCTAAAGATTTGGGCCAAAATGCTTTGACTCTTAATTAATTTGCAATTTTTTAAAAATTATTTAAATATTAAATTTAATTTTTTTAGAAATTTAAAATTAAATTTAAAATTTTCAAAATTTGAATTTCAAAGTTTTGACTGGTGGATCACTAATTTTATGTAGTTTAAAATCAATTTATCATAATTAAAAATTATTTTAAAAATAACCTCTAATAGCCAAGTGTTTTCATCAATTAATTATCCAAAAAAAATTAAATATATAGATTTTTCCAGAATAATATTTTCTTTTAATTCATTTTCATACTTATTTTTAACAACAAATAATTATTGACCTTTAATCATTCATTGTTTTCTTTCTATTAATTGTTGTAATCTTTCTAGTAAAAATGTTGTTTTTATAATAACAATTGTCAAGTGTCCTCATAAATTAATTATCCAAAAAAAAATCCTGGATGTGGGTGGCATGTAAAGGGAAGAAGGGCCATGGAGCCACCATGATGATGGACACATGGCTGCTCCATGTGCTCCATCCTTGGAAGGGGCACCATCTTAAAGCTTGGCGTGAGGGTGTCACTACTCCACCCTCCGCCACCCTATCGTCGACGTACCAAGTCTGCGTATTTTTAATGTTGCTCATCATGGGCTTTAAACCCACCACCATGGCTCTCCATTACGCATTCGGCTCTTCTTTCTCATTCTTCCTTCGGCTCTCCGTATCTGCTTCTCCAGCTCTGGAGCAGTGCCCTGGTTCTTCTAGGATGGTGGCTCCCTCTAGTCTTCTCCCCTCCTGGAAACCTGTTCTCGCCTCCCTTTGGTCTGAAGACTCACCCCCCTGGACTGTCATGCTGTGGTGACATAGGCAGCGATGTTGAAGAGCTAGTGGGTAAGGCTTGCCTTCCCGCCCTCCCTACCCTCCCATCTCACCCTACCTCTGTCGCGACTTGAACTTCTCCATTGATTGGAATGATTTTGACAATCCTCAACCTTCTGAGCAACTCCCTGCTTCGGCTCTGCCTCCCTCTCCCCTTCGCAGCAAAAAACAAGCTCGCAAGTCCACCATCTCCCCTGAGCCCGCCTTCACCCCTTACAAGCTGAAAGCTCTTCCGGTTCACAGTGATACCAGTGGTAGCAATGGTTCAAGTGATTCTGACGACATCAACGAAGGCAGCCTAGAGCTGGATGTGGGTGGCAACTTGGAGTTGAACATTGGCGACTGCCCTCAACACCATGTAGCTCCTCCGACTACTAATGATGCGGCAACCCTGAGTGACCTCGCCTCGCCACGCCCTCTGCAAGATGAACACGCATTGGACACAAGCATGATGGACGTGGGCTATGTGTGCAGGATCCTCGAAGTGCCTCTAGCCTGTAGTGACAAGCATGCAGGTCTCCCTTAGTTTTATCTATTTAACTCTTTGTGGAATTAGCCTGTGCAATCATGTTTATCCTAGGCTTTTTTGTACATCTATGCTATCTGTTTTTGCTGGTTTCCCGCCATGGGCAGCAATATTTTTTGAACTTCTAAGGACTGGTTTCCCCTTTAGGGGCAGTCCAGTACTTGACAAAACTCTTTGATACTTTCCCTATGGATTGAATCCATTCTTTCCACAGAATGCGACTTGTAACTTCTTGTTTCTTATGATCTAATAGAATTATCCTAAATTAGAAAAAAAAAATATCCAAAAAAAATTAAATATATAGATTTTTCCATAATTAATATTTTCTTTCCACTCATTATCATACTTATAATATTTATTAACCTATAATCATCCCTTGCCTTCTTTCAATTAATTGTTGTATTCTTTCTAATAACAATGATTTTTTTTTAAGGGTGACAAGAGGGGGAGGGATATTACTAAATCCCAAAAGGAATATCGTGGAAAAATTCTCATGGGAATTTGGGCAAAAGTCTAATAATCTCGAGAAAATGTATGGATTCCTCCTAGGAGTCTACCTTGCTCAAGATCGTGTCATCAAAGACATAATTATTTTGGGAGACTCCTTCATAACTATTTGTTAATTAAGAACTGCCTCCCCCCGATAGAAAATACATTAAGTCTTTTATTTCAGTGAGTAAAAATAATCCTCCCCTCTTTCTCCAATTCCTCCTCTTTTCATATTCTTAGAAACCTTAATTCAAAAGTTAATCTCCAGACCAACAAAGCTTGTCTTATCTTTGAAGGAAAAACTGAGATTAATGGTGTAATTGGATGTATCAATTCCCTAATAATATCTATGATTTATCCCTTTATATCCCCTTATATCCCCTTATATCCCCTTATCCACTGCACCTCTCCTTGGCACCCTTGTACCCCTTCCCTCATTCCTCCCTTCCCTCTAGCCTTGAATATTTAAATACTTATATCTTGGTTATCCCTCTCGTCTCTGTCATGATGGTCTATTTTCAATTATGTGTGGTCAGTTATGGCTGCTCAGTCTATGTAAACGTGCCAGCCTTTATTTCACCTACATGGAATAGACCCTCATGCAGTCCTAATCTCCAAGACAGTGATGATAACATAATTTTGGATCGCCTCATAATGATTCCTATGCACAAACGTACAAGGAACAATCATTATGATTTGATGACTTGGTTGCAATTTCAATGGTGCGAGGAGAATAAATCTCATTGTAGGAGCCTTGGGTTAATTGCATGCTCTATGCAGTGTTAGTTTAGCATTAAGCTCTCTCGGTGAGATTTTGTGTTGGTATCCCTTATCTTTAGGGTGGAATCTAGTCACTAACATTATTGGAAGCTCTGCAATAAGCTTAGTGTTTGGTTGAAAGTTTTCCTTTGTTGGGTCAAGCTAGTGGGGTTGCAGCACCATTGTAATTGGGTTCTGCGATGCTTCAACCTCTTAGGATTGAAGGTAAGCCTCCCAATTCTCAATTCCTTAAGTTGAAATGAAAATTATTTCACAACCTACAATTATACCTCCATCTCCATCTTGGTTGTGAATTTCATTGTGGCTTCATCCATATTCTCCTGTTCTAAGGATATAAGCTTCACACCTTCTATCAATTGTGTTTGTGTGTTGTTGTGGGGGAATTTTCTAGGCAAAATGTTTTCCTGTGTAAATTCTAGATTATCATCTCTTTGAAACTTTGGTGTAGTAGCTTCTCCTACCTATTTTTTAAATTTACTTCGCCCTAACATGGATTTTGAATATTTTGATACTCAATCTTCAAATTCTACTATGCGTGATCATTGTAAGAAGGATCACAAAGCTCTCAATTTGGAAATTTAGGATTTAAATGTTCCAATATATCAACAATAGAATTCAAAGCACAACATGCTTCACATACTTTTGGCTCTGCAACAAAAATTTTCCATCTCGGAAGACGAAATTGATGCCTTGAGAACCATCATCATGGGACTTCAGTTATAGGTGGTTCATTTGACCAGTGATTCCCTAGAGCCCCACTGCGACATAAACCTTAACAGGCCCCCAGATTCTGAAGGATAAACACTTTTTTCATGTTTGGGTTTAAATGTATTTGCATTATGTATCAATTTTGGCGAATTTACTCCACTAGGCAAATAATAGTGTTGGTAAAATTCAACCTTTTTGTTGTAAGACAGGTAAGGGACATTAGAAGAAATTTGGCACTCCAGATATCTTAGAACAAGTTGATCATGTAATTCTCTTGCGTATTTATCATGACTGAGCACAAAGTTAATGAAAATCAATGCTCATTTATGTTAAAAAATTAATGATAATAACAATGCTTTTTTTTGTAATAACAATTTTTTTTTCACATTTTTCCATTAATATGTTGTATTAATCATAATATTCTTTTGATATTTTAATTATTTAATTGTTGCCAACCCTTTTTTCATAAAACTATGTTATCATGTACCAATAGATTATAGCAGTTTGATTATGCCTCCACCAAGGTTGTGGTGTTTAAATCATACACTTTTTTGGGCCTCGAATATGCCCATTTTTTCATCTTTCAATATCACCATTCATACCCTAAACCCTATGTTTTTAACCCGTTTCATACCCTGATTCCATAACTTGCTGCCAAATTCATATTTTACACTCTATGGTTGGTTATCATTAGTTTTATTATATTTTCTATGATTAAATATGATTTCATCATGATTTACTAATGACAGTTTCGCTAAGTTTATTTGCCAAAGAGTCCATCGTCGAAATCCTTCACAAGGTAGTTAAACTAGTTACTGTGGAGTTGAGTACGAAATGAGATTGTTGTAGGTGAAAATATGAATTTTGTGACTAAATCTTGAAGAATCTCGACATTCCAAGACTTGTATTGTGCTCAAAATACCCTCTTTCATATAACCCATAAATCGTTCGACAAAATTCAGTACAATAAGGAGCTACGATCATGGGAATATTCCAGTACGAATTTAAGTACAAGATTGGGATCAAATTTAAATTTTCTAACTTTTTATTCATGGGTCTAGCTGGAAGCTTAGTGGCAGGATTGATAGGTCAACGTAAATGGAAAGTTTCCTTGTTATCAACATCAATCTCAACCTTTAGAATTCAAACAATTGATCCTTGACTGAGTTCAAGATAGTCTGGCCAGGTGGGCTCCTTATTCTTGTTTTGACCTTCAAAGTTTACACAATGATCTGTAAGGACATGTGCGATGCTTCCAGGATCAATTTTTTATGATAAGAACGATAATTCCAAGGCCAAAGATCCTCCAAATCAGAATCAAAGCGAACTATTCTCATAATAGCAGTCAGTTACTCAACAAGGAAGCGATTTTCCCAGAGATAGAAGCGGTTTGTCAAAGCTATGCATAGCCGAAAATCTGAAATACCAAGGTTGGTTACAATTGTTGAAGCCTCGATAGTTAGAAATATGTCGATTCAATCTGTATTTGATAGTTTCCTTTAAAAAGCTAATGTAATTAAATTGAGACAGAGTTGTTACTGTTGGCCAGATACAACGATTTATGTAATAATTATGTCCTTCGCTCTGTTATGAGAATTTCGATTATATGATAATTTTTTAGTTTTGAACCAGATCGGTTTTCGGCACAGTTTCTTGTGAGTTATGAATTTCATTCTTTAATTTCCCTTTCATTGCAGTAAACTAGCTTGCTCCACATGTTGGAGGGCCCACCACTTATGGAGCTAAGCTCGACTGCTAGGGTAGATTAGATAGTTGTGTGATTTTATAGAATTAGTCTTGGTAATTTGTAGTTGCAGGTGTTAGATGTTTGTTGTGTGATTAAATTTGACTCATCATTGTGTTGTATGGTTGATTGATCATCGGAGCACTCTCCCTAGACTTGTGTAAGTGCGTGAGATATTTAGTTTGATTTTGGAATGTTCGTAATTGTTACATCATTGCATTCATTAATAGATCAAAGGATTAAGTGTTCGAAGTTTATATATTACTAATTGGTTGCATAAATCGTGTGTGTGCCTCAGTGCATAGCTATTCTCTGCCTCCTTTAAAAAGATGTGAGTCTATTGTATTACAATTGGAGTATTTAGCAAACTTAACATAGAACAATCTTGGTTTATCTAAAAATGATTTTGTGCACTTGTATAATTGGTTCATAATGCATGGTGAAAGCTTGAAACGAATTCCTCCATGTGTGCATTAAATGGTTAAATCATGGTGAAGGATAGAACTTGTGTTTGTATTGCAAATTGTGTGTTGCTTAATGCATTTCAACTCATTCAAGGCTATGTATCTAGGATCAAGTTGTGATTGATGTGTATGTTATTTTCCAACATTCATAGTCTGAAGTGGTGTAAGAATGTGATCCAAGGTTGACAGTTATATAGTGTGATTTTAATTAAACATAGTGGTTTCATTTTCATTGTGAAATTTACTTTTCCAGCAGTGATATTCAAGACTAATAAGTTTTGATTTCTTTCTAGCAGCGAGAGTGATTTGAGGCAAGTGTGCTTTAGTCAAGAAGATTAGTTTCATTTAAAAATCATTGTGTTGAATGTATGATTCATTTCTAGTTTCTGGAATTGATCTAGATCAGTGAGATTTAGTTTTAAGACTGAGATTTTATTCCAGCATTAATGTAATTTAATTTAGGGTGTGCAATTCATGTCTGACATTTCAATTTAATTTAAGATTGAGTGAGGAGTTATTTAGTTTAAGAGCAGTGTGATTTTCTTTTGTTTAATTTTATTTAAGACATGGTTAATTCAATTTGGTAGCATGAGGTAATTTAGCTCAGACAATAGCATAAGATTCAATTTTTGCGAGCAGTGTGATTATAATTAGAAACAAAGGTTGAATTGTCATTTGAGTTCTTTCTAGCATTGAGTAAGGAGGACAATTTGATAGGTTTATTAGCAAAAGATTTCAGTTCCTTGAGTGTCATTAATTTGGATTGCTTAGGAATTATTTCAGTTGTTTTGAGATAAGAAGTCTGTGTGTTTAAACATTGAATGTATTTATTTGATTGACTTAAAGTAGAGAGCTCTGAAGCTTAATTCCAAATTCCACATTCACTAGTTTAATTTAGATGTTGAGTTCATTAGCTTAGTTTATATTTAACTTTTATGCATTTTGATTTAGTGATTTATGTTTCGTCTTTGAAACTATTGAATGATTGTTTTCCATTAAAAAATAATTTGAATGTCTTAATTAGCATATTATAAGTTGAAGTGATTTTACTAGAAATAGTGTTTGATTTGTTTTTATATTTAAACAACAAGCTGATTTATTACTCTAGTCTAAGTTAGATGCTCTGATCCTACGTTCCTTGCATTTACGCCTCGAAGCTTATGAGCCCCGGATTGGTAATTTAATGTTGGAAACTATAACACATATAATATTCCCCAACATTTTTTGCGTTGTTGTCGGGGAGGTGCTAAAGGGATTAGAGCCTAGTTTCTTTCACTAGTTTTTTGTTTGATCTTAGTTGTAGGACAACCAAAGGGTGAAGAGTGTATGGTAAGATGTGGGTGAAGAGCCACATATCCATTATGGTGGGGTTTCTCCAAATTTTGGTTGTCCAAGTAAGAAAGTTTGGTGAGTTTTATTGCAATTAGCAATTTTAATTCATTTAGATTAAAATTTCAAACTCTTTAAAGATAAAACATTTTTGGGGTGTTGTAAGAACTCTTGTGTACTAATCCATGTGATGATAGAATATACCAGTTGGCTTGTTGAGAAAAAGAGAATGGTATTTTGAGAAATCATTTAATGAGGAGTTTTGATGCTGCTACAGAGACGTATAAGTCATCCAATGAAGAATTCACAAGTGCAAAATTTAATATTATTAAATATTTGATTTTGAAATTGGATGATTCACATGAACAAATGAAGGATGAAGAACCACTGCTTATCTTTTGTGCCAACTGTAGAAAGAAGCACTTTCTTGGAAAGTTGCCACTTAGGAGTCTGAAAGTTTGTAAAATTTGTGAGGATGGTCATGCAACCAAACATTTCCCATCACTGCCATGATTACGAAAGGTACTCGGGAAATCAAGTAAGGAATTGAATAAACTTCCAGTTATAACTCAAAACCCATCACCATTTTATACTTGGAATAATGTTTATTCTCCTGAGCAAGTTCCTCAACAGATTTATAATCCTGTAGTTCCATGGAAAACTTTTAATCCACCTCCAATTTAATACCCTAATTCATGGCCACAATGGCCCTCTCCTTGTCCTTCTTCTTTGATCCATATATCGCCATGGTTTGGAACCTTTTCCCTAGGGAACTTTTTCATGCAAAATCAACAACGATCACAATTTCCATTCAATGTGCCATCAAGTTATCATCCTTCATGGTCTCAAGTAACTGTGCAACCTTTATTTAACCCTAACCCTAATCCATACCATAGCCCTTATACTAACCCTAGTCCTAATCCTAATCCAAATCCTAGCCCTAACTTAAACCCTAGACCTAACTCTAGTCCAAATCCAAATCCTAGTCCAAGCCTTAAACCAAACCGTAGTTCAAACCTTAACCCAAACCCTAATCCAAACAAGGAGGTTGCACAAAAATTTACAATAGTTGTTCTTCCTGTTGATTCTCCCACTGAACAAAATGATATATCTTCAAGGTTGGGGGATAGGGTGATTCTGGAAACATCTCCTATCACTACAAAAAATTTACCCCAGGACGATCTAACTCAAATACTATTAAAGAAGCAATCTATAATTGGAACATATTCTAAAACTGTTGTTGAAGCTCAAAACCCTAGAATTTCCCTTAATCATCCTTGTCAATCTAAAAAATTTGAGCCTGAAGTTGAGGGATTTATCTTTTGTATTTCACCATATCCCTTATGCCTCCAAGAGAGTGATTATCAAATTGTGAAATACTTGCATAAGTTGGAGAATCATAAATATGTGGATCTCATTAAATCCTAGTTTCAAGTAGTCGTCAACACATCCCATTCCCTCAACATTCAAAAACTCTCAGTACCATATCAATTAAAGGAATTGGTTTCTCATACTCTATTATGTGTTGAATTTTATTCTTTAAAAATGAGTATGAGTATAATTAGCATTTTGAGCACATGGTTACATTGGAAGTACTCCTATACTTGAAGGAGATTTGCCTCTCTCTAAATTATGGTAGGGTATTATTTTCATTTGAAATAAATTTTTTATAGCATAATTCTTAAAGCTGCAATTCCTAAGGCACAACCGTTGAAATTTCTGTCATTATACACTCTTGTGGTAAGACTTGTCAGAAGAAATTCAATCTTAATGCCTCATATTTGATAAGGTGACTTTGATTATTTCCCAAGATTATTTACTAGGATAGTTAGGGAAATTGTTATTGTTATACTTTCCATTCACAATCTTGACAGACTATCATCCAAGAAACCTTTTTAAGTTTCTCTTTGAAGGTATTGATGAAAATTCTCCTGTGGTGAACCACTCCTATAAAACCATAATGAGCTCTCATAAGAACCCTATCATGACCAACTCGAGGAATATTTTGGTCATTATCTGAGATGTTAAAAAAAAACGAGTCTTTAGGGTAGGAGGACCAACTAGTAAAGATTAGTAATTAAAAAAAATTTACGCCATCCTGTGCTCTTAAGGAGTAGATTTGCCTCCCCACCTATTAAGTAACCTATCTGAGGTTAATCATAATCAGAGTTTTTTTAACACAAACAGACTAATTGAGGGATAGGAGGTATCATTACGAGCCAACCTACTATGATCATGGGTCCAAACGAGAATGACATTACCACTACCAATCACCAAACAATGGTAATGGATTTCAAGTTGAAAAGCTGGAAGACAAGAGGTCTCATCAAGAGATGACTTGTTCATTCTTGTTATCTCATGTGAATGTCATTGTCATTTGTTAGTTACCAAGCCAAGATAGTGGCCTTTAATTAATTCCCAAATTAAATTAAATGCTTTCAAATGACTCTGAATCTATACCTAATAGGTGGGACACATGCATTTCATTAGGTTAGGAGGCATCCCGATTGAGGCTATAGACGCTTGCTAGAAACAGGGCCATGCATATGGTATTAAAGTTAATTTTACACTATGATTTAGTCAGTTGTTTTTGTCTTTCCTTGAACTCATTATCATATCTCTCTGAGAATGGATTTAAGATCATTTCAGTAATGTGCTTTGGAGTTCTATCTTTCAAAAATAATTTGGTTTTCATGGATGTGATACCCTTAGTGCAGATGATTCACTTTGCTTGAATAAGGGGAGCTTCAACTATATGCCTGGGTAATGGTAAGACAATCATCCTTGGAAGGTACATTTTGTCACATTTATTTTTCCCTATTTCTATCCATTTTAATGCCTTGGTTTTTAAATAATGTCACTACTATTTTAATGAGGCTATTGAAAGTGAATATCTACTGCTTTGGACTACTCTTGAGATGCTTTGTGGAAATTTTTATGGTTAACCATTTTAGGATGAAATTATCCTTGCAATAACAACATTGTTAGTATTCCTTTAGTAGCCTAGCATTAGTTACTCTTTTGGAATAATAAAGGTAAGTCTTGACATCACTGGATCCCTCGTCACAAAGTTTTCTTATTCATGCAAAGGAAATGAAATCACATGACACATATTTACATACTCTCACCCAATTAGTCCTGCAATTTAAGTCAATTAAGCATGAATATAATAGAGAAACCCTAAGCCCTATTATCTTGATTAAATTCTGGTCTTTATCAGAGGTTTTTCTTGCATGAGGACATGCAAGGTACCTAGCATGGGGGGAGAGAGATGTTAGGAGAGAGATGATAGAAATTTTCATGTTTAATTCACATTTTCACCCTATGCTTACTCATGCCTTTCATTTTTATTACTATCGTTTTGCACAATTTTTGGGTTATTACATTAAACTTGGAACTTGATCAGGTAATTTTTCATTTCCTTTATTTCGATAAGATTTGCATCTAAAGTGTTATTAATGATGATGTTTGTGGAAGCCATATGAAATCATGATAAAAAAACACGCATGCATCAACATTTTCAGGTTAATGTGATTGTTGGGACCTTTTCAACACCTTCAGTTCATCCTTTTTCCTTTCAGTTCATCCTTCAGCCTTCTTCAACATATCATACTAGTAGTCGCATCAGCTCCAACCATTCCATTATTCACTTCATCTTGCAGCACCAAACACGTCAACAACAAGGATTAAACTTGAGGTAAAGTTGGCTTAATATTCTTTAATTGATTAGAGATTTAAGGAAGCTTTGATGATTAACCACCACACATTACACATATTTTTTTTTCCATATACTTCCATGTGCAAATTCCTCATAGAATGCATGCTAATCTAATAAGGTCATAATCATATTGGTCCATGTAAACAAAAGCAATAACTACAGTGCCTTTCCCTCCTACATTCACAAATATTGTTAATTGAATGTATCCAATAGAGGATGAAGTCAACGTTGCCTTTCATAAAGGAACCATCCATAAGAATTGGCCTCGCAAAAAAAATCAGAGTATGTAAGCACCTCATCTCATCCACCATTTCCATTGTCACATATCATCTCATTCATCATTGCCTCCTACCATATGATACCATGAAACCTATATATGAGTAAATTCCTTGTTTGCATGAGGGCATGAAAATCCTCAAGTATGGGGGGGGGGGGATGTTGGGCCTCAAATATGCCCTTGTTTTCATCTTTCAATATCACCATTCATACCCTAAACCCTATGTTTTTAACTCGTTTCATACCCTAATTCCATAACTTGTCGAAAAATACATATTTTACACTTTGTGGTTGGTTATCATTAGTTTTCTTATATTTTCTATGATTAATGATGATTTCTTCATGATTTACTAATGATGGTTTCACTAAGTTCATTTTCCGAAGATTCCATCGCCGAAATTCTTAACAAGGCAGTTAAACTAGTTACTACAGAGTTGAGTACGAAATGAGATTGTTTTAGGTGAAAATATGAATTTTGTGACTTAATGGAGAAGAATCTTGACATTATAAGACTTGCATTGTGCTCCAAATACCCTCTTTCATATAATTGAGAAACCGTTCGGCAAAATTCGTTAGCATAAGTAGCTACGGTCATGGGAATATTCTAGGGCGAATTTAAGTACAGAATTGAGGTCAAATTAGAATTTGCTAACTGTTTATTCATGGGTCTAGTTGGAAGCTTGGTGGCAGGATTGACAAGTCAGCATAAATGGAAACATACCTTGTCATCAACATCAATCTCAACTTTTAGAATTCAAACAATTGATCCTTGACTAAGTTTGAGACAGCCTAGCTAGGTGGGCTCCTTCTTCTTGTTTTAACCATCAAAGTTTACACACTGATATGTATGGGCAAGCGTGATGCTTCCAGGATCAATTTTTTATGATAAGAACGATAATTCCAAGGCTGCAGATCCTCCATATCATAATCAAAGCGGACTATTCTCGTAATAGCAGTCAGTTACTCAATAAGGAAGCGATTTTCCCAGAGATAGAAGAGGTTTGTCAAAGCTATGCATAGCCGATTCAAAGAAATCCGAAATACCCAGATTGGTTACAGTTGTTGAAGCCTCGATAATTAGAAATATGTCGATTCAATCTTCATTTGAGAGTTGCCTTTAAAAGGCTGATGTAATTAAACTGAGACAAAGTTGTTACTGTTGGCTAGATACAACGATTTATGTAATAATTCAGTCCTTATCTCTGTTATGAGAATTACGATTATATATGATAAATTTTTAGTTTTGAACCATATCAGTTTCTGGTACAATTTCTTGTGAGTTATGATTTTCATGCTTTAATTTCCCTTTCGTTGCAGTAAACTAGCTTTCTCCAGGTGTGGGAGGGCCCACCACTTCTGGAGCTAAGCGCGACTGCTAGCGTAGATTAGATAGTTGTATGATTTTCTAGAGTGAGTCTTGATATTTTTTAGTTGTAGGTGTTAGATGTTTGTTGTGTGATTAAATTTGACTCATCGTTGTGTTGTATGGTTAATTGATCATTGGAGCACTCTCCCTATACTTGTGTAATTGTGTGAGGTATTCAATTTGATTTTGGAATGTTCGTAATTGTTACAACATTGCATTCATTAATATATCAAAGGATCAAGTGTTTGGATTCTATATATTACTCATTGATTGCATAAATCATATGAATGCCTCGGTGCAGAGCTATTCTTTGTCTCCTTTAAAAAGAGTCGAGTCTATTGTATTACAATTGGAATATTCAACAAACAGAACATAGAACAATCTCGGTTTATCTAAAAATGATTTTGTGCACTTGTATAATTGGTTCATAATGCATGGTGAAAGCTTGAAACGAATTCCTCCATGTATGCATTAAATGGTTAATTTGTGGTGAAAGATAGAACTTGTGTTTGTATTGCAAACTGTGTGTTTCTTAACGCTTGAAACTCATTCAAGGTTGTGTATCTAGGATAAAGTTGTGATTGATGTGTATGTTATTTTCCATCATTTGTAGTCTGAAGTGGTGTAAGAATTTGATCCAAAATCAGAGTTAGATAGTGTTATTTTAATTAACCATAGTGGTTTCATTTTCATTGTGAAATTTACTTTTCCAGTAGTGATATTCAAGACTAATAAGTGTTGATTTCTTTCTAGCAACAAGAGTGATTTGAGGCAAGTGTGATTTAGTCAAGCAGAGTAGTTTCATTTAAAAATATTTGTGTTATATGCATGATTCATTTCTAGACTCTGGACTTGATTTGGATTAGTGAGTTTTAGTTTTAAGACTGAGATTTTATTTCAGCATTAATGCAATTTAATTTAGGGTGTGCAATTTATGTTCGTCATTTCAATTTAATTTAAGATTGAGTGATGAGTTATTTAGTTTAAGAGCAGTGTGATTTTATTTCTTTTTTTAATTTTATTTAAGACAGGGTTAATTTAATTTGGTAGCATGAGGTAATTTAAATCAAACAATAGCATAAGATTTGATTTTTGCAAGCAGTGTGATTATAATTAGAAGCAAAGGTTGAATTGTCATTTGAGTTCTTTCCAGCATTACGTAAGGAGGACAATTTGATAGGTTTATTAGCAGAAGATTCCAATTCCTTGAGTGTCATTAATTTAGATTTCTTAGGAATTATTTCAATTGTCTTGAGATAAGAAGTCTGTGTGTTTAAACATTGAATGTATTTCTTTGATTGAATTAAAGTAGAGAGCTCCAGAGCTTAATTCCAAATTCCGCATTCACTAGCTTAATTTAGATCTCGAGTTCATTAGCTTAGTTTATATTTAATTTTTATGCCTTTTGATTTACTGATTTATGTTTCGTCTTCGGAACAATTGAATGGGTGTTTTCCATTAAAACATAATTTGAATGTCGTAATTAGCATCTTATAAGTTGAAGTGATTTTACTAGAAATAGTGTTTGATTTGTTTTTGTATTTAAATGACAAGTTGATTTCTTACTCTAGTCTAAGTTAGATGCTCTGATCCTGCGTTCCTTGCATTTGTGCCTCGATGCTTACGAGCCTTAGATTGATAATTTAATGTTGAAAACTATAACACATATAATATTCCCCAACACAGTTAACATAACTAAGGTATATGATCACATTCACCCCTTAAGGCTTCTCTACTTTTTGCATAAGAGGGAGATACTAAGTAGTAATGTTGCATATTACACTTGTTTTCATAGGAGTTATCTATTTGAAACTCTAAGTCATTTTACAAAAAAAATTCAATATAGGAGTTACTTATATTTTTTTTCAATATAGAAGTTATAATTTTTTTTAATATTTCTATACCTGCATATTGTAATAAGTTTGTGTCAAAATGCTTTGACTTTTGATAAATTTGCAAATTTTTAAAAACTATTTGCAAAGTATTAAAGTTTTTCTAAAATTAAATATTAATTCTTTTTAGAAATTGAAAATTAATTTTTGAATTTTTAAAATTTTAATATCTAATTTTTTATTGGTGGATGTCTAATTGTATTTGGTTTAAAATCAATTTGTAAAAATAAAAAAATGTTTAAAAAAATAAAAATTAAGGAAAAAAAAGGTCTATCGCCTAAGTGTTGGAAATATTTGAGACTTTCCCTCTATTTTCTCAATAAAACATGGAGGACTATGAAATACAATTAATTATCTAAAATAATAATAATTCATAATTAATATTTTCCTTCATTCATTATTGTACTTATTTTAACAATAAATATTTATTAACTAGTTGATTGCTTTTTATTAATTATTATATTTTTTTAATAACAATGTTTTTTCATCTTTTTCCATTAATATATTTTATTAATCATAATATTTTTTTGATAATTAATTATTTGATTGTTGTTAACTCTTTTTTCTTAAAACTATGTTAGCATGTACTAATATATTATTAATAGATTATTAGCAATTTGATTCCCCCTCCACAAAGGTAGTGGTGCTTAATGCTTAATTCATGCACTTAATATAACTAAGTTATATGATCACATTCACCCCATTGTTTTTTTATTTCGGTAAAAAATCTTTGACTTTTAATTAGTTTTGAAACTTTTAAATAGATTCTATGAAGTTTATTTAAGTTTTTAAATCATAAATAAAACTATTTCACTCTACCTTAATATTAATGCAATAAATGAAAATCAATAATTCAAATAACAAAAGTTGAAAACATAAAAAATGTATAAAATTAATCACAATATTACTCTATCCAAAAATTGAGAGCTTAAAACTTATCATGATTCAAATCCAAGTTTATTCTCTCACATAGTTTTAATTATTGGAATTGTGATATTTAAATAATGATTTTAATAAAGAAAACATTTTCATCTTACTGTTTTTACTTTAATTTAATTATCAAATACTTTTTAAATAAGAGGAAGGTACTAGGAAACAACTTTGCATATAGGAGTTACCTTTTTTTAATCTTTTCAAATCAAAGTTACCAATTTGCAACTTCAGTTTGTCATTTTATATTTTTTTTCATTGTGGCCTCATATGTGATCCCTCCTTGGGTTTGCCTTGGTATCGTATCCCTATTGAAGGATCTTAGCCACATCGTTTGCAATATTCTTTTGTGTCCTAATGAAGTGAAGGCTTAGGGCTACCACAGTTGTACGTGCAACACTTTCGTAGCTTTACCTGCATTATTTCCACCATTTATTTCTTCATGTGCTTCATACAATAGTTCTTTCCACTTATGCTCCAAGAGTCCAAGACACATATTCTTCTAGTAAGCAATAATGTTTCAAAAATAATCAACTCATTACCATATTGAATTTGAATTAGTGGAATTATCATCTATACTGAACTGAATTGGTGAATCTGTGTAATTTTTTGGCCAATATGATTGAACTTGGTAACTATGGTTTCAAATCATTGAATTAATGTAGATAACTGAGGAGGTTGATGGGTTAGAGTTACAGGTTGTTTTTTGAATTAATGTAGATAGCATAGGAGGTTGATGGGTTAGAGTTTAAAAGTTATTTATTTTCATTTAATATGTGGGTAATATATATATATTTTTTTTGCAAAATTGTAATTTTTTATTTTATTTTTATATTTTAAAATTTTGCACACGTGGCGTAGATTTTAACGGCTTAGAAGCCTTTGGGTTGCGGTTACTCAAACCACATTTTAGGCATCATAGTCGTCTAGGACTCACATTATCTAACATTTTTTTTTGGAAAATACATTTTAATTTAAATTAATGTAACTTATATAAATTAAATGGCTGGTAGAAATCAATAGGCATCAATATATGATAAGTATTAAACACTTCACAGTGCATCTCATGTTGCTAAAATTAAAGAAATTATAACTTTGTTATTATTATTATTATTATAAAAAAAATATATGTATGTTTTTTTTTAGGTTGGTTAAGGGACACTGGATGGCCACTACATCCACTGAAAAATCTAGACAGATCAACCTAAAGGGATCTACCTTCTGCCCAAACAAGCGGGGCCTAACATTAAGGGTGTCGAGGATATTTCACCCCATGAACTCCCAAATGGCGAGGTACTTAGCAATGGGAAATTCACCATCTGAGCTAACCCTCAGGGATTTTATGTAAGTTAAAAATAAATACATTAAAAAAAAGCATGTAACAATATTATTAATTATGGAGACCTATCCCCACTTTAGTATGGAGATTCTTAATTTGTAAATAGAATTTTTTATAATACCATGGTTTATCAACAAGTATGTTGCAAAATTACTCAATTTTTATTAGTGACAAATGGGACACTAGAAGATGAAATTTTACATTGTATCAATCTCATGAAGATGGAAAAGTCCATAGATTATATTTCCCTATGTGATGTGAGGATCAATTTGGATCCAAGGACAATGAGAACCCACCTGAAATTGACTAGGAGGGACACTACGAGAATGCACCAAGTGCCTAAGTATGTAACGTGGCTAAACAATAAGGTCATCCATAATCTCCATGAACTGATTTGCACAAAAGGCCATCTTGGGGTCTAACCCCACTAGTGGTTTAACCTAGGTAACTCCATAATACTATCTAAATATGTCCTCTCTATTAAGCCTAATAAAATCGTACTTGAACAATAAGTGTTAATCAAAGGGATTAACATTTAATTTTTAAAATATGGGAAGCAGTCCATCAAGGTACCAACTAACAAAAGTATAAAAGTGGACTTTCAAACCAAAAAAAAGCCCATTAAAAAGTATTGGTAGTGTCTATGGATTATAAATAGCAATACAAAATATAAGAGAAGTTATCTCAACCAATTAAAGAGTTAGCATAGGGAACACTTGGTGTAAAATGGAGAGTAAACCAAATATGGTTTCAATCTTAAAAGACATGGCTACAAAATCTGTCGAAATGGTGGCATAAGAAATTGTCCTCTTTCATATGATGATAAGATAGACCCTAAGGACTTGAAATTTCTATCATGGCTCAATCTAACTCAAGTAAACTAGGCCCTCAAACCTATGAACTATAAAATTGTGGGTATGACAAGGATGTCCATAAAGTGCATCCTAGATGAAATGTTTTGAAAGGAGTTGTAAAATCACTAATATAGGGATCCAAAGACTTTGTTGATTTGAGGTTGGAGGGCATCCCTCAAATCAAACATGGATCCAGATTTTTGAACACCTAATTATGTGTAGGCAAATTTGATCTCAATCTCCATAGCTTAGAAGTAAAAATCATCTACTCTGAGAGGGTGTTCTTCATCCATTGAAAATCATGACCTTGGTTTTTCCAAGGTTTATTGTCAAAGATCACAAAATTAGATAAGATATTAAGATATCTCTAAGCCATCCAATGTGGAGGACAAGAATATCACATCATCAATGAAGGTGAATAGGGACAAAGACCAAGTGAAGGAGACACTTATCATTGAGCAAGATATGCTCTTGAATAAAATATTTCAATTCATCAATGTAAATATCAAATTGTAATGGAAAGAGGACATCCTTGCTTCACCTTAACTGTACTCATGATGCAGTATCATACTTTGCGAACTATGAAAACTCTACAAAGTACAAACTCATAGAGGTGCATGATAGTAGTGATTATGATATTAGAGATTCCTTTGTCTTTAACTCTCTCAAATGTGATCTCCCTTGAGATGAAGTTAATTTTTTTTTTGAAAGTCAACAAAGCAGCAAAATACTTTCGAAGAGAAATACCTAGTTTCCTGAATGATGACTTAAAGTGTGAACATAAATTCAATGGTTTGGTGCTTCGATATGAACATGACCTATCATATATATGGAAAATGGCTCCTCTCAAGCTCTTTGAATAACCTAAGAGGAAGGGTGGTAACATAAGGCTTATATAAAGAGTGGTATTCCATGATTTTCCAATAATTGTTTGAATCTTCCCTGGACCTCAATTTTTGGATTAGGTAAATATTGTGGTGGGACCATCCTATGGAATGATTGACTATAAAACATGGTTAACTAATCAACAATGTAATAAATTAAAGATAGTTTAGGGTTTCTATTTTTAGACATTCATATACATTGGTTGATTTATCTGGTCATGGAGAAGAAACCCCTTAATTTTACCTGATTCGAAGTAAGTCAAAATTAATTCAAAATTAGGGCTAAAATAGGAGGTATTCTACATTTTTTCTCTAGTAGTGGAGATAGGGTTCAATTTTCAAAGGATACATAACACTTTGATATGTTTGGTTCTGTTAGGGTCCTATAATAATATGTATCATAGTTCTAAATTGACTATGTTGAGTCTTGTAATATTGTACATACCTTTGCTTTCTGCAAATTTTTTCCATATTAAAAAATAAAAGAGGGTATGTCCTAAAAGAAAAATCAAAGGACCAAAAGAAAGAAAGATAAAAAAAGATATAAAATATGAACCCCACAAAAAGAAACAAAAATAAATTCTGAAAGTGTTGCACATTCAAATGCCACTACTCTTATTTTACTTTAATTTTGCAAATAAAATTATGTGCAGCTTGTCCAAAATGCCACAATTCATGATGATCATACAATTTAATCTTGATTATTCATGCCATTAAATTTAATATCATGATAGTTAGTGAATAAATATTTGACCAAACCATTTAATCTTGGCAAATCAGTAGTTAGGTAAAGAATACAAATGAGCTCATAAGTTTAATCTGATTCATTGGAAGATATAAGGGTAGAAATAGGTTAGTTTGCTTATCAAAATAAAATAAAAGGGCCAGCAAGCTCAAATGCACCCAATAAAGGAAATAAAAAATGTTAGGATAAATAAATGGTAGGTAGGATACTTTCAAGAGTTATGGAAAGCATCATTTTGGTTTATCTCATATCACTAACGTCTTTCTAACATTTCCCCTTATCCCAACTCTTTTCCCATGAAAAAACACATTCCCCTTGCTAATATCCCTCTTTCCTCTCTTGGAAATAATTTTCCCTTGTAAACTCCCTTTCCCCTCCTAAAAAACCCTTTTCACTTCTTAAAAACCCTATTTTCCCTTAGAAAATTCCTTTCCCCTTGAATAACTCTGCATTATTCAAATAAGACATGTAAAACCCACTTTTGCATAGTTTTTAGTGCAAAATAAAAAATACATTATCGGGCCCCACTTCCCCTTTGACTCAATTCCCCCACCTAATACATTTACCCCCCTTATTTTATTTTAACCTATAGTTTATATATTTCATTTAAACCTCTCCCCGATATCATTTTAACCCTCCTGCTTTAATACATATCACCATATTATATTTACACCAGTTTAATATATTTCTTAAACCCCCCACTGTATTAATCCCCATATTTATATTAAAACCTTTCCGCTTAATATAAACCCGGGGTCCCACTTTATTTAAACCCCCACTTTCATTTAACCCCACTATCCTTTTAAAACCTTTGTATATCATTCCTGACCCCACCGCTTTGAAAAAACGCATATCCACATACCCCCCAATCCTATCCAATCGGATCTAACAACCCATAAACCTTTTCGCACCCCTCAGTGTCTGATTTTTAAAACCAATGGGGGGGGGGGGGGGGGAAGTGAGAAGTGGTTGGTTTCATACCCCCGCCCCCTTTCCACATGGCACTCCCATAGCTTATCGTACCCCCCCCCCCATCCTAAAATTGCCAAACTGCTTTTTAATGTCTGATAAACCACTCGAGTTGAGAAATAAACCACCATGTTTGAAATAATAAATCCCCACACCATGTAATAAATCCAAACATTTAAAAGTAATAAAAATCCACCCGAAACTATTTTTCACTATTTCTGTTGAATTGCGAAAAGAGACCAAAATAGCCATTGCAGACTAGAATTGAAGCCCACAGCTGCCAGAACCCCTTCCAAGACCAAAACTTCGATTTTCCAGGTAATTCTAAGTACCTGAAACCATTAATTAAACACATAATTTGATAATTGAACGAATTAATGGCTTCCCAGAGCATTATATCTGTAAACCCTTTTCAACCACCAGTTTTGGATATCCACCACACCCCTTTGGCTGGTAAGGATGTCAAGATTAATGATATTGTGACTGAGTCCAACCTTTTAGAGCTCCATTGCTGGAGCCATGAAAAATTTATTGACCAAGAAGATGATATCCATCTATAGGATTCAAAGTTTCCCAAATACATATTCCCACAGACCTTTAAATTCTTAGAACTCATCAGACTCTGCCAGATAAGTGATTTACCCAAAGAAAGAGCTTTAGTGACCCCAAACCAAGAAATCATATTCACAATCACTGATCAATCCATCAATCAGATGCTCCAAATTCAACCACAACCTGATGAAGTGCCATTATCCATTGAAACACTTACTGGACTCTGCTTGAAGCTAGACTTCCAAAAATATTCCAAATCTTTCAAACTTTCCTTCCTCCATCAGTAGAAACCCCTAAAAACAATCCTCCATGCTCAGCTTTTATGTTTTCAGAGAGAACTAGGCAGATTGTAACCATGTTGTCATGTATTTTAGGATATTTTACTGATGAACATGTAGATGCATCTATTCTTGGTTTCCTATCCATATTTTTCCCGAGTCAGCCTCTGGCTACAATCTTCATTTTTTCCCAATACCTAGTAGATGCAATCCATGATCAGATAGTCAAATTTCTAGAAGAAGGAGTATTCAAATAATCCTTGGTTTTGTTTCATATGTTTATATATTTCCAATCAGAAAGGTTTGCAGTTAGCCTCCAAAAACTAGACATAGAGGGTAATCACCAATATATTGTCTTTTGGACATACTTGATCAGAAAGGATTCCACTGAATTCAGCTTCAAAGACTTCATTTTTTTTTTTTATCCAGTTGTTAATATGCTGAGCAATAAAATTAAGCCTAGAATCAGTGAAGAGATAAAGAAGGTTCTACAATTGTCATATCATAGTAAAACAAGAGAATAGTATTTATACTAGAATCATACAGAAATAAGAGTGTATGGAAGCTCACTAGTTCCATAAAAACTCCCCAAATACCTCCCAATGAGGATATTTGCTTTAGAATACATCAGACAAATCTTGAATTTAGATGAAATCAATTTTCTTTCAGCTAAAAGGAAAGCTCAATTCAAGACTAAGAACTAGTTAGGGCCTTTTATACGCAATAGTAGAAATGTTGGACAACAAGAAGACAAATGTTTACAAGATTTTAAGTTCAGTAGCAGCTTCAAATGGTCCTATGACCCCTTGGGTGCCATAAGTAAGTTAAGAGTCAAATTCAAATTGACCCCTTTCATTCATGAGTCAAAGCCTGGAATTCAAAAGTATTCCAACCAGTCAGAGTTGTTGGAAAATACTTTACAGGAGATAGAGAAGCAGGTTTATACTAGTTCCATCCTTCTTACTCCATCTCCACAGGACAAAAATTCAAAGATGGAAAGAGAGGAAGGCTCTTATTCTGCAGAAACCACTTCTGATACTAAGTTCAAGCTTATGTATAGGAAGAAGGAAAAAATGAATCCAGTGATAGAACATGAAGAAATATTGGATACAATTGAGACCATTGAGACAAATATTGTTGTCATAGATGATGCACCTCAAAAAGTTTCAGAAGAAACACATCAGCCATCAACCTTCAGTGCACAAATAATTCAGAAGAGACATAGTGAAGAGGTTTCATCATCTAGCAAACCAGTGGAGAAAGAGAAGGATATCATGGAGAAATACAAAGAAATAAAAATGAGGAATGAAGAATTGAAAGCTGTAACATATGCCTAGTACTGGAAACACAATCATAGTGATTAGAGTAGGTTTCTTTTAGCTTATGACCTCAAGACATGGAAGATGCAGGTGACATTTCTACAGCCAAAGGTGCAGGCTCCTAAAACTTCAGAAGATTATACTAAAAAAACCTTTGAAGTTCCTGCCAAGGATGTACATCCAATTGACCAAATTGAGTTTCACAAACAGGCAGGAGAAATGATCTATTCCACTATGACACACAAAGCTTTAAGTGTCCAAAAGTTGCATGATTCTCTAGAAAATATAAAGACATAGTTTAAGCTAGAGAAAGCTTCATCACAAGAAAAGGATAAAAGGATAAAGTCACTTGAAGATTTGGTAATAGAAGTTGGTTATGATCCAAAAAATATCAAAGCATCTAAAGAGCTAATAAAAAAGAAGAATGCAGACATAGATGCACTAAAGAAACAACTGAAGTTACCAAATACAGAGAATCCACAAAATAAAGAGGTTTTGGAAAATTAAAATAAAAAAGATGAAATGATGAATCTCATCATTCAGTTGATAGCTCAATTGAAATAAATCAAAACAAAAATGGACAAACTAGTGCAGGAAAAGCAAGACAGCATGTAAGCAGTTCCCATTACTTCTATTCCTATGGCTTCTACATCAGCCCCATTGCCTATAGCAGCTCCAGTATCAACAACAATTCTAGAAACTACATCAACAACAACATCATCTATCCCAACAACTCATCCCACTAATGAGGCCAGTAAATTGATCAAGGAAATGCAAGATATGTCAATCCAAACTATTGAAATCAATAAAATCAAAGAACAAGTGAAGAGTTTAGAAGATACAAAGAAATTGGCAGAAGTAATGTATCAAGTAGAAGCACAGAAAGAAAAAAGATTAACTGAAAGAATCCATAAGTTAGAAAGGAGTTATCACTGAAAGAGTCTCTAGCCCAAGAAAAACAATAGTTGTGGGCCAATATCATTAACTTAGTTATTGATATTTTGCCTTCTATACAGGTTATACTTGAATAGAAGGACTTGATAAAGGAAGCTGGTGATGCAATTCAAAAGGTCAAAGAAGAGATTGGAAAGAAACTAGAGGAAGCCACTGAGATAATAAAATTCATAAATTCTAAAAACAAGTAGGAATTAGAATAACTTGGGATAACAGACAGAACAAATAATATCCTAGAGGTGAAGAAATTGATTTCCAATAGAAATCTGATGCTATAGCTGGAAGAAAAATGCCAAACAATGGAACTTGCAATTAACAGGTTTATGAACAAGTTTTATGTGTTGAGTTAGAAAGGTCTAATCAATCCTTTAGTAATCAATGATAAACTCATGAGGCATGAAGACTATGATAAAAAGACTAGGGAAGTAGCCAAAGAGACTTCCAACAGTTCAACAATGAAAGGCACTCCTACAGGCAAAGTGCTCCTTTAGAGTTTAGAAAAATTCTTTTACCTCCAGCATGAGGTAAATCACCTTTTTGTGAATAAGCCCACATTTTCCAAATACATAGAGGTAGATGAGATTTAACGAAGGATTGTGAAGATAAAAATTCCAGATGAAGAGACATGAGAAAAATGGTGTGATTTACTGTGATAGGTGAAAGAAAAAATAGGTAAAAGAAGACAGATTTAAAATCAGGCAGGTTAAAGAGTAAATAGATGAAAGACAGATGAATAAGACAATGTGAAAGACAAGACAACGTGAGAGAGACAAACAACAAACAACAAATGAAATAAAACAGGGACAACTTTCAGTTTGTTAAATAGGTGTCTCTATCTTCTTGCATGAATATATTTTATTTTCCTTAAATAAATCATAAATCAGTTAATAGGATATTTTGTAAAGTGTTGTATAAATACTTCTCCATTTGAAGTATCAAAGGTCGATGAGTGTGGATTTTTGAATATTTCTATATATGATTGATCTATTTACCTGAGGGTTATTGTACCATTTCTAGTTGACAGACAGGACAAGTAATAAGGTTATTTATTTACAAGATTCATGTGTTGAGCTATCTCAGTGAAGTATATTTCAATTGTTCATGTTTATTTTCTTAATTATTCCATAAACTTGCATGTTTTCTAAATTTTAATGTTATAACAGGAATTTTATTGCATAATTTGTTTAAATACACTCTGTTTTGAAATATTAACATTTTTATGTTTTCTTCTGATATCTGGTTTAGAGAATCCTTAATTGCTCTATGATCTCGATTGACCTCCTTCACCTTCCTTCATTATCTGGTTTAAGGAATCCTTAACTGCTCCTTGATCCCGATTTAAAACCACTTCACCATTCATCTTTGAGATCTAATTTTTCTCATCTATCCTGCCGTGTAACACTTCCTTTATAATTTGCTTATGTTCTGTTTTAAAAGCACATTGACTCCATAGCCCAATGGAAAATGGAAAGGAATCTATCCATCTAAATCATTAATTCCACCTATCTACCAAAACCAATCAATCAATTAAAACAAACCCAATCAAGCATACATAACTAGCCTAAAATATATTAAATCAACAAAGTTAAATCATTAAGAGAGAGCCCTCTCTGAGCATTAGGAAGGCTAGATCCTAATATCCAAAAGTGGATGATACTTACCTCTGTTATTTCTTTTTAACCCACATAACAACTCTTGGGAAATTTCAGAGTGATAACATATTGGCGACCATACTGGGGAAATAAGTCCTCAGTTATAATAGATCATAAAAGGAAACATTTTTCCTCATCATTCACATTAAGGTTTTTAAAAGAGTTGTTTGAAATTATCATTGAAAGTTAAAATTATGGCTTCTAAAATAACATATTATACCAGGGCTCATCCTGATCCACAACCTACTACAATTGTTGATGATCCTGGCAGAATTTTAAGAAAACCTAAAAAAATAGAAAGTCTAGGAAGTAGTAGTCAGTTAATCAGAGAAAATTCACTTCCTAAAGAGTTATCAAGCATACAGGATATTCAATTCGATTTATCATTTGAGCATTCTTTATTTATAACCAAATCTGAAAATTCAATCTTTGATAGTGTAATAGACCCTAACTTTATTCAATGTATTGAAACAAAGAAGGAAACTATACAACTTGATTTAGATCAACAAGTTCTAGACACTTTTGATAAACTTGATATTTTGACCTCAACTTTGATTAAAGATATAGATGAAGCCCTTTTTCAACAGCTAGTTGAATTAGCTGCCCTAATTGCTGCCACCCCTAAGCGTTCTACAATACCTTCTGAAACTGTAAATACAACTTTATTTAGTACCACCTCATCTATAGTATCCACCATAGTTCATTCCACAGAACCATTCATACCTAAAATTCCTCTCCAACCTAAAGTTTTAAGCTCATCTTCAAGTGTTCCAAATACATCTTCTAGCACTTCAAGTTCATCTCCAAACGTTTCAAGTTCATCTCCAAGCACCACTACTTTACTTCCCAGTCAAGCTAGAATATTAGCCATGGCAGCCATATATGCCCCTTTGGCCTTACAGGCCCCTTTACATGCTATTCCACAAGATTACCAGAGTAAAAATTTTCAGTTTTATGGTATTGGTCAATAATATACTTCTCAACAACATGTAAATAAAATGACTGATTATTTTGAATTACATGAAGTTGATGAGGATGATGTACAAATGAGATTATTTGCACAAACACTAGCAGGAGATATTAAAAAATGGTTTAAATCTTTACCTGCTGGTCATATTGTTGATTTAGATGCTTTCCATAGATTGTTTATCAATATACGGGAAATAAAAAAAAAACCCTCTCCAGATATTGTCTGAATATGAGAAAATTAAGAGATCTCCTAATGAATCTGTTCAAGACTACTGTACTAGGTTTAACAGCGTTTACAATGCAATTCCAGCAAATATCAAACATCCACCAGACTTAGCCCTAATCAAATTTCCAGATGGTTTTGACACTGATATGTCCTATCAATTAAGAGAAAGAAGTCCTGAAACTTTAGAACAGATGCAGAGTAATGCAGTTAGTGTAGAAGCTAACTTATTAGCTAAAACAGCTAGGATGATAAATTAAAGGAGAGTGACCATTAAGGAAGAACCATCCACATTAGATATTAAGATAGATAGTTTATATAAAAGTATGGAAAGACTAATGGATAGATTAGAAAAAATGGAAAGAAAACCTCAGTGGGAAAATCAACAAGGTCCCTAAATTAGAAACCCCAACTTTAGGAAAAATCCTAATACTGGTAAATCAAGCCTGGTCAACTAATTAGACCACCTTTCCAAGAAAACTATGCTGAAAGTTCACAATAAAATGAAGAAGACTAGGACACTCAGATAAACTTGATGGGAGTAAATGATGAAAATACTATTTTTCTTACCCAAGAAGAACATGAATTATACATGTTACAACAATTACAGTTAGAATCTGGAGAGTCCTTTGACTATAAACAAGGCTATGAATATGCTATTTACGAAGTTCATAAACAATATATCCTTAGAAGAAAAAAGAACACAGAAGCCCCTACTAAGAAAACAGTCCAAACCAAAACTAAGAAAATAGTAGAATCTCCTGTGACCAAAACCCTAAAAATTATCCCTAGAGAAACTCAAATTACTTCTAGTCCAAATATTTTTGACATAACATCATCTGCTACTCAACTTCAATTGCTACTCAAAAGGTTCCAGACAAGAAGATTGAAAATAAAACAGTATATACATAAATTGAATTACCAACTGTTGATAAAAAAGACAAAAACACATGAACCACAAATTGGTAAAGCTGAAATCATTCAATTAGGAAAACCTCAAATCCCATTTAATATCCAAATTGAGATAGCCAAATTGAAAATATTAGTTCCTTTAACTGAACTGGTGAAAAATGATTCATACAAGGCTCAAATCACTGAAACACTAAACATAGGAGAAGGGAAAGATGTTGTTAACCTCAATGATGATCAACCTGAGTTATTATTTGGTCCTGAAGTTAATGGTAAACATCAACAAGGGGGTGTCCCTCCATTCTACATTATCCTAAATGTTCATGATAAAATCTTACACAATATTATGTTAGATTCAGGAGCATCTCATAACTTAATGCCTAAAGAAGTCTTGGAAAAATTGAACTTAGATATCATGAGACCATACAAAGACTTGTTCTCCTTTGATTCTAGTCAAGTCAAATGCCTTGGCCTGATAAAAGACCTATGTGTAACTCTAGTCTAGTGCATAGCAAAGATTATTTTTATGGACAATGTAGTTGCTGATATCCCTCCAAAATATGGTATTTTATTATCTCGCTCATAGGGAGAAAAATTACAGGGATCGCTGCAATTAGATATGTCATATGCTACCATTTCTGTATTTGGTCAGCAAATAAATATTTACAGAGAAACCTTGATGAAATTCATGGTCAGTAGTGCAGAAAAACCATAGAATTATCCTATCTATTCTATGCATTCTGACATGGACTCATTTATCTTATGTAATTCAGACACTGGTAAAGATAAAATCACAGTTGTAGAAGAGAAACAAAAATAAATTGATAGTGACAACATAACTCATGAGTCTATATGGAATTTAGATTTGATGGATTTGTAAACAGATTAGGAGCAGGGGCTGGAGTATGGGTTTATAATTTAGAGAATGATATTCAGAACGATATGCTTTCAGGTTAAATTTCAAATGCACTAATAACATGGAAAAATATGAAGCATTAGTGTTATGACTGCAAATTGTAAGAAAAATTGGAGCCAAAATATTTTCTGTCATGGGAGACTCAGAACTTATCATAAAACAAATCAAGGTAGAGTATCTTGTGAATAATCCTAGACTTAGCCAATATAGAGAAACCGTTCTAGACTTGATAAATTGTTTTCTTGAAACTGACTTTGTTTTTATCCCAAGAAAGCTGAATATTCAAGCACATAGTTTGGCCACTTTTGCCAGCACATGCAGGTTACCTTTTCAGCCAAATCACCAGTACACTACCGAGGTAAGACATAGGCCAACCATACCTGATAATTTGAAGTATTGGAAAATCTTCTCACAAGACTCACAAATTTATGATTATATGAACTGTGAAGGAGAATTCCAGAAATGTCATATAGACACTGACTGTCTAGTAAATTATACCATGAATAATGAACTAGATGTAAATGATGTAAATAAAATAGAACCAACTAGATTCACTAAAGTAGAAATAGAAAAATTAGAAACAGTAGAAATTGAGGAATTAATTAATGATGAATCAGAAGTTTTAAACCTCAAAAACAACATTTTTCCTAAGGGATTAGCCCCATTAAAAGACCTCTTTGACTCCATTGATGTAGCTAGAAACCCCAAAATGGAGCCCCTAAGGTTAGATATAGAGGAATGTAAAATAAGGACAGAAGAAAAACCCAAGCTTATCAATAAATCCAAAGCATTACCTCCAACTGAAAAATTGAAGTACATTAGCTTGTTTAAATAATTTCAAGATATCTTTTCTTGGAGTTATGAATACCTCAAGTCTTATGATGCCAGCATTATCCAACATAATATACCAATTAAAGAAAATCATAAACCCTTTAAAAAAAAACTTAGGAGAATTAACCATGTTCTTATGCCATTAATATAAAAAGAAGTTAAAAGGATGTATGAGACTAAAATCATAGCACCCATTATAAATTCTAATTGGGTCTCTAATTTAGTCCCCACTAGAAATAAAATAGGAGAAATCAGACTCTGTGTTGATTTCATAAACTTAAACAAAGTATCACTGAAGGATAACTATCCCCTCCCTAAATTGGACCACATTCTACAAAGGGTAGTAGGGTCATCCAGAATTTCATTACTTGATGGATTTTTTGGATACAACCAAATCCTTGTCCAACCTAAAGATCAAGAAAATACTGCATTTACCACTCCCTGGGGAACTTTCATGTACTTGAAAATTCCCTTTGGACTGATGAATGCTAGAGCTACATTCCAAAGAGCTATGGACATAGCCTTTTCAAAGGAAATTCATGACCTTCTAGTTATTTACCTATATGATATCACAACATTTTCCAAAGCAAATAATGAATATCTAGATCATTTGAGAAGAGTATTCATAAAATGCGGAAATTTTGGCATTTCCTTAAATCCTAAAAAGTCACTTTTTGAATTAGAAGAAGGAAAAATCATGGGACACATTATTTCAAAAGAGGGAATTAGAATTGATCCAGCTAGAATAGACGCAATTCTGAATATTAGTCATCCTAGGAACATTAAAGAGTTACAAGCATTTCTAGGCAAAATAAAATTTCTTAGAAGATTCATCTCTAACTTAGAAGAACTACTTAGAAATTTGAATAAAATGTTGAAAAAGGATTCAATACTTAAGTGGAAAGTAGAGGCTAAACAGTCTTTTGAAGCAGTCAAATAAGTTCTTACTAAAACACCTGTCCTCATAAGTCTTAATTTCAAAAAATATTTCATAATTTTTTTCATTTGCTTCAGAACACACCATTGCAGCAGTCTTGTTGCAAAAGAACGATGAGGGTTATGAACAACCCATTGATTTCTTCAGTAAAACTTTGAGAGATGCAACATTAAAGTATAATATCATGGAAAAACGAGCACTTGCTTTAGTGAAAGCCATAAAAGATTTCAGAGTATACATTCTATACTCTCACATAATAGCATATGTGTTAAAATCAGTTGTAAATGACATTCTAACTCAGAATGGTCCTGATGGAAAGAGAGGCAAATGGATTGCCACAATACTGGAATATGACATTGAAATCAAGCCTACAAAATTAATCAAAGGCCAAGGTTTAGCCAAACTCATGGCTGAATCGAACTGTCAGACCTTAGACATAAATTTTTTTGCTACCCTAGATGACTAGGAAGAGATGGCGACTCCACAAATCAGTGAAGCTTTCATAGATTCACTCTGGTATGCAGACATTATATTTGTTTTACTCAACTTACAAGCTCCTCTTGGTTTATCTAGAACTAAAAGAAGATTATTAAAATTGAAAGCAATAAAATATTGTATTTTAGATAATGTTTTATTTTGGAAAGATCATGGTGGCATTCTATTAAAATTTTTATTAAAAGATGAAGCTGAAAAAGTCATGTAGGAATTTCATGTAGGAGATTGTGGAGGACACCTATACTGGAAAACAACTACTGACAAAATTATGAGGGCAAGTTTTTAGTAGCGCACTCTTTTTGCAGATGTTAGAAAGTATGTGACCTCTTGTCACAAATTCCAGATATTTGAAGGGAAGAAGAAACTCTTACCACTACCCCTCAAACCTATCTCAACAGAAATTTCATTTCAACAATGGGGCTTAGACTTCATTTGTGAAATTCACCCACCCTCCTCTCCCCAGCATAAATGGGTTTTTACAGCCACTAATTACTTTACCAAATGGATAGAAGCCATCCCTTCTAGACAAGCCACCGACTCTGTCGTTATATCATTTCTTGAGAACAACATCCTTTCTAGATTTGGATGCCCACAAAAGCTCATTATTGATAATGCTGCTGCCTTCAAATCCAAGAAAATGATTGATTTTTGTAACAGATACCATATCACTCTAGGCCATTCCACTGCCTATTACCCTCAAGGTAATGGACTATCATAATATTCAAACAAAAGCATAGTCAACATCATTAAGAAGTTTTTAGAAGATAACAAGAAAACCTGGAATAAAAGGTTGGTCAATGCCTTATGGGCAGACAAACTAACTACCAAGAAATCTATTGGTAATTTTCCCTATCAATTGGTATATTGGATGGATGTTGTTTTTCCATCTTCATTAGGAATTCCAGTGATGAAAATGATTCAAGAACTAAAAGTAGAACCAAATGATATCCAAAGGAGGATAAATCAAACAATTCATTTGCAACAAACCAGGGAAGAAGTTTATATCGAATCTGAAGTAATTCAAGACAAAATAAAAAAATATTTTGATAAGAAAACTAAAGAAGATGATTTCTTCATAGGTGATAAAGTACTCAAGATTCCAAAAGAGAAGAAAAAGGAAAACATGAGAAATTTGACTTTCTTTGGAAGGGCCCATACATTATTTATGGTTACAGAGGCAACAATGCATTTTTCTTGAAAGAGTTAGATGGAACAGATCTACCAAGTGGACCAGTCAATGGTAGAATGTTGAAGCACTATTTTTCACCAGATTAACCAGTAGTTTATTTGTTTTACTTTACTCATTGTAAATATCATAGAAAATTTTAGATTGGATTGGATGGTTATCTTCTAAATTTGAATCCCAAAGAAAAGGCCCTAAGCTTTGAAAGATATAACATCATATGTTTGAATAAAGGAGATCACAGAAAGTTGTTCCAAGGTAAGAAAATTAAAAGATCCAAGGCCACTGATTATAAATTTCTTGACATCTCACCAGGACATATAATCCCCAATTGGAGCCACTGTTAGGGTCCTATAATAATAGGTATCATAATTGATGCAGCCAAAGGTTGCAAAACCCACATTCTCACCTTCAAAACAAAATACTTGTTTCATAAACCTAAAACATAGGGACACTCTAATGCGGAAGCTTACCTTTTCCAACCCTATGGTTAAAACCATATACCGAAACCCACTTTATGAAATTATCGAATTAATATTCGACTTTGCATTAAAACCCAAAATATAATCTCAGTCAGGGTAACCTTCATAAGCGGAAGTATTTCCTCTTAATACCATTCTCGAACTTTAATCAAAGTTAACCCTTTATGTAACTTTTGAAGCGGAAATAAAATTTCACTTAATCACACTGTTGAATTTGGTTAAAAACCCAAAGCAAATCTCCGGGCCCACAACATACAACTCACCTTATAGGATTTATATCCATGCATTCGATTCTAGTTGAATAAATGCCGAAGATACCAATTTACTATGGAGTCCGCACCTTAATACTCACCAACTCACATTTAAACAATGCTTATATGCACTCACCAATTCTAACGTCAATAAACATTAAAATCTATTCTCAGGCCACATTTATCAACCATCATATATTCAACTTTGGGTAAAACCCAAAGTACCAACATAATAATAATATCTGACCCCACGGTTTATCATTTCATTATATATTCGAATCCATGCGAACATATATTAAACCCAAAACATATTACTATATCTGGTTCCACACTTACCTTCCACCATTCATCAAATCCGACGCTTTTTAATTCATCGCGCACCAACTTAAGATTTCCACCGTCGGTCCACTCATTCATTAACCTTCGTGTAACTTCCAACGCGAACACCGTCAGATCTAAATTTTTGATGATCGGATGGATATCACATTCAAATACGCTTCAAAATTTACTGACCCAAAGGCACGCGAAATAGGTGGTATTAAGATACCATGTGTCATCTCCTAACTGTTATTGCGTTCGATCAAAGAAATACCACTTATCATTATTTTGTTGCGCGAAAACCACTAGTTGGTTTTTGAAAACCACCTTCACTATTCATTTTCCATTGACTCACAGTTCCGCATTCATTCTTAAATGTTGTCCTCCACACATTTGATAAAACATTCAAACAACCAACCAGTTTTTGTTTTCACTTCTCATTTCCACTGTCTGTTAATTAAAGTTTCTTCTTTCCTCAGGTCTATGCAAGTTCACCACTTCTTATTTGAAAGCTGTGCGAAACCATGTGGGGTTTCAAAAACTAATCCTTTATTCCTCTTTGTTCCGATCCTGATCTACGTTCACTACCCGATCAGATGTGCTTCTGATACATGTATCCAAATGCCGAATTGGAAACAATTATTTTCTTTACTGTGTCATCGATCCTTTCAGTGATCGATGACTGCAATTTCATCCAATCTTCTCAATTATAGATGTAAACCCTTATTACACTTCAGTTCAATACATTATACCTATCTCAACATTTACATTAAACTTGTCAATGGTGTGCAGAACCACCATTCAAACCCTATTGTAGAGTTTTATCACACACCTACACATAAACTCTACACCTACACCTGGACCCACTGTCGCTCTTGGTACCACTACTAGAGCCATTGTCAACAACCGTAGCTGTCTACACATACACATTCAAGAGGAAATGGAGTTCCTCAGTTCCTCTGTCTATTTCAATGATAGTCATTAATTACATTCAAGCTAAACTTTTGGGAGAGTATTGTTACAACACTACTCACCATATATCTATTGGCATGACTCCATTCCGAGCCTCTATTCATTCAATAACAATATTTACATAAATCTAGAACACTTCATGTTTTGTCTTCCCTTCTTTAGGCCTGATATTATATTCAGTGGCCATACCTCTAAATTTTCCCGTAGGCTTACAACAAACCCCTGTTTGTCTAAAACCTGAATCTCTACCTCTCTTGTGTGTTTTTTTCCTTTGAGGCTTATTATTTTTATACAGAATAATATGAACTAATTTAGGTTCAGATCCTCCATTATCTCAACAAATTCCTCAAAATCCTCAAAGTCCTAAAATCTATCCTTTATCCCTAAGGATCCTCTTCAATCCCATAAAATTATGAAACTAATTCTAACTTAGGATTTACAATAAATTCTCAAATCTCTCATTCCCTATGGAATCTAAACTATCCTAATTCTCTCATGTTCTCCAATTATTCGTGAACATTTACAAATTCCTCACAATACTTAATATCTCTCATTAAAATCACTCAAAACATTAATAATTACATAAGAAACCACTATTCTCTTGAAAACATAAGACCCCTATGTCTATTAAAATAAAAAGGATTTTCTTAAGCCTAATGCCCCTGCATCAGACTCCCAAGGTCAAAATAATCATGATCTCCTGATCATGTGCTTTTAATCTTTGTCTTCCTGGATCCCATACTTTGTTCTGTAATTTATCATCTATTTTTGCTGTTGTTTGTTGCTTTTCTCCAGGTCTCCATATTTTATGCTTCTTTTCTCCACTGGCTGTACTTTCACAATCTGTTATTGTCTTTCTTTTGCTGCTACTGCTTCTTTTCTTTCTTGCTGATATCTTCCTCAGAGACACTTTCATCATTATCCTTCTTATCAGTTCAATTTCTTTATCTAATAAATATTCTGTTTGATGATTTCTTTCACTCCTTAATTGCTGAAATTTTACTCTTACTCTTACTTATTGAACTCTTATTGCCACCCTGTCATCCTTACCCTCTTGTTTTATGCAATTACTAACTTCTTACAGATTGTCACTTATGACAATTTCTTTGTCTTCTCCCTTCAACAATTCGTTGGACTGATACATAGTATGCCATTTATTTTTATCTTCATCTCTTTGCTTTAATTTGTTGCTATTGTCCTATGACTTTTGCATCTCCACATTCTGCATTTCCCAATATTGAAATTGAGATTTCTCTTCCTGTATTGAATCTTAATTCTTCAGCATAATTTCCAACAATTTAATTTCTTTATTCCATGGATTAAGTAATTCCACATAATTTTCTTCCTTCTCTTTTATTTGACTATCCAACTGTGTCAAATTTTCTCCAGCATCTGCAACAAAACCTACATTCACAAAACAATTATTAAAATAAAAACCATAAGGCCTCAGTGCCTTTCTTCCCTCTGGCAACACTTCAGTATGCTACTCTGAATTTTCCTCCTTTATCAACACATTAGTATGCTAATTAATTCTTCCTAAAGAATTCTCTAAAGAATTCTCTAGACTGTCAACAAGTCTCTCTTTCACACCATCTGCTCTCATGATGTTTCTCTATTCTTGTCCACTGTAGTGAACTCTGCCTTCTACAATCTCCTTGTCATACTTTGAGTTTTCCAACAAATATTCCAGCAATGCAATTTCTCTTTGGCATTCCTCAAGCATTTCATCATCACTTACAATTCATGCAGTTATATACAAATTTTTAGTTTGAAAATTACAAGTTTCAATAGTCTCAACTGTTGCTTCACATATTAGTGCTTCAGATTGAATCTCTTCTTCTTTCACAAGAAATTCTTCCTGTGCTGTAACAACTTCAATTATAAATGCTTCACTGCTTCCCTCATTCAAGAGACATTCTTTGTCATTTCTTTATGCTTCAGAGTGTTTATCTTCTGAAATATACTCCTCCATACTTTTGACGACTTCAAAATATTTCTCATCCTTCTCTGCAAAACTTGTAATCACATCACAATTATTAGATTAAAAAATACAAGGTTTTACATCCTCCTGTTGTTCTGAACTTGCCCAACAACTCAGGAAATCATTAATGATTCCTTCTTCAGCAAGGTAAACTTCTTGTTGTCTTAAATATTCACCATGATTAATAAGATCTTTCATAGATCTTCATTTTTCATCTGTACCCATAAATTCACTCGGAATTTTTCCCTGTTCTGCTTCACAAATGGAAACTTCCATTTTCAACTCATTTTCTCTGAGTTCTTCACATCCCAATTTCACATTCATCCTCTGTTCAATATTTCTTAGCTCTTCTGATAACTGCATATTCACTTGTTTTTCTCTCTTTTGTTGTAGCCTCTGCCTCTTTACTTTCTTCTTCATGAGCCAACCTATTACACAGTAATTTGTCATTGTCCCTGCAATCCCCATCTCACCCATTGGAGGGTCTTTTCTGTGACGAATAAGTAGTGTCATGCCTTGCAAATACCATCATTTCATCCCTTTCCATGAGCAAAACATTCCTTCTGTTGATCATTTCCTAAGCAGACCCCTAAAAAAACTCGTTTTTTCCTTGGCGCTGGTAGCCCGTTATGTCCTCGCGCCAATGAGGAAAATTAACACTAAGCCCACACCAATTGGCACTCTGTCCCAGTTGAGCACCCATGCCAATCTGCTTATGGAAAGTTTTTTAAAAAAAGAGGTGAAGTTTTGATTACAACAACTTCGTGGATGAGTCATGAGGAGTGGTTTCGACTGAATAACCATGGTCTTCCTCCTTTGGCTTCTTGTTTCCACCTTATGGGGAACCTCCCAAGGGATAAGGCCTCCCTTCCACTATTGTAGGGATCCTAACCTCCTCCTCTCCTCTATAAATATAGCCTTCATCCATTGATGAAAGGGCTGAATGGTTGAGTCTCCAAGAGCCTTCATAGCCTAAGGAATGCTGAAATAGTCCTCACAGAGCCAAATCAGTAGCAAGGAGATTGAAGATCGAAGAGAGAGGCTTGTCCCATCCCCGATGAGCTTTACCGAGACGTATTCCGCTGACGACCCACCGAAGGAAGATTCAGCGTCAGAGCCAGGTTGTATTTTCCTTTGTATGAATTAATGATAAGCAACTATTGGTTATGGTTCCACTCGTATTGTTCATTATGATCATGAGTTGTGTCTTCTCTGACTGATACATAATTGCATATATCAGGTTTTACGCTTGTGTTTTTCCTGTTTCTTGTGTGTGCAGGTGTTCGATCGCGGAGAGCGAGAGGATTGTGATCTGCTGGAGCGAGGAAACAGGAGCGCCATCTTCTCTACAAACAACAACGTTGGACTTGAGGTAGGCCTTCATCGCAAGTTGGTCTATTGCAATTAGGAACTTGCACTTTAGCGTGATACGATTGTTGCTAGACCCGATCTGGGCTAGTAGGGATCGCCTCTGTCCACAGAGGGGATTTACCTCTACAAAAAATTGGCGAATCCATTGGGGATCGTTGATTTGGAGTATTGTCTTGTCTTTTTGGTCGATTCTTGAATTTTCTTGCTTGATCAGCTCTTTTGGCTAGCTCTTTCGGTGTGTTTGTCTTTTGTTTAGCTTTACCATCACTAGTCTGTTCCTTGGATTGCTCTTTTTTATTTTTCCACAGTAAACTCGACTGGCGCGCTTATTAGCCTGACAGTCACGCCCATTGGCGCATGTTGCTAGTGTATTACCCGCGCCAATCCTGTTCTGGTGCTAGATTCCACCTGAAAGTCACGCCAATTCTGTAAGGTGCAAGGGTTTGCTATGTTTTGAGCTTTCTGAGCTTGATCTATGTGTTTGGTTTCATTTTTACGACTGCCTGAGTGTTCTGGAGCATTGTTTGACTGACTGTGACCTTCATCCTTTGGTTGTTTACCTGTTTCTATCAATTTTACATTCTAGCCCTAGGGAATCTAGGTGCTATTCTGTGTCGAGCCTCCCGTGGGAGTTTTTAGTTTCTATCTGTTCAGTCAACTTTGTGATTGCTTCTCTGCATTCGTTTGGTGGTTGTCTATCGTTTTATTGCATTATTTGAGTGATTGGCTTCTTCTTCATTCGAATTCTGCTTTATCTCGCTTTGAGCCTAGATTACATGATTTATTTGAGTATTGGAGATTCTGCTTGAAGTGGTGAGTCTGGTCTTGGTTGGGAAAAATTCTTTGTTTTTTCATTTTCAGGTGTTGGCGCTTGTTTTCAGTTAGCAACCCGCGCCAATTAGCCATTGGCACTAGTTGTCAGTGAGGAAGTCATGCCAGTTGGCGCTAGTTGTCAATGATAAAGTTGTGCCAATTTTAGGGTGTGTGAAAATTGAGACTTTTTCCCTAAATCCTTCACTGGTGTGTCTTTCCCTTCCGGTATTTTCACTGTATGAGCATAGATTACATTTCTCATTGTTTGAAATGTCTTCTCTCCATGATTGCTTGATGTAAAAGGGAATGAATGCCTTGTTTTGATCTCATGCTTTGGAAGTCCTCTTTGTGTTTGATCTCATATGTCTTGTCGCTTTTTGAGGAATTTCGTTACAAAGTGCTTGAAACAACGATTGTATTCTTATTGTTTGTTTGCATCCCTTTTGCCTTCATCCTTTCATTAAGGAGATTTGTGTTCATTTAGTTTTCGTCTCAAAGTTTTCTTTTCGTTGAAATGCATTAGATTACATTGCATTGAAGAGTATTTTTTGAGATTTATCATTGAACTTAGATCACATTGTTTAATGATTGAAAGCTAAAATTCGCTTTGAGTGCATTCTCTTTCATTAAAAGCATGCATTAGCTAAATTCTCATTTCATCAAAAAATGCATTGAGTGCATTCTTATCATTTGAAAAGGAAAAGTAAATTGTGCATAGATTACAATTGCATAGTTTTCGAAAAAGAGGATTTTGCATAGATTACATTGCATTATTCGCATCGTTGAATGTTTGAAATTACTTTTGCATAGTGAAAGTCATCTAGTTTGGAAAAAGTTTCAGTTTTAGTGTTGTTGTTTGTTGCATCATTGTTTGAATCTCTTCCCTTACCTAGATAACATTCATCGAATGGAAAAGATTTATTTTCTCATATAGCTGCATACAGGAGACTGTCAGATGACATACGGTAGGGCCTTGAAACTGAGACATAATTGAAGATCAAATATTAAATTTATTCAATTAACCTAAGGAAGCATTGAAACATTAACGAAACATTTAGAGGTTTAGGTTAGAGACGTGTTCCGGCGTCGTTAAACCTAGTAGTTGTCGTTCGCCTCTTGGCTTTAGACAACGCTAGTACGGACTTGTGCTCCCCATACCGTCGCGTATATAAAGGGAGACCCCACTAGGTTGCTATCCTTTATCAATAGGAATCTGAGTCTGCCACCCTATACCCGTGATACACCGGACATAACATTCGGGGAGATTGCCTGCACGTACGTTAAGTCCTTGGTTGATTTCTCCTTCATTTTGAAACCAAGGTGTATATTGCAGTTCATGGTTATTTGGTACACCCTTTGCCTAGCATTCCTGAGTAGTCATTTTGATCTTTTCTGACTCATTAAATTTGAAAAGATCATCAAGCGCTTGTCCTTTCATGCTTGTTTCCAATCTGAAAGTGATAGAGTCACCTTTTGCTTGTTTCTCAACTCTTAAAATATGAAACAACGGAGTTTTGTTTCAATGTTTTAAAATTTAACTGCCCACGAAATATTCCTGGTTAAAGTTAGTTTCCTTAGGGTGTTGTTCTGAAGATCGTTTCTGATGGCAACTTTTTCGGAGTCCACCAACGAAGGAATCCCCTCCGATGGGAATCCGGGTCCTTTCCCTCCTTTTGGAAATGTTGGCGTTCCTTATATGGCAACGTTGTCCCTTCCTAGGTTAACTGTTGGGTTTCCTGTTTGGTTGTTCTCAACCTCTGTGGTCTCGAATGTCTCGGCTACTGTTCAACCGTTCCTCCACCTGAACAACGTCATGTTGATTCCAAGGTGGACCTCTCCCATTCTTCACCTGTTTCTGCATTCTCCTCTTCTACTTCGCTTAGTGAAAGTCTGGATTCGAGTAACCAGGTGGCTAAGAAGAAGAAGAAGAAGACAAAGAAGAAGAATTCTGATAAGCAAGAGGCTAAAAGTGCAGCTACTGCTTCTGAAACATCTCCTCTTGATAAACCTTCCAACCCTCCACGGAAAGTCAAGTTCCCTTGCATATTGTGCACGGGAGACCATATCCTTTGAGATTGCCCTGGCATTCACAAGATGCTTGAAGAATGGTCCAACGGTAGTCCGCCATTGTCTTTGGCTTCCAAGAGTCAGGTTGGGGGCACCTCTTCAACTGGTGCTGGTAAGGCTCCTAAGAAGCAGGGTAAGCTCACCAATCCCTGTAAGTTGTGTGGGGGGCACCATGCCATTCACCTTTGTCCGTATATGGATGAAGCCAAGCGAGTTTTGGACAAGTCGGCTGTTTCTGCGTCGTGCCTTCCAGCTGGTTATAATTGGATTTCTTTGAGTCCTCCACCTGCTAATCCTACGATTGGTCAAGAGTCATCCTTGGTCGATCCCACTCCCCTGGAAATTCAAATTTAGGAATCCATTCCCGACCAACCATTGGTCGTGGGATCGGTTGAGCTGGCCCCGTCTACGGTGCACTAGGTCTTTTTCGTTGAAAATGGACCTCACATCCCTCAGGTTCTTCTCATTTCTTCAGATTCTTCGGATGTGGAGAAATATTCTCCTGTCCCTATATCTCAAGAAGTTGCTTCTCTGCCTCCCATGATGGAGGTCTGAGAGGATACTCCTCCTGCCTTCAAGATGGAGGTCATGGAGGATGCTCCTTCTTCTTCCGTAACACTAGGGGAAGACCATCTTGGTTCGATGGTAGCCCCTCTGAGTAGTTTGGTCGCTTCCTTTGATTGGAATCGATTCGCAGGATACCGCCTTCCGTCTTATGTGCCTTTCAAGATCACAGTACAGGCTTTTGGTCTGGTCGTACCCAACACCATTATAGACGAAGGAATGTCTGTTAGTGTTTTATCCTCAACTACTTGGCAAGATTTTGCATTGCCGCCGCTTGCGTTTGTTACGCAGAATCTGTTGGCATTTAACAGAGGAACGAGTCAACCGTTAGGGATCCTTCCAAGGTTACCTGTTACTTTGGGAGGTAAAACCATCCATATGGACGTGATTGTTGTTCCAGGCCCCTTGGATTTCAATCTTCTCTTGGGGCGCGATTACACCTATGCCATGGGAGCGCTTGTCTCCTCCCTTTTTCGTGTGGTTTGTTTTCCGCATGAAGGACGGATCGTGACTATTGATCAGCTTTCGTTCTTTGGTCCTGATATGGCAGCTGGCCCGCCATCATCCCTTCCTGGTTTTTATCCACCCGTTGTATATGCCCCACCATAGGTCAACTATGTGGCTATCTACCCCATGCATGTACCCAGTGATAGTGCCATTGTGCATCAGGTGCTAGGGGCATTGGGTCCTGACTTCGAGGATTTTTTCCTTCCATTGGGAGTGGAACTCTTGGAAGTGATGACTTCTTGTTCATTATGATGAGGTCTTCGGAGCAGAGTTCCTTGTCTTGTGTCAAGCTCCTTAAAAAATTAAGCAAGGTCGTCGGAGCAGAGTTCCTTGTCTTATTTCAAGCTCCTTAAAAAATGAAACAAGGTTGGGGAGCAGAGTTCCTTGTCTTGTGTCAAGCTCCTTAAAAAATGAAACAAGGTTGGGGAGTAGAGTTTCTTGTCTTGTGCCAAGCTCCTTAAACCATGAAACAAGGTGTCCTGAGGATAGTTCTTTTAATGTGTCAACCTCATTAAAATAATGAAACATGTTCCCGTTCAATTCGAGTCTTTGTTTAGATCTCGTAAAATCCCAGTCAAGTCTTTCTTAGATCTCATAATTTGAACCTTCACTCCATCTACCTTTCATATGGATTGAAGCTTGGGGGGCATGTACCTCGAATTGAGTCACCATGTTGGGGGCATGCTTACTTTTTCAAGCATAGTTTGTTTCCATTTCAAGCTTGTGTAAAAATGAAACTGGTTTCAAGCATAGTTTATCTTTGTTTCAAGCTTGTGTAAAAATGAAACCAACTTCAAGCAGAGTTTCCTGATTTCAAGCTTATGTAAAAATGAAACCTTTCCCTTTACCTTTTGTGATTGCCATTTTATCAGCCTGTTTTTGCCAGATGAGCCTTGGTTTTTGCCAGATGAGCCTTGGTTTTCTCATTCCATTGTCATTATCTGCTTGGCCGATCATATGCCTTCACTTGGTTGTTTTACCCATTCCTGAGGAACCGCTGCGATGAGTGGTCTTATTCCAATAACCTCTTGACCTTTAATTATTAGAGTAGTTCTTACCAATACAGGGAACCAGTTGCTTCCCTTTATACCACTCGTTCCTCCAGGAGGAGTTATGTTTCAACTCTTTTTTTACTCCATAAACATGAAAATATTTCCGAGTTCCTTCTCGTTTCGATCTCGTTAAAGTGGCCACGAAACGACATCTACCTAGTATACATTTACCCCTTTTTTAGGCTGGGATAGATTATTTACGAAAAAGGAATACCCTAGCCTATCGCGATTAGGAGGTTTTCTCAAACATAGTTTTCTACCTTTTCGGATCTGAGGAGTTATTTACGAAAATGGACTATTGGGGTTTACTTTTCCGTTGTCTTTTCAAACTCTCTAAACATGAAAAGATGCCAAGTTCTTCCTTTGTCAGACTCGTTAAACCCTGATGACATCGGTTTCAGTCGTAATGACGATATTCAAGTTCCTCCTTCCTAGGGCTCGTTAAATGTACTAGGATGGATTTGTCCGAAGAGACGAACTTATATGACAAGCATATGGTATCCTCTTCAAGCTTGTGTAAAAATAAAGAGGTACTCACGGAAATGGTGGGGGAAAATGGAACTAACATCATTGTCATGTTGGCAGTATGTCGCTCTTGCACACGACACTTGTCTGCATTCATGTCGGGTTGGGGACATCTCATCTCATTTTCCACTTGCCTCCATGGGTTTGGGTGATCCCTTTTGACCTCTCATCTGCTCTTTTCCTTGTCATGTTGTCATCTTGACCCACGATTTAGCTTAATAGGATTTTGCTAGATCCCCTTTGTGCGTAGCCGTATGTTCAAAAGAAGTTGACCTCTGCAAGGTTTCAACCTTCCTCTGATTCTCATCTAATCCTGATTCACAAACATTATTTTCCTGTGTCTCACGTCGATGATGTGGGAAACACTATGGTCCACCTTCGATCAAGGTCACTTCCTGTCGACTTCAGCTCATTATCCAGGAAGCTGATCTAGAGACTCCCTTCTGGTGCCTTGGAGCCTGCATGCCTCAATGGCAGGTTCTTCGCATTCGACGTGAGGTTTTCATCATTGGCCTCCGATCAAGTGATTCTACGGGTGTTCGATGCCAGCTCATTGATTCACATGCCGTAGATTGTACCTATAGTACCTTGAGGGCCATTGTCATTATTGGTGGTACCTCTCGCGTCTGTTAACAACTTTCATCATTGGCTGGTAATCAGGCGATGTTCTTGCATGTTCGACTTTAGCTCACTTATTCGCATGCTTGAACTTGTACTTTGTTTAGGGCGAGATAGAGCACAAGACCCTGGATTTTGTCTGTTAGAATCCAGGCTGCGATTTTGTGGATTATTATGATTGGTTGCATGACTCATTCATTGGATGGCTACGACCATACCTGAGTCTATTTATCAATCCTCACTGGATGGCTGCGTTCATACCTTGGATCTGGATTATTGTATGCTCTGTTATGGATGGCTACACCCATACCACATATATATCATGTATTTGAGATATCAGTTGCACTTCTCTACGCAGGTTTTCCGATGAAAGTGTTTTCAGTTGGACATGTTCTCGTAAAGCATTTCACCCCTATCTCTCTCTCGGGCCTCATGCTTTAGGGGGAATCTATTACACAGTAATTTGTCACCGTCCCTGCAATCCCCATCTCACCCATTGGAGGGTTGTTTATATGACAAACAAGTAGTGTCATGCCTTGCAAATACCATCATTTCATCCCTTTCCATGAGGAAAACATTCCTTCTGTTGATCATTTCTTGAGCAGACCCCTAAAAACACTTTTTTTTGCCTTGGCGCTGGTAGACTGTTATGTCCTCGCGCCAATGAGGAAAATTAACACTGAGCCCACACCAATTGGCGCTCTATCCCAGTTGAGCACCCGCGCCAATCTGCTTATGGAATTTTTTTTTTAAAAAGAGGCGAAGTTTCGATTACAACAACTTCGTGGATTAGGCATGAGGAGTGGTTTCGACTGAATAACCACGATCTTCCTCATTTGGCTTCTTGTTTCCACCTTATGGGGAACCTCCCAAGGGATAAGGCCTCCCTTCCACTATTGTAGGGATCCCAACCTCCTCCTCTCCTCTATAAATATAGCCTTCATCCATTGATGAAAGGGCTGAATGGTTGAGTCTCCAAGAGCCTTCATAGCCTAAAGAATGCTGCAATAGTCCTCACAGAGCCAAATCAGTAGCAAGGAGATTGACGATCGAAGAGAGAGGCTTGTCCCATCCCCGACGAGCTATACCGAGACGTATTCCGTTGACGACCTGCCGAAGGAAGATTCAGTGTCAGAGCCAGGTTGTATTTTCATTTGTATGAATTAATGATAAGCGACTATTGGTTATGGTTCCACTCGTATTGTTCATTATGATCATGAGTTGTGTCTTCTCTGACTGATACATAATTGCATATATCAGGTTTTACGCTTGCGTTTGTTGTGTTTCTTGTGTGTGCAGGTGTTTGATCGCAGCGAGCGAGAGGATTGTGATCTGCTGGAGCAAGGAAACGGGAGCGCCATCTTCTCTACAAAAAATAGCGTTGGACTTGAGGTAGGCCTTCATTGCAAGTTGGTTTATTGCAATTAGGAACTTGCACTTTAGCGTGATACGATTGTTGCTAGACCCAATCTGGGCTAGTAGGGATCTCCTTTGTCCACAGAGGGGATTTACCTCTACAACATTATTTTCCTCTGTCTTGCGTCGATGAATGTGGGAAACACTATGGCCCGCCTTCGATCAAGGTCACTTCCTGTCGACTTCAGCTCATTATCCAGGAAGCTGATCTAGAGACTCCCTTTTGGTACCTTGGAGCCTGCATGCCTCAATGGCAGGTTCTTAACATTCGACGTGAGGTTTTCATCATTGGCCTCCGATCAAGAAATTCTACGGGTGTTCGACGCTAGCTCACTGATTCACATGCCATAGATTGTACCTATAGTACCTTGAGGACCATTGTCATTATTGGTGGTACCTCTCGCGTCTGTTAACAACTTTCATCATTGGTTGGTAATCAGGCGATGTTCTTGCATGTTCGATTTCAGCTCACTTATTCACATGCTTGAACTTGTACTTTGTTCAGATTGAGATGGAGCGCAAGACCCTAGATTTTGTCTCTTCGAATCCATGCTGCGATTTTCTGGATTATTATGATTGATTACATGACTCATTGATTGGATGGCTGCGACCATACCTGAGTCTCTTTTATCGATCCTTATTGGATGGTTGCGTCCATGCCTTAGATCTGGATTCTTGTATACTTTGTTATGGATGGCTACGCCCATACCACATATATATCATGTATTTGAGATATCAGTTGTACTTCTCTACGTAGGTTTTTCGACAGTAGTTTTCTCAATTGGACACGTTCTTGTAAAGCATTTCACCCCTCTCTCTCTTTCGGGCCTCATGCTTTAGGGGGCATCTGTTACATAGAAATTTGTCACCGTCCCTACAATTCCCCGTCTCACACATTGGAGGGCTTATTCTGTGACCTATGAGCAGTGACATGATCTAAAAACACTTTCATGGCATTCCCTTGAACATGGAGTTTCATTCCCCTGAAGAAAAATCCTTGAGAAAAACCCTAAAAATAACCTTTTTATCCTTGGCGCGACTAGTCAGTGTTATACCCGCGCCAATAGGGGAAATCCTCCAAAGAGGGCGTGCCAACTGGTGCACTGTCTCAGTGTTGTACCCGTGCCAGGCTTAATAAGGAGTGTTTTTTAAAAATAAATGGCGGAATATTGACTCCAAAAAACTCCTGAACTGGACTCTAAATAAAGTTGGGACGTTTGGCTCCGGTTTTCCATGTAAAGGAAGTAGTTTTCCACCTCTCATGGAAGCTTCCTTGAGGATAGGGCCAATCCCATGATTGTAGGGATCCCAACTCCCCTTCCACCATCTATATAAGCTTGCCATTTCCCTTTGCAAGCTAGTCTCCAAGAGCCTTCATAGCCCAAGAATGCTGCAATAGTTCTCATAGAGCCAAATCAGTAGCAAGGAGATTGACGATCGAAGAGAGAGGCTTTTCCCATTCCCGACAAGCTTTACCGAGACGTATTCCGCTGACGACCTGCCAAAGGAAGATTCAGCGTCAGAGCCAGGTTGTATTTTCCTTTGTATGAATTAATGATAAGCGACTTTGGTTATGGTTCCAATCGTATTTTTCATTGTGATCATGAGTTGTGTCTTCTCTGACTGATACATAATTGCATATATTGGGTTTTACGCTTGTATGTTTGTCGTGTTTCTTGTGTGTGCAGGTGTTCAATCGCGGCAAGCGGGAGGATTGTGATCTGCTGAAGCAAGGAAACGGGAGCTTTATCTTCCCTACAAACAACAGCGTTGGATTCAAGGTAAGCCTTCTTTTCCATTTGGTTTATTGCAATTAGGAACTTGCACCTTAGCGTGATACGATTGTTGCTAGACCCGATCTGGGCTGGTAGGGATTGCCTCTATCCGCAGAAGGGATTTACCTCTACAACACAACCACATCTCTGGTTTTCTTCTATCATCATTTTCAATTTATTAAATTTTTCTCTTATCTCAGCTACCCCTTTGTCATATTCTTTATTAGTCAACTGCTTCCTTATGCCATTTGCCTTGGCATCTTCTTTCTCCTTTCTTCTGTTGTGGTCTCTCTCTGAACCTCTGCTACCTCTTCTATGACTATCAGCAGTCATCTTCTTCTCCATTTCTATCTTCATGAGTTTCTCACTCATTCACCATGAGTTGTACTAAATCCTTTGCAATAACAAGTCCTCCTTGTTACAACTTATCTCGCCAATCCCTTCCTCTGGATTTGGTCTTTTGGCAAGCACTGGTTCCTTATCTTCTGGAACCTCTTGAGCATTCCTCTCTGCTCCTTCTAGGCTTTAACTCATTTGCAAATTTTAAGAACACAATTTTCCTTTTTATCCAACCTCCGTTGGGATTCTTCAAGGTTCTGCCACATTCTTCTTCCACTTAGAATCCTTTATTGGATTTCTTCATCACTGCTCTTAAAGTTGTGATCTCATTTTGCTGAGATTTTCTTCAACTATCTACAACCTGAATTCTGCAAACATAATCTTCAAACCAGAGTTAAAATAACACTTATCAACTCACCTTAAAGATCTCTATGTGATCTTGCTTCACCTCTCATCTGCACTGTATCTCTATGTGCTGCAATCCATCAGTTTCAAAATCTGATCTCTTTTTAATTTCTCCATCACACATGCATTCAATTCAATTAAAAAAAACTTGAACCTCCCAAAAGAGCTGTTCCAGCTTTGATACCACTTGATGCTGCAAAACCCACATTCTCACCTTCAAAACAAAATACTTGTTTCATAAACCTCAAATAGAGGGACACTCTAATGCAGAAGCTTACCTTTTCCAACCCTATGGTTAAAACCATATACCGAAACCCACTTTATGAAATTATCGAATCAATATTCAACTTTGAATTAAAACCCAAAATATAATCTCAGTCAGGGTAACCTTCATAAGCGGAAGTATTTCCTCTTAATACCATTCTCGAACTTTAATCAAAGTTAACCCTTTATGTCACTTTTGAAGCGGAAATAAAAATTTCACTTAATCACACTGTTGACTTTGGTTAAAAATCCAAAGCAAATCTTTGGGCCCACAACATACAACTCACCTTATAGGATTTATATCCATGCATCCGATTCTGGTTGAATAAATGTCAAAGATACCAATTTACTATGGAGTCTGCACCTTAATACTCACTGTTACATAGTAATTTGTCACCGTCCCTGCAATCCCCCATCCCACACATTGGAGGGCTTATTCTGTGACCTGTGAGTAGTGACATGACCTAAAAATACTTTCATGGCATCCCCCTTGACAAGGACAATTATTCCCCTGAAGACAATTTCCTGTGAAAAGCCTTAAAAATAGACCTTTTAGCCTTGGCATGACCAGCCAGTTCAACCCTCGTGCCAAAAGGGGAAATCCACCAAAGAGGGCGCGCCAACTGGCACTCTGTCCCAATGTATTGCTCACGCTAGGCTTAATAAGGATTGTTTTTTAAAAATAAATGTCAGAAGTTTGATTCCAACCAACTCCTGAATGAGTCTCTAAAATGAGTTGGGAGGTTTGGCTTCGAATCTACATGTAGGGGAAGTGGTTTTCCACCTATCATGGAAGCTTTCTTGAGGATAGGGCCAATCCCACCATTGTAGGGATCCCAAATCCTCTTCCACCATCTATATAAGCTTGTCATTTTCCCTTTGCAAGCTAGCCTAAATAGAGTTGAATCAGTAGTAAAGAGATTATCGTCAGACAACCGAAGAGAGAGAGACTTGTCCCATTTCCAACAAGCTTTATCGAGATGCACTCCACTGTCAATCCATAGAAGCAAGATCCAACGTTAGAGCTCAGGTTGTATCTTTCTTTTTTCTGATTAATAATAAACAACTTTGATTATGGTCCACTCATATGTTCATATCTTATGTTATGAGTTGTATCTTCTCTGACTGATGCATAGTTGCATATATTAGGTTTTACGCTTGTGTGTTTGTTGTTTCTTCATGTACGTGCAAGTGTTCGAATGTGCTCGACGGGAGAATTGTGATCTGCCACAACGAAGGATAGAAGCGCTATCTTCTCTGCAAGCAACAATAGCGTAGGACTTAAGGTAGGCCTCTTGTCACATCTTGGTCTTTGGTAATTAGGAACCTGCATCTTAGCGTGAATCGGTTGTTTCTAGACCCGATTTGAGTTAGTAGGGATCACCTCTGTCTCCAAAGGGGATTTACCTCTCCAAAAAGCTGGCGACTCTACAGGGGAGACATTGATTGGAGTTTGTCTTGTATTTTCAGCTGATTTTGGTCTTTGCCTGCTTGATCAGCTCTTTTGGTTCGCTCTTTTCTAGTGTTAAACTTTTGTTTAGCCTCACCACCCCTGATCTGCTCCCTGCTTACTCTTTTTTATTTTTTGCATTAGTAAACTCGACTGGCACGGTTTTTTCCTTAACAGTCGCGCCAGCTAGTGCTTGTTGCTAGCTTATCCCCCGCGCCATTCCTATTCTGGCGCCAGTTGCAGCTTGACAGTCGCGCCAATCCTGTGTGGTGCTAGGGTTTGCTTCTTTCGGAGCTTTCTGAGCTTGATTTGTGATTTTGGTGTCATTTTTTCGACTGCTTGACTGTTCTGGAGCCTTGTTTGACTATGTGTGACCTTCATCCTCTGGTTGTTTTCCCTCTACTATCGGTTTTACATTCTAGCCCTAGGGCATCTAGGTGCTATAGTGTGTCGAGCCTCCCGTGGGAGTTTTTGGTCCTCGTTTGATCAGTCGATTTCATTATTGCTTCTTTTCATTCGTTTGGTGGTTTTCCATTGTTTTATTGTGTTATTTGAGTGATTGGTCTCTTTCTCATTCAAATTTTGCCTTGTCTCGTTTTGGGCCTAGATTACACGGTTCATTTGAGTCTTTGGGATTCCTCTTTGATTGAGGGATTTCTTCATCAATTTGAGGTCTGATTGTGTGTTTGGAATTGAGTGAACTTGCTTGTCTTTGCTATTTTTCTATCACTTCTCAAATTTTTCTTTTCATTAGTTTTCATCTCGTTTAGTGCACTTTTCTCTTAAACATTGAAAATACAAAAAAAAAAAAAAAAAAAAAATCTCTTTTTCTTTTGATTAGTTAATGTAAATTGAGAACTTTTCTGTGTTATTAGTGATTTATAACTATGAAAGAAAACCTTTTAGTTTCGTTAGCATGCATTAGAAACACTAGTGGTTGTTTTTTGATCATTTTGTTATCTTGTGAAAGCTCTCAACCTTCCCGTAGTTAGCTATTCATCGAACAAAGTGATACATTGTGGCATGTAGTGTGCATTTAGAGGATTTTGAGACATAACATTCGGTAGGGCCTGGAAATTGAAACATAATTGAAGATTAACACTAAAATTTTTTCAATTTACCTTAAGGTAGCATTGAAACATTAACAAAATATTTAGAGGTCTAGGCTAGTGACATGTTCTAGCGTTGTTAAACCTAGTAGCTGTCGTTCGCCTCTTGGCTTTAGATAGCGCTAGTATGGACTTGTGCTCCCCATACCGTCGCGTATATAAAGGGAGACCCCACTAGGTTGCTATCCTTTATCCGTAGGAATCCGAGTCTGCCGCCTTATACTCGTGATACACCGAACATAGCATTCAGGGAGATTGCCTGCACATACGTCAAGTCCTCGGTTGATTTCTCTTTCATTTTGAAACCAAGGTGTATATTTCAGTTCACGGATATATGGCACACCCTTTTGCCTAGATTTACAGAGTAGTCATTTCGATCTTTTCTGACTCATTAAATTTGAAAGAATCATCAAGTGCTTGTCCTTTCACACTTGTTTCCAAATTGAAAGTGATAGAGTCATATTTTACTCGTTTCTTGACTCTTAAAATATGAAATGGTAGAGTTTTGTTTCAATGTTTTAAAATTAACTACCCACGAAAATTCGTGGTTAAAGCTAGTTTCCTTAGGGTGTTGTTCTAAATTTGTTTCCGATGGCGACTTTTCTGGAGTTCACCAACCAAGGAATCCCCTCCGAATGGAATCCTGGTCCTTTTCCTCCTTTTGGAAATGTTGGCGCTCCTTATATGGCAACTTTTTCCCTTCCTGGGTTAACTGTTGGGTTGCCTGTTTGGTTGTTTTCAACCTCTGTGGTCCCGAATGTCTCGGCTACTGTTCAATCAGTTCCTCTGCCTGAACAACATCATGTTGATTCCAAGGTGGACCTCTCCCCTTCTTCGCCTGGTGAAATTCTAGATTCTAGTAGCCAGGTGGATAAGAAGAAGAAGAAAACGAAGACGAAGAAGAAGAAGTTAGATAAAGGAGAGGCTAGCTCTGCAGCTATTGCGCCTAAGAAGCCTTCCATTGATAAACCTTCCAACCCTTCACGGAAAGTTAAGTTCCCTTGCATGTTGTGCCAGGGAAACCATCTTCTTCGAGATTTCCCTGGCATTCCCAAGGTGCTCGAAGCATGGTCAAACGGTCGTCCGCCATTGGCTTTGGTTTTCGGGAGTCAGGTTGGGGGCACGTCTTTAGCTAGCACTAGTAAAACTCTTAAGAAGCAGGGTAAGCTTGCCAATCCCTGTAAGTTGTGTGAAGGGCACCATGCCATTCACCTTTGTCCGTATATGGATGAAGCCAAGCGAGTGTTGGACAACTCAAATGTTTCTACACCATGCCTCCCGGCTGGTTATAAATGACTTTCTTTGAGTTCTCCACCAGCTGATCCTATGATTGTTCAAGAGTCATCCTTGGTGAATCTCTCTCCCCTGAAAATTCAAATTCAGAAATCCATCCCCGACCAACCATTAGTCGTGGGATCAGTTGAACTGGCCCCATCTGCGGTGCACCAGGTCTTTTCTGTTGAGAGTGGACCTCACATCCCTCAGGTTCTTCTTGTTTCTTTAGATTCCTTGGACTTGGAGGAAGATTCTCCTATCCCTATATCTCAAGAAGCTGCTCCTCCGCCTCCCGTGATGGAGGTCCCGGAGGATACTCCTCCCGCCTTTGAGATGGAGGTCGTAGAGGATGCTCCTTCTTCTTCTGTAACACCAAGGGAAGATCATCTTAGTTCGATGGTAGCCCCTCCGAGTAGTTTGGTCACTTCCTTTGACTGGAGTCAATTTGCAGGATACCGCCTTCCGTCTTATGTGTCTTTTGAGATAACGGTACAAACCTCTGGTCTGGTCGTACCTAGCACTGTTATAGATGAAGGTGTGTCTATTAGTGTTATATCCTCAACTACTTGGCAAGCTTTCGGTTCACCACCGCTTGTGCCTATTACGTAGAATATGTTGGCAATTAACAGAAGAACTAGTCAACCGTTAGGGATCCTTCCAAGGTTACCTGTTACTTTTGGAGGTAAAACCGTCCATATGGATGTGATGGTTGTTCAAGGCCCCTTGGATTTCAATTTGATCTTGGGGCACGATTACACCTATGCCATGGGAGCGCTTGTCTCCTCCGGTTTTCGTGTGGTCTGTTTTCCACATGAAGGACAGATCGTGACCATTGATCAACTTTCGTTCTTTGGTCCTGATGTGGCAATTGGCCCGCCATCATCCCTTCCTGGTTTTTATCCACCCGTTTTATCTGCCCCACCGCAGGTCAACTATGTGGCTACCTACCCCATGCCTGTACTCAGTGATAGTGTCGTTGTACATTGTGTGTTGGGGGCATTGGGTCTTGATTTCTGAGATGTTGTTCTCCCATCCGGTGTAGAACTCTTGGAAACCATGAATTCTTGTTCATCATGATGAGTTTTTTGGAGCATAGTTCGTTTTCTTATGTCAAGCTCCTTAAAAAATGAAATAGGCTCGTCGGAGCAGAGTTCGTTTGCTTGTGTCAAGCTCCTTAAAAAATGAAACAAGGTGTCCTGAGGATAGTTCTTTTAATGTGTCAACCTCATTAAAACAATGAAATACGTTCATGTTCAATTCGAGTCTTTGATCAGATCTCGTAAAATCCCAGTCGAGTCTTTCTCTTGATCTCATAATTTGAACCTTCACTCCATCTGCCTTTCATATGGATTGAAGCTTAGGGGGCATGTATCTCGAATTGAGTCACCATGCTGGGGGCATGCTAAATTTTTCAAGCATAGTTCGTTTCCATTTCAAGCTTGTGTAAAAATGAAACCGGTTTCAAGCATAGTTTATCTTTGTTTCAAGCTTGTGTAAAAATGAAACCAACTTCAAGCAGAGTTTTCTGATTTCAAGCTTGTGTAAAAATGAAACCATTCCCATTTTATCTCTCCTGATTGCCATTTTATTAGCCTATTTTTTCCAGATCATGAGCCTTGGTTTTCTCACTCCATCATCACTATCTACTTGGCCGATCATATGCCTTCACTTGGTTGTTACCCATTCCTGAGGAATCGCTGCGATGAGTGGTCTTCTTAGCCAGCCTCTTAACCTTTACTTTTTTTGAGCAGTTCCACCATCACCGGAACCAGTTTCTACCCTTTATACCACTCGTTCCTCCAGGAGGAGTCATCTTTCAACTCTTTTTTGACTCTCTAAACATGAAAAGATTTACGAGTCGCTTGTCGTTTTTATCTCGTTAAATTGGCTGCAAAACGACATCTACCCGGTATACGTTTACCCCTCTCGGACTGGTATAGATTATTTATGAAAAAGGAATACCCTAGCCTATCACGACTAGGAGGTTTTCTCAGACATAGTTTTCTACCTTTTTGGATCTGAGGAACTATTTACGAAAAGGGACTGTTGGAGTTTACTTTTCCGCTGTCTTTTCAAACTCTCTAAACATGAAAAGACGTCGAGTTCTTCATTTTTCAGACTCGTTAAACCCTGATGACATTGGATCCAGTCTTAATGACGATATTCGAGTTCCTCCTTCCTAGGGCTCGTTAAATGTACTAGGATGGATTCATCTGAAGGACAAACTTATATCACAAGCATATGCTATCCCCTTCAAGCTTGTTTTCAAAAATAATTGGGGTACTCGCCAGAAATGGTGGGGAAAAAATGAAACCAGTGTTGTCATCATGTCGACAGTATGTCACTCTTGAACATGGCACTTGTCTACATTCGTGTCAGGTTGGGGACATCTCATCTCATTCTCTGCCTGCCTCCGTGGGTTTGGGTAATCCATTTTGACCTCTCATCTGCTCTTTTCCTTGTCATCATGACCTCTAATATTTCGATGTCAAATACTGCCAAATCCACTGTCGTGCCGCTGATATGTTCAAGAGAAGTTGACCTCTGCAGTTTCAACCTTCCTCTGATTCTCATCTGATCTTGATTCACCAACATTATATTCCTCTCTCTTGCGTCGATGATGTGGGAAACACTATGGCCCACCTTCGATCAAGGTTACTTCCTGTCGACTTCAGCTCATTATCTAGGAAGCTGATCTAGAGACTCCCTTTCGGCACCTTGGAGCCTGCATGCCTCAATGGCAGGTTCTTCGCATTCGACGCAAGGTATTCATCATTGACCTTCGATCGGATGATTCTGCGGGTGTTCGATGCCAGCTCACTGTTCACATTCCGTGGATTGTACCTATAGTACCTTGAGGGCCATTATCATTATTGGTGGTTCCTCTTGCGTCTCTTAACAGCTTTCATCATTGGCTGGTAATCAGACGATGTTATTGCATGTTCGAATTCAGCTCAATTATTCACATGCTAGAACTTGTACTCTGTTTGGGTTGAGATGGAGCGCAAGACCCTGGATTTTGTTTGTTAGAATCTAGGCTGCGGATTTTGTGGATTATTATGATTGGTTACATGACTCATTGATTGGATGGATACGACCATACCTGAGTCTATTTATCGATCCTCACTGGATGGCTGCATCCATGCCTCGGGTCTTGATTATTGTATACTTTATTATGGATGGCTGCACCCATACCACATACATCATGTATTTGAGATATCAGTTGTACTTGTCTATGCAGGTTTTCCGACAACAGTGTTTTTAGTTGGACACGTTCTCGTAAATAATTTCACCCCTCTCGCTCTCGGGCCTCATGCTTTAGGGGGCATCTGTTACATAGTAATTTGTCACCATCCCTGTAATCCCTCGTCTTGCACATTGGAGGGCTTATTCCATGACCTGTGAGCAGTGACATGACCTGAAAATACTTTCATGGAATCCCCCTTGACAAGGACAATTATTCCCCTGAAGACAATTTCCTGTGAAAAGCCCTAAAAATAGACCTTTTGGCCTTAGCGCGACCAACCAGTTTAGCCCTCGTGCCAATGGGGGAAATCCACCAAATAGGGCACGCCAACTGGCACTCTGTCCCAGTGTATTACTCACATTAGGCTTAATAAGGATTGTTTTTAAAAAATAAATGGCGGAAGTTTGATTCCAACCAACTCCTGAACGAGTCTCTAAAATGAGTTGGGAGGTTTGGCTCTGGATCTCCATGTAGGGGAAGTGGTTTTCCACCTATCATGGAAGCTTCCTTGAGGATAGGTCCAATCCCACCATTGTAGGGATCCCAACTCCTCTTTCACCATCTATATAAGCTTGTCATTTTCCCTTTGCAAGCTAGCCTGAATAGAGTTGAATCAATAGTAAGGAGATTATCGTCAGACAGCCGAGGACAGAGAGACTTGTCCCATTTACGACGAGCTTTATCGAGACGTACTCCGCTGTCAACCTGCCGAAGGAAGATCCAGCGTCAGAGCTCAGGTTGTATCTTTCTTTGTTCTGATTAATAATAAACGACTTTGATTATGGTTCCACTCATATGTTCATATATTGTGTTATTATTTGTATCTTCTCTGACTAATACATAGTTACATATATTAGGTTTTATGCTTGTGTGTTTTTTGTTTCTTCGTGTACATACAGGTGTTCTAACGTGCTAGGCGGTAGAATTGTGATCTGCCACAACGAAGGACGAAAGTGCTATCTTCTCTGCAAGCAACAACAACATAGGACTTAAGGTAGGCCTCTTGTCGCATCTTGGTCTTTGGTAATTAGGAACCTACATCTTAGCGTGACTCGGTTGTTGCTAGACCCAATCTGGGCTAGTAGGGATCGCCTCTATCCGCAGAGGGGATTTACCTTTCCAACACTCACCACATCACATTTAAACAATGCTTATATGCGCTCACCAATTCGAACGTCAATAAACATTAAAATATATTCTTGGGCCACATTTATCAACCATCATATATTCAACTTTGGGTAAAACCCAAAGTACCAACATAATAATAATATTCGGCCCCAGAATTTATCATTTCATTATATATTCAAATCCACACGAACATATGTTAAACACAAAACATATTACTATATCTGGTGCCACACTTACCTTCCACCATTCATCAAATCCGACGCTTGTTAATTCATCGTGCACCAACTTAATGTTTCCACCATTGATCCACTCCTTCATTAACCTCCGTGTAACTTCCGACGCGAACACTGTCGGATCTCAATTTTTGATGGTCGGACGGATATCGCATTCAAATACGCTTCAAATTTTACCGACCCAAAGGCACGCGAAATAGGTGGTATTAAGATACCACGTGTCAGCTCCTAACTGTTATCGTGTTTGATCAAAGAAATACCACTTACCATTATTTTGCTGCACGAAAACCACTGGTTAGTTTTTAAAAACCGCCTTCACTGTTCATTTGCCATTGACTCACATTTTCGCATTCGTTCTTCAACGCTGTCCTCCACAGATTTGATAAAACATTCAAACAACCAACCGATTTGTGTTTCTGCTTCTCATTTCCACTGTCTATTAATTAAAGTTTATTCTTTCCTCAGGTCTATGCAGGTTCACCACTTCTTATTTGAAAGCTGTGCGTAACCCTTTGTGGTTTCCAAAACTAATCCTCTATTCCTCTTTGTTCTGATCCTGATCTATGTTCACTACTCGATCATATGTGATTATGATACATGTATCCAAATTCCGAATTGGAAACAATCATTTTGTTTACTGTGTCATCGATGCTTTCAGTGATCGATGATTGCAATTTCATCCAATCTTCTCAATTATAGATGTAAACCCTTATTACACTTCATTTCAAGACATTATACCTATCTCCTCATTTACATTAAACTTGCCAATGGTGTGCAGAACCACCATTCAAACCCTATTTTAGATTTTTATCACACACTTGCACATAAACTCTAAACATTTATCTATAATTCAATCAATACAAACCACCCATATTCAATACTCTGTTCATTCAATAACAATATTTACATAAATCTAGAACACTTCATGTTTTGTCTTCCCTTCTTTAGGCCTGATATTATATTCAGTGGCCATACCTCTAAATTTTCCCGTAGGCTTACAACAAACCCCTATTGGTCTAAAACCTGAATCTCTACCTCTATTGTGTGTTTTTTTCCTTTGAGGCTTATTATTTTTATACAGAATAATCTGAACTAATTTAGGTTCAGATCCTCCATTATCTCAACAAATTCCTCAAAATCCTCAAAGTCCTAAAATCTATCCTTTATCCCTAAGGATCCTCTTTAATCCCTTAAAATAATGAAACTGATTCTAACTTAGGATTTACAATCAATTATCAAATCTCGCATTGCCTATGGAATCTAAACTATCCTAATTCTTTCATGTTCTCCAATTATTTGGGAGCATTTACAAATTCCTCACAATACTTAATATCTCTCATTAAAATCACTCAAAACATTAATAATTACATAAGAAACCAATATTCTCTTGAAAACACAAGACCCTATGTCTATTAAAATACAAAGGATTTTCTTGAGCCTAATGCCCCTGCATCAATAATTTTGAATTGATTATGTTGAGTCTTGTAATATTGTACATACCTTTGCTTTTTGCAAATGTTTCCATATTAAAAAATAAAAGAGGGTGTCCTAAAATAAAAATCAAAGGAACAAAAGAAAGAAAGATAAAAAAATATATAAAATATGAACCCCACAAAAAGAAACAAAAATAAATTCTGAAAGTGTTGCACATTCAAATGCCACTACTCTTATTTTATTTTACTTTTGCAAATAAAATCATGTGCATCTTGTCCAAAATGCCATAATTCATAATGATCATACAATTTAATATTTATTATTCATGCCTTTAAATTTCATATCATGATAGTTAGTGAATAAAGATCTGACTAAACCATTTAATCTTGGCAGATCAGTAGTTAGGTAAAGAATAAAAATGAGTGCATAAGTTTAATCTGAGCCATTGGAAGATATAAGGTTAGAAATAGGTTAGTTTTCTTATCAAAAGAAAATAAAAGGGTCAACAAGCTCAAATGCACCCAATAAAGGAAATAAAAAATGTTAGGATAAATAAAGGGTAGGTAGGATACTTTCAAGAGTTATGGAAAGCATCATTTTGGTTTATCTCATATCATTAACGTCTTTCTAAAATGTCTCGTTATCCCAACCTTTTTCCCATGAAAAAACACATTCCCCTGCTAATATCCCTCTTTCCTCTCTTGGAAATCATTTTTTGTTAGAAAATCCCTTTCCCCTCCTAAAAAATCCTTTTCCCTTCTTAAAAACCCTATTTTCCCTTTGAACATTCCTTTCCCCTTGACTAACTCCGCATTATTCAAATAAGACATGTAAAACCCTCTTTTGCATAGTTTTTAGCGCAAAATAAAAAATATATTATCGGGCCCCACTTCCCTTTGACTCAATTCCCCCACTTAATACATTTACCCCCCTTATGTTATTTTAACCTATAGTTTATATATTTCCTTTAAACCCCTCCCCGATATCATTTTAACCCTTCCGCTTTAATACATATTCCCATATTATATTAACCCTAGTTTAATATATTTCTTAAACCCCCACTATATGAATCCCCATCTTTATATTAAAACCTTTCCACTTAATATAAACCCTGGGTCCCAGTTTATTTAAACCCCCACTTTCATTTAACCCATGCTATCCTTTTAAAACCTTCGCATATCATTCCCGACCCCACCGCTTTGAAAACCCACATATCCACATACCCCCTGATCCTATCCAATTAGATCTAATGACCCATAAACCTTTTCGCACCCCTCACTGTCCGATTTTTAAAACCAATTGGGGGGGGGGGGGGGTGTTTCAAAGTGGGTGGTTTCATACCCCTGCCCCCTTTCCATGCGTCACTCCCACAGCTTATCGTACCCCCCATCCTAAAACGCCAAACTAATTTTTAATGTGCGATAAACCACCCGAGTTGCGAAATAAACCACCATGTTTGAAATAATAAATCCTCACGCAATGTAATAAATCCCAACGTTTAAAAGTAATAAAATCCGCCCGAAACCGTTTTTCACTATTTCTGTTGAATTGCGAAAAGAGACCAAAAGAGACATTGCAGACCAGAATTGAACCCCGCAGCTGCTAGAACCCCTTCCAAGACCAAAAATTCTATTTTCCAGGTAATTCTAAGTATCTGAAACCATTAATTAAACACAGAAATTGATAATTGAACAAATTAATGGCTTCCCAGAGTGTTATATTTGTAAACCCTCTTCAACCACTAGTTTTAGACATCGACCACACCCCTTTGGCCGATAAGGACTTCAATATTAATGATATTGTGACTAAGTCCAACCTTTTAGAGCTCCACTGCTGGAGCCATGACAAATTTATTGACCAAGAAGATGTTATCCATCTATGGGATTCAAATTTTCCCAAATACATATTCCCACAAACCTTTCAATTCCCAGAACTCATCAGACTCGGCCAAATAAGCTATTTACCAAATGAAAGAGCTTTAGTGACCCCAAACCAAGAAATCCTATTCACAATCACTGTTCAATCCATTAATAAAATGCTCCATATTCAACCACAACTTGATGAAGTGCCATTATCCATTGAAACCCTTATTGAACTCTACTTGAAGCTAGACTTCCCAAAAATATTCCAAATATTTCAAACTTTCCTTCCTCCATCAGTAGAAACCCCTAAAAAAATCCTCCATACTCAGATTTTATGTTTTCATAGAGAACCAAGCATATTGTAACCATGTTGTCATGCATTTTAGGATATTTCACTGATGAAAATGTAGATGCATCTATTCTTGGTTTCCTATCCATCTCTTGCCCAAGTCAGCCTCTAGCTACAATATTCAATTTTGCCCAATACCTAGTAGATGCAATCCATGATCAGCTAGTCAAATTTCCAAAAGAAGGAGTATTCAAATACTCCTCGGTTTTGTTTCATATGTTTATATATTTCCAATCAGAAAGGTTTGCAGTTAGCCTCCAAAAACTGGACACATAGGGTAATCCCCAATCTGTTGTCTTTTGGACATCCTTGATCAGAAAGGATTCCACTGAATTCAGTTTCAACGACTTCTTTTATTCTTTTGTTTATCCAATTGTTAATATTCTAAGCAGTAGCATTCAACCTAGAATCAGTGAAGAGATAAAGCAGGTTCTATATTTGTCAGATCAGAGTAAAACAGGAGACTGGTATTTATACCAGAATCATACAAAAGTCAGAGTATATGGAAGCTCACTAGTTCCATAAAAACTCCCCAAATACCTCCCAATAAGGATATTTTATTTAGAACACATTAGAAAAATATTGAATTTAGATGAAATCAATTTTATTTCAGCTAAAAAGAAGACTCAATTAGGGTTTAGGAACCAGTTAGGGCCTTTTATATGCAATAGTAGAAATGCTGGACAACAAGCAGAAAAATGTTTACAATATTTTAAGTTCAATAGCAGCTTCAAATGGTCCTATGACCCCTTCGGTGTCATAAGTAAGTTAAGATTCAAATTCAAATTGACCCCTTTCATTCATGAGTCAAAGCCTAAAATTGAAAAGTATTCCAACCAGTCAGAGTGGTTGGAAAATACTTTATAGTAGGTAGATAAGCAGGTTGATACTAGTTCCATCTTTCTTACTCCAGCTCCACAAGACATAAATTCAAATAGGGTAAGAGAGGAAGGCTCTTATTCTGTATAAACCACTTCTGATACTAAGTTCAAGCTTATGTATACGAAGAAGGAAAAATTGAATCCAGTGATAGAACATGAATAAATAGTTGATATAGTTGAGACCATTGAGACAAATATTGTAGTCAGAGATGATGCACCTCCAACAGTTTTAGAAGAAACACATCAGCCATCAACCTTCAGTGCACAAATCATTCAAAAGCGACACAATGCAGAGGTTTCATCATTGATAAAACCAATGGAGAAAGTGTTGGGAAAAATACTGAGAGGGGGGGTGAATCAGTATTTACAACATATTCAAAACTTTTTACTTTTCTTTACTTCAAAACCCATACGCTACTTTCCTGAATCAGACTCGCGTATATACGCGGATACCCTTTATTAAACTCGCGTATACACAGAGAACTAATTATGTCATTAATTCTTCACTTAAACCATTCCATAATTTATTCATCAGATATTCAATAAACAATAAACATGTGCAGAAACAACAAAATAAACCATCACACGAAGCATCACACATGAACACCACGATTTTTAGGTGGAAACCCAAGTCGGGAGAAAACCACCGCTGCAGTTGCTCAGCCTTCAATATTTTATTATAGAGAAAACATCTTACAACATATGTGCTGGTGCAGACTCCTACCAGCACGCAGGCACCCACCTGCGCTCGTTTACCAGCCTCTCCCGGAAGGGAGCTCCAACCCCCTGACTCGTTTACCAGCCTCTCCTGGAAGGGAGCTACGACCCCCTGCTCTCGTTTACCAGCCTCACCTGGAAGGGAGCTACAACCCCCTGACTGAAGGCTACAACCCTCAGCACCACCTTGGACCACGTTTCATCAATTTTCACACTGGATCCAACAACTTCAATAGAACAATAATTGTAGGCCACGTTTCATCATATTTTCAGACTGGACCCTCTTCATACATTTAAGCTCAATCATACAACCAAACTGATGCAGACAACTCAGAACAGTAGAATACAGATAGCATCAATACAGCAGAATAGATCAGTCATTTCTTACCACAGACTTCATCAAACCCTAGTTTGCATACGCGCTTTTACTTCACTGATGTCGCGTATATACACGCTTCCATTCACACAAACCAGCGTATACTTCTGTAAATATTACAGAACCAATTTAATTGCGCATACGCGCTTTTCCTTCAGCGAAGCCGCGTATATACGCGCTTCCTCTTCGGCGAACTAGCGTATGGTTCTTCAGAGATTTTAGGTCATTGCATTTCTTCAGAACAGATACTTCACACAGATTAAACCCTTCACTTCAGACAGATGTTCGTCTCTTCTTGGATCTAATCATTCCATAAACAGATCTAGCAAATACAAGCACATTTCAGATCTAGATCCCCTTCTTCATCATTGGTGCATCATACATTTAGATTTATCATTCAAGCGTAACCCTTTCCATTCAGATCTACTTCAGAGAGAAGTATTCATTCAAGCTCAAACATCTTGCACCCACACTCCCAATTTGCACAATGAATTTCTTCTCTTTATATAGGTTTACCCTTTCTCAATACCATGAGCCCCTTTTTCAATACCATGAGCCAAAACAAAACCATGAGCCCAAAACTACATTACTTCCGATGGTATTCCTGGACGGGGTCATTTAGACGAATCATTACCCAATACAATGGGTCAATACCATGGTGGTTACCCCTGGTTTTGCACTTTTTGAGCGCTTTAGCCCATACGCTACTTGGCACGTTCTTTTCCGTGTGCATACGTGACTTCCCTTAGACAGATACGCGTATGCCTTGAGACATACTCTTTCACCATAGATTTAGCACAATCTGAATTCCTTTCTTCACTGCCTTCTGTACTCACTGTAGATACATCAGATTTAATTCATTAAGAGCATATTCTATCAAGCAAAACTTCATCAAGTAAGTTGTCATCATCTTCATCAAAGTGGGTTGCCATCAAGGACAACACTCTGCATCATATTGCCAACAATCTCCCCCTTTGGACTTGATGGCAACCACAATGGTGTTTGGTTACCACAACAGATAGGTACATTAAGAATACAGTGACACCATGTCACTCTCTCCATTTTTGACATCATTCAAACACCATGTCACTCTCCCCCTTTGACATCAAGGGCAAAGGGCGGACCAAAACCAACATACTCTCCCCATTTTCTCCTCATGTGGAAGAAGCGTTTTGCAGATCTGACATATACTGAAAGTGACCAAGCTCCCCCTGAGTTCATGCTGAATCTTCAAGCATATTTTTCAATGAAGTACATGACTCTATGAACTTCCTATCACCAATGACTCATACTTACATCAAAGATCCATCCAGGTGGATTTTCATATGAGACTCAACTACCCAACCAAGTGGGTTTACAAAAATTGACTCATCTACCCAACCAAGTGGGTTTACAAATTTGACAAGTCCTTACAAGACTGAATATTACAATTTTACATCATGGGTCTTAACAAGACCTTTTCATCAAATTACAAATGTGACTTTTCATAACCAACACCAGAAAGTCCTCAAGAAGGAGAACATATGTTAGAATCATCATAATGCCAACAATGCATTATACTCAGCTACGCTAAAGCTCCCCCTGAATCTGTGCATCCAAGCATCCTTTCCATATGACTAAGGCTCCCCCTTAGTTTGTGCATCCTGAACACTTTCACCAACAAATCATCAAGGCATCTTTATCAAAACATGAGAAATAGAATTATGAGAACTGGAACACCACCAGATATACCAAATAGTATCAGAGATACCAAACAGCACTGCAGCTGTGCTGAAGAGAGCTGACTCCAAGCAGAAAATTGTCAGCAATCAGACATACGCGGTTTTCTGTGCAGGAACTCGCGTATATATGCGACTGTGTTTCATGAAACCCGCGTATCCACTGCCATATTCTAAATTTATGCATATTTGTTCTTTTGACTGGCAGAGAACACTCCCAGCTTCTGTCTTAGATACTCGAACGCTTCCCTGGGCAGAGGTTTGGTAAAGATATCAGCAACTTGTTCTTTGGAGGGAACATACTCCAACTTCACCGTTTGCTCAAGCACTTGTTCACGTAAGAAGTGATACTTGATGGGAATGTGCTTGGTATTTGAATGCATAACAGGATTCTTTGAAATACTGATGGCACTTGTATTGTCACACTTAATGGGGACAGGAGGAGTACATTTGATTTGAAAATCTTGTAAGGTTTGCATCATCCAAAGGAGTTGAGTGCAACAAGATGCAACAGCCACATATTCTTCTTCTGTTGTAGATAAGGAAATAGAATTTTGCTTCTTGCTGAACCAAGATACTAACCGGGGCCCCATGTAGAATGCACCACCACTAGTGCTTTTCCGATCATCAACACTCCCAGCCCAATCTGCATCAGTGTAAGCATGAAGAGTAAGATCAACATTCTTTGGATACCATAGACCAAAGTCTTGAGTTCCTTGTAGATATTTGAATATTCTTTTAATAGCCTGAAGGTGAGACTCTTTTGGATTAGCTTGGAATCGTCCAACAATCCCAACTGCATGCATAATGTCTGGTCTAGTCCCAGTGAGATAAAGTAAACTCCCTATCATCGATCTGTATTCTGGTTGATTCACCGTGGGAGAATCATCCTGAGAACTGAGATTGCATCCGGTTATCATTGATGTACTTACAGGTTTGCATTCTTCCATGCCATACTTCTTCAGAATTTTCTTAAGATATTTTGTTTGTGATAGGAATATACCATCTGCAGTTTGATGCACTTGCAAGCCAAGAAAGAATGTTAGTTCCCCAAGTAAAGACATTTCAAATTCTTGCTGCATGACAGAAGCAAATTTTTGACTCAAAGATTCTTCGTTACTCCCAAAAATGATATCATCGACATATACAACCATAATCAATAGTTTATCATTTTCAACTTTTGTGTATAAGTTGCTATCAGCAGACCCTTTTGAAAATCCTTGTTGATGAAGATATTTGTCAAGACGATAATACCAAGCCCTTGGAGCTTGTTTGAGACCATATAGAGCCTTTTTAAGTCTACAAACAAGATTTGCATCATTTCCCAAAATGAATCCTTCTGGTTGTTCAATATATACTTCTTCTTCTAGATCACCGTTAAGAAAAGAAGATTTAACATCCATTTGATAAACTTTGATTTGTTGATAACTTGAAAAAGCAAGAAACATTCTGATGGCTTCAAGTCTAGTTACAGGAGAAAAAGTTTCTTCAAAGTCTATACCTTCTTGTTGAGTATACCCTTTGCAAACCAGTCTATCTTTGTTTCTTCCAACATCCCCATTCTCATTTAACTTGTTCTTGAAAATCCATTTAGTTCCAATGACATTTTTATCATGAGGTCTTGGTACCAAATCCCAAGTGTCATTTTTTTCAATTTGAACAAGTTCTTCATCCATGGCTTGCCTCCAACATTCATCTCTGCTAGCTTGATTGACATTGAGTAGTTCAATTGTGGATAGAAGTGACATATGACTAGAAGATCCCACAAGAGTTCTCCTTGTTCGTACACCTGATTCCTTGTCTCCCAAGATTTGAGATTCAGGATGATTCTTTTGAACATATCTGGATGGAGCCTTTTCAGAAAGATCATTTTCAGGTTCTTCATTGGATCCACTGTCTATATCATTTCCATTTAGTGCAGAAGGAAATAAGTCACCATCATCTTCATTTGTTGTTTGTTTTTCTTCTTTAGAAGCTGCAGGAGACTCATCAATAACGACATCAATACAATCAAAAATATTTTGAAGCCTTTCATTATAACATCTGTATGCTTTGCTTGAAGATGAGTAACCAAGGAATATTCCTTTATCTGATCTAGGTTCAAACTTGCCAAGTTTTTCATCATTATTTTTGATAAAGCATTTGCTTCCAAAAACTTTAAAATGCTTTACAGTGGGAGATTTTCCATACCAGAGTTCATATGGAGTTTTATCACTGTTTACCCGAACATGAGCTTTGTTGTGAATTTCTACTGCTGCACGAGTCGCTTCTGCCCAGAAAGTGTCAGGTGATCCAGAGTCATCAAGCATAGCTCTAGCCATTTGTTGAATTGTTCTATTCATTCTTTCTGCAACGCCATTTTGTTGTGGAGTACCAGCTACAGAGAATTGTCTTTTTATGCCATGTTGTTCACAAAATTCAAATAATTCATTTGATGTATATTCTCCTCCTCGATCAGATCTAAGACACTTGATTTTTAAATCCAATTCATTTTCAACCAGTGCTTTGAAATTCTGAAATTTTTCAAAAGATTCATCTTTGTGTTTAATGAACCCGATCTGACACATTCTAGAGTAATCATCAATAAATAAGATATAGTATTCTTCCCCACGTAGTGACTTTTTCCTCATAGGTCCACATATGTCAGTATGAATGAGTTCAAGAGGCTTACTTGATGATCCTTCTTTGGCATGAAATTGTACTCTAGTTTGCTTACCGAATTGACAAGATTTGCATATGATACTTTCTGGTGGATTAATATTGGGAAGATCACGAACATCTTGAAGTCTGCTTGCTTTGTTGATTTGAGAGAAGCTCAGATGCCCCAGCCTTCTATGCCATAGCCAATTTTCTGAAGATTTGCTCAGGTAACATTGATCTTTGTAGCCCTTTAGTATATAAAGGTTGCTTGGATTTCTTTTTCCTTTTATAATAATTTTACCTGTATCAAGATCACGAACCACACATTCTTTTGAACTAAACACAACTTCTGTTCCTTGATCACACATTTGACTTACACTTAACAGGTTATGCCTCAATCCATCCACATACATGACATCTTTAGCCTTCACCTTTTCTTTTAGAAACACTGACCCTTTTCCTTTAATTATAGCAGGAGTATCATTTCCAAATGTAACTTTCTTTTCCTTTTCTAGAGCATTATATGAAAGAAGTTTGCTTTTGTCACCTGTCATGTGTATTGAACACCCACTGTCGATGTACCATTGATTTTCTTCACCTTCTGCAAATAATGCTATCCCACAATTTTCAACCGGCGGTTCTTTCTTTTTCCACACTTTAGAGCTTGAGGGAACATGTTCTTTTGGCTGGATCTTGTTCCCGCATTCAGATTCTTCATGGCCAAAGTTATTGCAATAAGTACATTCAACTTCACTTTGAAGAGGAGAAAAGTTGTTATAGGTATTCTTCTTTGGTTCAGTATCCAACATTTTCTTTCTTGCTTCTCTTGTCATGATGGTTTTATATGCAACACATTGAACAAATTTATGACCAAAATTGTGACATGTGAAACATTGCCCATTGAAGTAGAAATTTCTGCGATCATGGAATCTTCTATTTGAATTTACCTGTTGGGTGTAGCGTCTTTGAAAGCTATCCCTGTTAGTGTTCCTTGAATTGAGATGGTCCTGCTTTCCCTGTAGAGATCCTTTATTCCCTTGCTGAGTTGCTGAATGTAATAAACCACCTGTAGCTGCTTTTAGATAGTTTGGTGCTGAAGCTTGAGAAGATTCTCCGGTATATCCAAGACCTGTCTTTATAAGTGGAGAATGTTGTACCTTGATAATCTCACCTAAGGTTTCAGATCCTTTAGAAAATCTAAGATTCAAGGTCTTTTCTTTCTCAACTTCTTTTCTTTGACTTACCACTTCACATTCCAGTTTTTCAATATGTTTCTTTGCTTCTTCAAGCTGCTTTTCAATGGTCTCTCTGATTATCTTTTGTTCTTCTAAGATAATTTTATAATTTTCTAAGCGTAGTTTGAGTTGATTGTTTTCTTCAAGAAAATCATTTTCCTCTAGAGCATCCATAAAAGTATCCTTTTCTTCTTTTTGTTCAAATGCCATGAGAAGTCTAAGATCTTCTTCACATTCTTCCTCACTATCAAATGACCCATCACTGTCTTCATTAGTATAGTAACTTTTCTTAGAGCTAGATCGGTTCTTATTCCTTATTACTACTTCTTTTCCTTTATAAGGACATTTTGCAGCATAATGACCAACTTTTCCACACTCAAAACATTTGAAAGGAAGCTTACCTTTGAATCTTCCAGTTCCTAGTTGGAGTTTTCTCACGAAATTCGCTTCTTCTTCATCGGATATGTAGCTGGATTCTTTGACGACTTCCTTTTCTTTTCCTCTTGCAGATACCTTAAAAGAAGCTTCTCTGATTTGAGAAGGACCTCCTTGTCTCATTTCAAAAGCAGTCAGAATACCATGTAATTGAATAATAGTAAGAGTTTGCAGATCTTGCCTTTCTTCAATAGCTGAAACTTTAGAGTCAAATTTTGAAGTCAAGGATCTTAAGACTTTTTCAACCAGAGTAGTATCAGTTATGGTTTCACCCAAATTTCTCATTCGATTTACAACATCATCTAGACGAAGGAAGAAACTGGCAACACTTTCATCACTATGCATCTTCAAATTTTCATATTCAATTCTAAGAGTTTGGAGTTTTGCATTTTTTTACCTTTGTATCTCCTTCATAGCTCAGAATGATTTTGTCCCATATGTCTTTTACCGAATGTAGCTGCATCACTTTAGCAAATTCTGATTCAGACATGCTTCCCAATAAGACATTCACTGCTTTGGCATTGATTTCATACTTCTTTCTTTCAGCTGCATCAGTAGGAATACTTGCCGAGTATTGATAACCTTCTTCCACGATTGCCCATACATCTGCACCAAGACTTTGCATATATGCTTTTGTTCGTACCTTCCAGAATATCAGATTGCTTCCATTGAATAGAGGTGGCTTTATAGACATTACTCCTTCTTGACTTCCCATTGCGACGGATCTTCTTCAAGCGATCAAGCTTCTGTAGAAGAACCTGCTCTGATACCAATTGTTGGGAAAAATACTGAGAGGGGGGGTGAATCAGTATTTACAGCATATTCAAAACTTTTTACTTTTCTTTACTTCAAAACCCATACGCTACTTTCCTGAATCAGACTCGCGTATATACGCGGATACCCTTTATTAAACTCGCGTATACACAGAGAACTAATTATGTCATTAATTCTTCACTTAAACCATTCCATAATTTATTCATCAGATATTCAATAAACAATAAACATGTGCAGAAACAACAAAATAAACCATCACACGAAGCATCACACATGAACACCACGATTTTTAGGTGGAAACCCAAGTCGGGAGAAAACCACCGCTGCAGTTGCTCAGCCTTCAATATTTTATTATAGAGAAAACATCTTACAACATATGTGCTGGTGCAGACTCCTACTAGCACGCAGGCACCCACCTACGCTCGTTTACCAGCCTCTCCTGGAAGGGAGCTCCAACCCCCTGACTAGTTTACCAGCCTCTCCTGGAAGGGAGCTACGACCCCCTGATCTCGTTTACCAGCCTCACCTGGAAGGGAGCTACAACCCCCTGACTAAAGGCTACAACCCTCAGCACCCCTTCAGACCACGTTTCATCAATTTTCACACTGGATCCAACAACTTCAATATAACAATACTTGTAGGCCACGTTTCATCATATTTTCAGACTGGACCCTCTTCATACATTTAAGCTCAATCATACAACCAAACTGATGCAGACAACTCAGAACAGTAGAATACAGATAGCATCAATACAGCAGAATAGATCAGTCATTTCTTACCACAGACTTCATCAAACCCTAGTTTGCATACGCGCTTTTACTTCACTGATGTCGCGTATATACACGCTTCCATTCACACAAACCAGCGTATACTTCTGTAAATATTACAGAACCAATTTAATTGCGCATACGCGCTTTTCCTTCAGCGAAGCCGCGTATATACGCGCTTCCTCTTCGGCGAACTAGCGTATGGTTCTTCAGAGATTTTAGGTCATTGCATTTCTTCAGAACAAATACTTCACACAGATTAAACCCTTCACTTCAGACAGATGTTCGCCTCTTCTTGGATCTAATCATTCCATAAACAGATCTAGCAAATACAAGCACATTTCAGATCTAGATCCCCTACTTCATCATTGGTGCATCATACATTCAGATTTATCATTCAAGCGTAACCCTTTCCATTCAGATCTACTTCAGAGAGAAGTATTCATTCAAGCTCAGACATCTTGCACCCACACTCATGATTTTCATAATGAATTTCATCTATTTATATAGTTTTATCCTTTTTCAATACCATGAGCCCCTTTTTCAATACCATGAGCCAAAACAACATTACTTCCGATGGTATTCCTGGACGGGGTTAATTAGGCGGATCATTACCCAATACAATGGGTCAATACCATGGTGGTTACCCCTGGTTTTGCACTTTTAGAGCGCTTTATCCCATACGCGACTTGGCACGTTCTTTTCCGCGTGCATACGCGACTTCCCTTAGACAGATCCGCGTATGCCTTGAGACATACTCTTTCACCATAGATTTAGCACAATCTGAATTCCTTTCTTCACTGCCTTCTGTACTCACTGTAGATACATCAGATTTAAATCATTAAGAGCATATTCTATCAAGCACAACTTCATCAAGTAAGTTGTCATCATCTTCATCAAAGTGGGTTGCCATCAAGGACAACACTCTGCATCATATTGCCAACAGAAAGAGAAGGATATCATGGAGAAATCCAAAGAAATCAAAATTAGGAATGAAGCATTGAAAGCTGTAACATATGCCCAGTACTGGAAACAAACTCCTAGTGATTAGAGTAGGTTGCTTTCAGCTTATGGCCTCAAGACAGGGAAGATGCAGATGACATTTCTACAGCCAAACATGTAGGCTCCTAAAACTTCAGAATATTATACTAAAAAAACCTTTGAAGTTCCTGCCAATGATATACCTCATATTGACCAGATTGAGTTTCACAAACAGGCAGGATAAATGATCTATTCCACTATGAAACACAAAGCTTTAAGTGTCCAAAAGTTGCATAATTCTATAGAAAATATAAAGACATAGTTTAAGCTAGAGAAAGCTTCATCACAAGCAAAGGATAACATGATAAATTCACTTGAATATTTGGTAATAGAAGTTGGTTATGAACCAAAAAATATCAAAGCAGCTGAAGAACTAATAAAAAATAAGAATGCAGACACAGCTGCACTAAAGAAACAGCTAAAGTCACCAAATACAAAGCATCCACAAACTAAAGAGGTTTTGGAAAATGAAAATAAAAAAGATGAAATGATGAGTCTCATCATTCAGTTGACAACTCTACTGAAAGAAACGGAAACAACAATGGAAAAAATAGTGTAGGAAAAGCAAGCATGAATGGAAGCAGTTCCCATTACTTCTATTCATATAGCTTCTACATCAACCTCATTGCCTACAACAACTCCAGTATCAACAACAGTTCAGAAACTACATCAGCAACAACATTAGCTATCCCAACAGCCCACCCCACTAATGAGGCCAATAAATTGATCAAGGCAATGCAAGATATGTCAATCCAAACTACTGAAATCAATAAACTCAAAGAACAAGTGAAGAGTTTAGAAGATACAAATAAATAGGCAAAAGTAATGTATCAAGCAAAAGCATAGAAAGCAAACAGATTAAGTGAAAGAATCCATAAGTTAGAAAAGGGGTTATCACTGAAAAAGCATCTAGCCCAAGCAAAACAACAGTTGTGGGCCAATATCATTAACTCAATTAATGATATTTGGCCTTTTATACAAGTTATATCTGAACATAATGACTTGATAAAGGAAGCTAGTGATGCAATTCAAAAGGTCAAAGAAGAGCTTGGAAAGAAACCAGAGGAAGCCACTGAGATAATAAAATTCCTAAATTCTAAAAACAAGTAGGAATTAGAAGAACTTGGGATAACAGATAGAACATAGAATATCTTAGAGGTAAATAAAGTGACTTCTAAGAGAAATCTGATGATACAGTTGGAAGGTAAATGCCAAACAATGGAACTTGCAGTTAACAGGTTATGAAAATTTTTGATGTGTTGAGGCAGAAAGGTCTGCCCAATCCTTTAGTAATCAATGATAAAATCATGAAGCATGAAGACTATGATAAAAATATTAGGGAAGTAGCTAAATAGACTTCTAACAATTTAGAAATGAAATGCGTTCTATAGGAAAAGTGATCCTTCAGAGTTTAGAAAACTTCTTTTACCTCCAGCATGAGGTAAATCATCTTTTTGTGAATAAGCCCACATTTTCCAAATAAACAGAGGCAGATGAGATTTACAGAAGGATGGTGAAGATAAAAATTCCAGATGAAGAGACATGGGAAAAATGGTGTGATTTACTGTGACAGGTGAAAGCAAATACATGTAAGAGAAGATAGATATAAAAGCAGACAGGTTAAGGAGTAAACAGATGAAAAACAGATGAAGAAGACAATGTGAAATATAAGAAAGCGTGAGAGAGACAAAAAACAAACAAAAAATCAAATAAAACAGGGACAAATTTCAGTCAGTTAAATAGGTGTCTGTATCTTCTTGCATGAAGATATTTTATTTTCCTTAAATAAATCCTAAATCAGTTAATAGGATATTTTGTAAAGTGTTGTATAAATACTTCTCCATTCGAAGTATCAAAGGACGATGAGTGTGGATTTCTGAATATTTCTATAACTGATTGATCTATTTACCTGAGGGTTATTGTACCATTTCCAGTTGACAGACATGACAAGTAATAAAGGCATTTCTTTACAGGATTCATGTGTTGAGCTATCTCAGTGAAGTATATTTCAATTGTTCATGTTTATTTGCTTAAGTATTCCATAAACTTGCATGTTTTCTAAATTTTAATGTTATAACAGGAATTTTATTGCATAATTTGTTTAAATACACTCTGTTTTGAACTGTTAAACATTTTTATGTTTTCTTCTGATATCTGGTTTAGAGAATCCTTAATTTCTCTCTGATCCCGATTGACCTTCTTCACCTTCCTTCATTATCTAGTTTAAGGAATCCTTAACTACTCCTTGATCTCGATTGAAAACCACCTCACCATTTAGCCTTGAGATCTTGTTTTGCTCAGTTATCCTACCCTGTAACACTTCCTTTATAATTTTTTTATGTTCCATTTTAAAAGCATATTGACTCCATAGCCCAATGGAAAATGGAAATGCATCTATCCATATAAATCATTAATTCCACCTATCTACCGAAACCAATCTATCAATAAAAAAAAACCCAATCAAGCATAGATAAATAGCCTAAAATATATTAAATCAACAAAGTTAAACCATTAAGAGAGAGACATCTATGAGCATTAGGAAGGCTAGATCCTAATCTCCAAAAGTGGATGATAGTTACCTCTGTTATTTCTTTTAACGCACATAGCAACTCTTGGGAAATTTTGAAGTGATAACAGGTTCAACATAGTTTTATAAGTGGAGATGAGAGCCCTAATCTATTTTTTGGATGCCCATTAATCATTAATGTTTATTTTATTTTGACTTGGATTAATTTCCCCTTACTTGTGGATAATTTATAGGTTACTTTGAGTAGAAGAGTGGTGTGTCCAACTTGAAAGGTTCTTGGAGGGTGGAATTACTTCTGTTCCAATTAAATTGCATTGGAGATTTATGTCCTAGTCTATTTTTTTGGATTCCCTTCATTCATGATCTTGTGTTTGACCTAAATAAAGTGTATATTACTTGTGGATCAATTATAAATTATTTATAGAAAAAGAGGCATGCCCCCACTTGGGAGGTTCCTAAGAGCAAGGTGTTGTTTGTCAAATCACTGCCATGTGTCATTTATTATTCGATAGTATGTCCCACTTCAGAGGTGTATACTTGACTTGATTTGTAACTTAGGGTTTTTCTAGGTTGATTGCACTCAAGTAAATATTTTTCTATGTGGAATTTTAGTTCATGGAAATTCTAATTCAAGGTTAATTGCACTCCAGGAAAGCTTCTATTGCATGAAGTCACTTGTAGGAACATGCTCTTCAATTTGAATCCTATTTAAAGAAAGAGGGAACTCACTTGGAGGCATGACTATTATTGATCCAAATATTAGGGAGATATAGTCTAAGCTTGGATGTATAAGTCATAAAATCATATTTTATGTAAAAGGGAACTTGATAGATATGTAGTTAATGGTTAAATGTGACTCCATTAAAAAAACACCTTATGAGAAGGAAATAAGAAGAGAGTGAAGGTGGAGAAGGAGAGGTGAAAAAATTGGCCTCATTGCATGTAATGGTTCTTCTTATTGGAATTGTTTTTCTTCTCCAATTCTCACTCTCTTTCTCTCTCTCTCTCTCTTAATATTTTTGTGGATTATTTAATTCTTGCATTTTTATTAATGTTCTTGTGATCAATATTTTGGAAAATATATATGTTGTCTCTCCTCCTCTATTGCCATTCAAGCCTCTTGGATCATAGCCCCCAAGATATGGATCAGTGGTATCAGATCTAGGTCACAACTCCATGGGAACAAGGGTTTGAAACATATTTTAGTTTCAAAGTTTTATAGCAACATCATGTTATCATCCTATTGTCATAGTAGTCAAAAAAAAAATTATCTTTCAAATTATGTCTATTGTATAAAGGTTTGGCTATGATATTGAAGAAGATCAAGCTATGGGTCTTAGTTTAGAATAAAATTTTCATTATCCAAATTAAATATGTGAAAGTGTGTCAAGAGTTACAAACATGGTATTTATATTCCAAGGGGTCAAGTTAAGTAGGTCTAGGGTCAAGTTACATCAAGAAATCATGATCAAGGTCATGTTGTCATACCTTGTCAACATGGGCACATATTTCTAGGTGTCTTGAGTCAGTTAAAATTTCATATCAGGATTATTCATGACATCAACAATGGTACAACAGTCAAGAGGACGATTGCTGCGTAATTTTCCAAGTGCTACGTTTTGGTCATTCATGTTCAAATCGTAATTATCGCCATCAAGTCCACTCTCAGCCATCTTGGGAGGTTAATTGCATGGTTATATTCACATATGATCTCCCAAATCTTCATTTTTTCCATCATAATCTCCTTGCATGGTTTTTTTTGGATGTTGCACAAAGGAGGCAGGGGAGCATTGCATTTCCAAACAGTGATATGTTTTCCTCAACACGGTGGTCAAAATTCTTCTCCATGTGAAAAATCTAGTTTTTTTTTTCAGTGCCTTGGTTTTGAATGAGTACCAAATTGAATTCATGTACTCAGATAATAGCTAGGAACCTTGCAAAACCTTAAAATTTGTGATTGTTGTGTTTTCTGCATTTCTACGCTTTCTTTCATTTCACTACGCTTTCTCTGTGTGCTTCATTTTTGTGTTTTATCATTTCCAAATAGTCAAATTCTAGTTTGCAGCCTCCATATGCAAAATCTATCATGGCATTCAACTAAATTGAAGCTCCTTCTCTAATATTTGTGTTCCTCAAAGGTGATTGAGCTCATTTTCTCCATGCACTACAATTCTAGCATTGGACTTCTGGTATTGCACCTATATTTTAAATTTCTACCACCAGGACCAAGTATACAAAAGTTGTTTTGGGGTTTTCAAGAAGTGATTGGTGTTGTTTGAATTGTTTCATAAGGTTTATTATTCTAAATTGTCGCTAAACTCACTTTGGAGCTCCTTTTCATAATTACCATCCTACTTTCTACACAAAATAAACCTATAGTGAAATTTTTGAGCTTAAGGATCAGGATGAAATGGCTAGGAAAAAGGTGAGTGAGTATTTGGATATGTATGAACCAGCCATGGAGAATGCTAGGCATGTGTTGAAGAGGTTTCTCCCACTACATTGGAAAATGAAAAACATATGTAGGAATAATATTACCATGAGGAAAGAGTTAAGATCCACCAAGTAGCAGTTAAAATATATGCAGGAGAAAGATAGAGGCAAGTTGGACCTGTTGGCTAAGGTAGCCAAAGTTTGAATGTTGGAAAAGGGTTAAACAAGGCAGTTTTTTTCCTAAGTATGCTTGTTTATGTAATTGAGGTTAAATATGATTAAATTTTGTATGAATTTTCTTTTACAAACACATTTAGTTAGGATTCTTGAGTCATTTTCAAAATAAGCAACCCACACAAAATATTTGTGTCCTAGCCAGCATTATGGTTAGGGTTTTTGGCGTGAAGATGAATGTTTTACATTTTTGGTGAAAGGAGGCTTGAAATGGGTATGTAGAATGATTATTTTAGTGTCATTATCATAATCAACATGATCATCTTTCCTAGAGACCTCACTATCACTCAAACCACGAAAAAAGTCTATGGCACTGTGCTTTTTCAATTGGCGTTGCATTTTTAGCTATGGATGAAATTGTTGAAGTTGGGGGTTTTGTGTAATGAAAGAAATATTATAAGGAGGAAATTATTCATGTAAAATCTTGTTCAAACATAATTAATTCATTAGGAAGCTCAGGGATTGACCGAATGTATCTCAACCATGGGGCATTGCGCTTCTGTGTTGCTCTTTCGCATGGTCACCATATTTTCACCATATCTCTTAAACCCTGTATGTATTTTCCACGAAATTTTTGCAATAGATGCATGAGGGTGAGATGAATAACATCAGTTAATTTTAGGTCAAAATTATTCATGTTTTTTGATAAATGAGCCTCCATAATATACAACCATTTTTGGATTTTCTCGAGATATGTGAGTCGGATTTGGCTTAATTTTTTTGTGGAGATGGGTTATGATGATATTAGCTTGTTATCTTAAAATCAGCTCAATCCAGCTTACCTTTTATGATATATGAAAAAAATATCAGGTGTTTTGCTTTCGTGTTGTATTTTTGGGTTTTTGATGAACTAGGAGAAAATGCAGTGTCGACACTACGCTTCCACACAATGATCGTTTTGATAGGGTTATCCAAGTCAAAATATTATGAAATTTGTTTTTATGGTCTTAGAATTGTAATAAATAATATGGTGACTCATAGGCTCGATTTGGGTTGAGGATTAATGTGAAAATTCTTAGAAAATATCTAGTTAAGTAGTTCCTAGTTTGCATAAATCAGTTCTATTTTCATTGCATAAGTTAGAAACATAAATCCCAATGAGGAATTCGACCCCTAGAGGTGGGAACTGACTCACTTTTTTCTACTTATGATTTAAATGTAATTGACCAAAGGGTTGGTCAGGTTTAGGAGAAATAACATTGTGTATTGCACTCTTTTGATATATTTTTACAGTGAATGAAGACATAAGTGGAATATGCAAGGATTCTTGTGTTAGTTTTCTTTGGATATGTGATATTTTTATTTGTAAGTTATTTTTTATGAAAATCATACTTTAAATGAGTCTTATGTTTTAGCTAAAAAAGGTATTGGTTTCAGAATTTATTTCAAATAGTGCTTTGATTCAATTTTCTATACTTTTATGTTTTCTTCTAAATGATAGTTAGAATTCATCTTGGGGTTTGATGCTCTTATGTAATTTTCCATTTGTCTTCCACTCACCCTCCCACAATGAATACAAATTGAAAAATCCAAAGAGATTACCTACCTTGCCCCTGTAGAGCCTCCTTTTCCTCTTCATTTCACCACTAGAAACTTAATCAGGGAAACATGACTCCATTCCCAAAGGATCTGCCTCTATTTCTACCAACAAATATTTGAAAATTTATGCCCTACTAAGCACCATACCTAGCTTAATATCATAGTAGTTAAACATGTCAAACAAAGAGAGACCTCTCTAGAGCTAGAAGGGCTAAATTCTAGCTTACAAGTGGTTTTGTGGTTACCTCTGGTTTTCTCTCTTCAACCTAGATAAATTATGGAGTGCTAACATTCTGGCATCGTTGTCAGGGATCGAAAGGTTCCATATTCTCGGAGAAATATCATCAAAGTTTCATATATTATTTTCATGGTGGACAACAGTCAGACACATAAAGGTTGTACCATTCACTTTGTGACTCTAATTAAGTTTCAACCTGATCCAAATACTCCATTGGCAGCAGGATCTAGAAATCATAGTTTTACTAGAAACTCTATTGGATGAAAATGAATTCAGCTATAAGGTATGTGCCCATGAATCGTGCTCACATTCCTGATTTTCCAAATCGAATACCTTGCATAGTTTGGGAGACTTATTTACCGAGATTCAAAGATCAAGTAGGAGATGATGTTTCTCTTCAATTGGCTAAGTTTTACATGCATGTGCGTAGACTTCAGGTTCAATTTCATGAAGACCACCTTATGAAGATGTTCATGGTTACTTTGGAAGGAAAAGAAAGATCCTAGTATGAAGCTTTTCCACTTGGTAGCTTTTATTCCCTTTGTTAGCGCTCCTTAGTGTCCCAGGGCTGAGAAAGGAGACCGAAGGAGGTAACCTCAAACCAACTTTGGACTTGGTAGCTAGACCTACCAAATCAGAGAGGGCTCTCTCTTCAATCTCATGGCCAATGAAGTGACTGAAGAGAAAAATAGATCTTAGGCTAGATATTCAGCGCACTAGGGTTTGATTTTTAGGGTTTGTTGGATCAGGCTCAAAGGTTTAGGGAACTAGTTCAGGGTTTCAAATGATCAGTTGCAGGGATAATATGGGGCAAGGCAGTTATGATCAGTGACATATTTAAGTTGTCATTGTGGTATAGGGTTGAAGTGGAGAGGGTTAAAAATGAGCAGAAGACTATGAATTCATTTATCAAAAGAAATGGGACATAAACATGAAAATCTCATCAAAATAGAGCATATAAACTATGAAGTCTACTTAAAAAATCATGAGATAATCACATGAAAGGATGCTAACGGTAATAAGGAGAAAATAATATTCAATATGATGATAAAACAAAGGAAAAAAAATTGTCACTAAATCATACCAACTGAATCCCAAGATAATAGCTGCAACAGCCTGTATATATCGTAAAAAAATATGATGTACACTAGCTCCAAGCCTTTGTCTAATTGATTTCCAAACTTTGATTTGACTTCATCAGGACTGCATATAGATAAAAAACTACATTACCCCCTCTTAGGGGTCGAATCCATCATGATAGGAACTCATTACATCAATCTCTCTAACCAAACCTAAAACTAGGGAGGTTAGGAACTAACTCTCTATTTAACCTTGAATGAGTTTACAAGCATTGATGGCCATGAATTTACATAAATTTAACCTTCACTAGCACTATTAAATTTAAATACATCATGAAAACTCCTAAAAATAAAAATTACATCATGATATATTGACTTTGACTGAGAAAACTTGAAAATTTGACTTTCTAAAAGAAGCAGAGCGAAAATCTCAGAAGCGCAACATGGTATTTGAGGCACTTTTTGGGTGGCTTAAACTGATCTTTGAGCTAAACTGAAGGTTGATGAAGATAGCCTAGTATGTCTACTAGGCCTATAAACCTTTAAACCTGCAAAAATCCACCTCCATGGCACCTAAAAATATAATCTCCCAAGGCTACTCCAAAAGCACAACGTGGGGTCCAAAAAGGAGGCAGAAACATGAAAATGATCTGTTTATTGAATTTTAATCCAAAATTGTGAGCTGAAATGGAAATTAAAGTGCATATCTATGATGTAGGGACCAATATATATCCACACATGTAAGCCATTTTTCATTTGTATGCTTTGAGAAGAAGCGTAGCGTGGCCACGTTGCACTTTTGTGCATCAAATTGCCAAAATTAACACAAAAATTCAAAAATGACCAAAAATTCTCAAAATTTGTTGCTTCTTAATTTTTTTAATAATGGGCTAGAAAACTAGAGATGCATCAACAAGAAAATCTAATTTATCTCTCTTTTTAAGCTTTTTTGGGGTTTTCTTAAGCTTCATTTTCATATTCCTAACCCTAATTTTGAAAATCTGGTTCCTGGTGCAAAAATGTCTAGCCATGTGTCTCTAAGGGTTTGTAGCTTTATTTTCCTTATTTAGGAGATTCTCCAGGTGTTCATTGATCATCCCAAGCCAAAATTCTCTGTCCTTCTCATTCTCAGCTGCTATAGTGTCTTCTAGGTTTTGGTGTACTTGAGGAGGAGATGATTCATTTTCATGTCCTTCCTGTCTAGCCACTGCTCTTGTCTTTGGCCTCTTTTGTTGTACCTGAAATTATTTGTCCTCTAACTATTCCACATCTATGATAGCCTTGCCCTTATCCTTCTCTTCCGCCCAATCTTCCTTGCTGGATGATAAATGATCCTCTTTAGGTTTGATTTGCAACATTAGAATTTCTTTGAGCTGCCTATTCTCTTGTTGCAATAATGCCACCAAATGGAAATGTTACCTTTATTCGTTTTGTCCCTAAGCTGCTAAATCCCATGATGGTGACCCAAATGATGGACATGACTCTCTTTTTTCTTTTTATGACTATCATTATGATGAAAAATCAAGTGAAATCATAGACCATGACCTATATGATGACACATTCACTTTTTTGGTGACCTAGGACACCTAAATGACGACATGACCATGATGAGTGATGATAACCATGAGCAAGTGAAGGGAGTAGCACTAGCCTAGACAATAACCAATGATCATTTGACAATCAAGAGATGTCAAATTTTATTTGAAAATATAAAAATTTGTCCTAATGACCCTATCAAGCATATGGAAAGAGAAAATTCAATCAATGGTGACTCACAGACACTAACACCCTTAAATATTTTCATTTAATACTTTTTTAGAAATATAAAGAATCCCATCCTTCTTTGTCATTAGTTGAGAATTTTTGTGACTATTTTTAGGATTTCATTTAAAATATGGAAAATTATTATGGCGATGAAAAGTTTATGGATGAAGAGCCTGTAGAGGATATTCATGAAAACCCTTTTAACCATCAGGAAGAAGATGAAGAAGTCAGTTGCCATGATAATCAAAAGAATTTACAACAAACAATTGTTTCTTCCTTGGCTGAAAATGAAATAGATCAAGGCCATAGTATTCAGACTCATATTCTTACCCATGGGAATGAAGAATAAAATTCATAGTCTTTAGAATTTCCAAATAACATAGAGAGGGATATTAATGGTTTATCAAATGTTGAATCAACTCAAAATTTTCTTTTTCAATTTATTCAAGAAAACAATCAGCTTATTTATAATGAAGAATCAAAGCTTACACATGACAACTATGAATTAGAGTTTAGGGAAATTTTTGAAAAGCATATTATGGTATTAAATTGTCATGAAGATGAAGGTATTTCTCATGAAAGTAGTGAGCCAATTAATGATAGTTGCATCATAGAGTCACTGTTGCAAGGAGATAATAAGCAAGGAGTTGTTTCTCTTCTTAAAAATAAAAATGACACTCTTGTTGAATTATGTGAAGGGTTATTTTTGGAAACTTCAATGTTAGATAATGTGGATGGTGTATTTGAAATGTCACAAGGATGTGCAGAACTTGTCTCTGATGTACATGAAAAGACTGATGAAAAAATTTCTCCCATTTATTTCAAAGATAGTCTTAATATTGTAAAAGGTTGCTTCCTTCCTCTTGTCGATCATCAAGTAAAAGTAACTAATCATGCTTTTGAGGATTATTTTGAAGTTTTGTTGGAATCATTAAGGCAAGGATTTTTTGGTTTCCTCCAAGTCAGCAAGAGGTATTTGCTCATGTTTTTCAATATCTTGTGGCTAGTCTATTACAGTCATCAATGACGGTATATTTTGCAGCATTCACGGGTAATGGATATCAATTTCAACAGTATGTTGAGTTGTTAAATTTTAAATTTTTATTTATCTTGGAGAAGATGACTATGTGCCTCAATCAAGTAGGAATTTACTTGATTGGTTGCATTGGATTTTTTATTTCCCTTGATAAGGAATCTCATGGAATAACTTAGGGTACACAAGTGTGCAAATAATATCATGGTAATGAGCATTTTTCAGTGGTTTTCAATTTTGATTTTCAACTGTGAGTTTGCAACAATTGTCGTTTAGTTTTCACTCCCAACTTCAATTGTGGGCTAATTTCATTTTGCAATTAGATTCATTTGAAGATAAGGTCACAGGTTGCATGTGTGGTATGGGAACAAACCAATGGTTTGTCTACTAGTCTACGATGTTATTTGGAACCTCACAGGGAGGATGTCATCCCCATTGGAGACAATGTTAGCATCCTATAGTCATAGTAGTCAGAAAAAAAGTTTTATCTTTAAAATTATGTCAAATGTATAAAGGTTTGAATATGATCTTGAATAAGATCAGCTATGGGTCTTATTTTAGAATAATTTTTTCATTGTTCAATGTAAATATGTCAAAGTGTGTCAAGAGTTACAAAGATGGTATTTATATTCTAAGGGGTCAAGTTAAGTAGGTATAGGGTCAAGCTACATCAATCAATCATGAGAAAGATTGCATTGTCATGCCTTGCCATCATGGGCACATATTTGTAGGTGTCTTGAGTCAGTTAAATTTCATATCATGATTATTCATGACATCAGCAATTGTACAAAATTCAAGAGGACAATTGCTGCGCTTTTGCTAAGTGCTACAATTTTGTTCATTCAAGTTCAAATTGTAATTATCGCCATCAATTCCACTGTCAACCACTTTGGGAGGTTAATTGCATGGTTATCTTCACATATGATCTCCCAACTCCTCATTTTTTCCATCAGAATCTCGGTGCATGGTTGTTTTTGGATGTTGCGCAAAGGAGGCAGGGGAGGCATTTCCAGATAGTGTTGCTTTTTCCTCAACACGGTGGTCAAATACCTTCTCTAGGTGCAAACTCCAGTTTTGTTCAAATCCTTGGTTTTGAATGAGTACCAAATTACATGCACGTGCTCATAGAAAAACTAGAAACCCTGCAAAATCCTAAAATTCATGATTGTTGTGTTTTATGCATCGCTATGCTTTCTATCATTTCACTGCTCTTTCTTTATGTGCTGCATTTTTGTGTTTTATCATTACCAAATAGTAAAATTCTAGTTTGCATCCTCCATATGCAAATTCTTTCATGCCATTCAACTAAATTTAAGCTCCTTACCTAATATTTGTGTGCCCCAAAGGTGATTGAACTAGTTTTCTCCATGTGTTACGCTTCAGGCACTGCACCTGTATTTTAAATTTATGCCACTAGGACCAAGCATACAAAAGTGTTTTTAGGTTTTCAAGGATTGATTGGTGTTGTTTGAATTTTTTCATAAGCTTTATTATTCTAAATTTTCACTAAACCTCACTTTTGAGCTCCTTTTCATCAATACCATCAAACTTACTGCACAAAATAAACCTACAGTGAAATTTTTGGGCTTAAGGAGCAGGATGAAATGGCTAGGAAAAAGGTGAGTGATTTTTTGGATATGTATGAACCAGTCATGGAGAATGCTAGGTATATGTTGATGAGGTTTATCCCACTACATAAGAAAATGAAAAACATATGCAAGCATAATCTTACCATGAGAAAAGAGTTAAGAGCCACCAAGCAAAAATTAAAAGAGATGCAGGAGAAAGATAGAGGCAAGTTCGACCTGTTGGCTGAAGCAACCAAAGTTTGAATGTTGGAAGAGGGACAAGGTAGTTTTTATTTTTGTTTTTTGCCTAAGTATGCTTGTTTATGGAGTTGAGGTTAAAGACGATTATATTTTGTATGAATTTCATTTTAAAAATACATTTAGTCATGATTCTGGATTCATTTTCAAAAGAAGCAGGCCACACACCATTTTTGTGTCCTAGTGATGCAGGAGCATTAGCTCGGAGAAATACCTTGTATTTTTATTGAACCTAGGGGTCTCATGTTTTTGAGAATTTATGTAAATATTAATATTAGTTTTGAATGATTAATTACGTTTTAAATTAATTATTTGTGAGAATTTGTAAATGTTTCCAAACAACTGGAAACATGAGAGAAATTAGCCTTGAGATAATTTAGAATTAATGATGGAGCCTAAGATAGATTTAGTTGCAAGGTTTTAGGGATAAAGATCTAGAATTTAGGGGTGTTGAGAGATTTATGGATTTGTTGAGATATTAAAGGGATTGAACTCAAATTAGTGCATTTTTAATTTGTATAAATTGATATGAGCTCAAAGGCAAAAGAGAGTAGGTAGAATAGAATAGAGAGGAGAAGGTGAGGCTTGGACAGCCAAAGCTTGTAAGCCTCTGGGCGATTGGAAGGCCATGAATGTTGAATATCTGGCAAAGATAAAGTTTGTAAGTATTTTTCATTGTTAATATGAAGACTGTGTTTTTAGAAATGCATTGATTGATTCAGAAATTGTGTGGTTAATTTCTGTAATTGGGAGTTGAATTGAAAATGTATATATGAAGTGAGAACGCATCTTAACACAAAACTGAAAACAGTAATGGTGGGCGCATGGATTAATTGTATAATTTGATAATGGAAACCCATACAATACAGTGAATTGGGTTAATAGACCGAATAATTGATTAATAGAGACTCAAACTATATTTTCCAAAATGTTAACTGAGTTTTTGAATCTAAATGTATTATTGAGGCATTGGGTGAAGGGCGTAACCTTGAAACACAGTGGAAAGTTCTGAAAGCGCTGGCCATGATAATTGACTGGTTTTAAAAGACAGAACCCGTAGTGTGAGATTGAGACCAATCTGTAGGTATTTAATTATATTTTACTGTTCCATAAATTTAAACACTGTGGTTGGTATGATTGAGAGGTGCAGACTTTTGTGAATTGATTTTAAAAGCCAAGGAATGCAGTATTGGGCGATATGTAATCAAATGGAAATCGACTGGAAGGATTTGAAATTGTATATGCTGGCTAATGAAAATCTGACCGAAATGTTGAGTGTAGAATTATTATTCGAAATCATGGTTGAGTTTATTTATGGATTTAACCACAGGTGTTTGGCTTGAACTAAAATTACAACGTTCAAGAGCGATCAGCGTTCAGGAGCTTTATATGGATTCTTATGTTATGTCACAGTGCGAGGAGTTATGAGGTGCGGTCTTTGACAGAGACGCATGCAGTGTGAAAAAATCTACACCGATGTCTGGTTGTCAAATACAAATTCATTTTATACTCTGTCTAATTTAAATGGAACAATAAATCGATCAGTGGTAGAGGCGCTTTTATGAATTTTTAAAGTCGACTGTAATTAATTGAAATGCCTGCGTTGATGGTAAGAACGCTGGGTTGAATGGAAAGGTCGTTGAAATCGAATCACTGGTGAAATCTAAACAAACGCTGAGGTGGAGTTCCAATGAAAAGCGAACTACAGATTCAATTGGGTATAAGGTATGTGAACTAACTGAGTTTGCGAAAGTAGAATTTAATCGATTTCCATGTTCTAAAGTAAATCGAATGGTAGCTGAATGGAGTTTCGTGGAAGCCACAGTAATGAAATGCAGAATGAATCGATTGCAGCGTTCATGTGAGGGTGAACCGTATTGTTAAATGCCGAGTAATTTTGTGTGGGCAAATATTATAGGGCGATTCATTGACATTATAATGCATAAATCGATTGTTGTTTGATGAATAGCTGAAGGAACTTGCGTTGGAGAGAAACTGGTTGTTAAACTGATGGTGGATGAATTAATACGAGGAAATGGCTTCAGCTTCATGCTATTGAGGTCGATTCAAGTTGTAGAATCGAGCTAGAAAGAAGTGACAAAGTTCTGGTTTGAACAAAGTGGAAAGTCATTGAAACCCAGTGTTAACACAATCAGAAATAGAAGTCTTGAAGGACGCGAGGAATAATAAAGGTAAATAAATGTGTAGCCAATTTTTGTTGATGTTTGATTAAAGCTTGTGTTTATGAAATTTGAATCACTGAAAATGAATGTGTGAGGGCATTGTTAGAAGCTTTGAAGGTCACATGCGTAATTGAGCTGGAAACTTGGAACTTAAAACAAATCAAAGGTTTGTTCAAATGTTCCATGAAAACTTAATTTAAAAAGCCTAAATTACTTGGATTGTAGTGGTATGAATTACCAGGTTGAGCCTTTAAAACATGGGCGCATCCTTTTTATTGAATGTTGAATTTAAAATCCAGCCATATGTGAATATTGTGATTGAAATGGAAATAGAGGAATGAAAGGAACCTTGGTGTGAAGATTGTTGAATATGTGGTTATGAACCATATGTTGAAGAGCTTACGTATGCAATAATAGTGTATGTAATTGCCCGAAATTGAAGATTAAAAGGGTAATTGATTTGAGACGCACAATGTTTTCAAAGATTTTGGGTTTGCAGGGTCACCCTGCGTCATTTTTGGTATCAGAGCTGGAATGGCTCTGTGTGAGGATTCAAGTTTTTTTTAATCGAGTTAATTGCATGTGATGAATGAATGTCGGATTGTGAAACTAATGAAGATGCAGCACATGGATGCAGTGCAGTTGAGGAAGGAAGCAAAATCGACAGGATCTTGAAGGTGAGTTTGCAGTTGATATTTAACTCTGGTTTGAAGACTGTTTGCAGAATTTGGTTGCAGGCATAGGGAAGAAATCTCAGCGGGAAGAAGTAGATCATAGCTGGCGTGCAGTGATGAAAGAGTCCAGTAAGGGATTCTAGATGAATGTGGCAGAACCTGAAGATTCAACAGAGGTTGAAAGAAGTTGCAAATGAGTGAACCCTGAAGGAGCAGTGGAGAAATGCTCGAGAGGGTTCCAACAGAGGACCGGGTGATTACCAAAAGACGAGATCCGGAGAAAGGGATTGGTAAGGTAAGTGGCAGCAGAAGAGTTTACTGTTGCAGAGACTTGGTGCAACTCATGGGGAAGGATATGACTATTGAAAGTCATAAACGAGAGAGCAGAGGTTCAGAAAGAGGCCACAGTAGAAAGAGGGAGAAAGATGCCAAGGAAAATGGCATAAGACAGCAGTTGACTGATGAAGAGTACGAGAAAGAGAAAGCTGAGATAGCAGTTCGTCTCGAGTTATTGATGTAATTGTTACGGGAAAGTGTGAAAGACCAGAGACATGGTTGGACCATGAAGAAGAGAGTGAAGTGGCAAAAGCTAAAAAAGAAAAGAGATCAACAGATAAACATGCAGTTAACAGAAGAGTTGAGGAAGCTCGAGCAGATGATGAGTATACAGTTGAGACATGAAGAACTCAGAGCAGCTGAGTTGAAAGTGGAGGTTTCCATTGATGAAACAGAGGAGGAGATCATTGATGATTTCCTGAACTATTGGGCAGATCCAGATCAGCTGGATAATGTGAACTCTTGTATTTTTGTAGCTGACAATTGTGATGTGATTACAGGTTTTATTAAGGAGGATGCGCAATCTTGTGAAGCGGTCACAAGTATAGGAAAGTACTCTGAAGATGGAAGCAGTGATGTGTTTGTATTTGAAGCTGTTGCAGTACAAGAGAAAGTTCTTGTGGAAACTGTAGAATAGAATCAATCTGAAGCACAGATATGGGAAGTAACAGTTGATATTGTTGAACATTTTGATATGCAAACTAAAATTTTATGTATGAATGCAGGGACTGTAAGTGATGATGATATGCTTCAGCAATGCCACAGAGAAATTGCATTGTTGGAATATTTTTTGGTGAATTCAGAGTATGATAGAGAGATTGCAGCAGAAGAAAGAGTTCAGTACAGTGAACGAGAGCAGAAAGACATCATGGAGACAGATGGTGTGAGAAGAAGACTGGTTGACAGTATTGAGAGTTCTTCAGAGAATTCTTTGTAAAGTTTGGATCAGCATACTGATGTGCTGATAGTGAAGGAGAATTCAGGACAACATACTGAAATGCTGGCAAAGGGAGAAAAGGCACTGAGGCCTTATGATTTTTGTTCTAACAAGTGTTTTGTGAATGGAGGTGTTATTGTAGGTGTTGAAAAACATTTGACTCAGTTAAGTAGTCAAATGAAGGAGAAAGACGAGAATTCTGTGGAAATTTCAAATCCATGGGATGAAGAAGTTATGTTGCTGAGATGATGTTGAATAGTCAAGATTCAGTACAGGAGGAATCTCAATTTCAGAATTCGGAATTGCAGATGCAGAGAGATGAAGACAACAGAAAGAAGCACACAATGTACTAGTCCAGTAAGTCGCTGATAGGAGGAGGTAGCGGAGAAGTTTTCCGTTGCAGAAAACAAGAGGGCATGGATGATTGGGTGGTAGTACAAATGGAGCAAGTACAAACAGATCAAGTAAGAAGTCAGCAAGTGACAGTTGAACGAGTAAGAACTGAGCAAGCCGTCTTAGCTCAGCAGACAGCAAGAAATCAACAGCTTGAAGATTTATTGGACCAAGAAATTGAACTGATCAAAAGAATCATGTTGAAAGTGTCTCAGAGGAAGATAGCAGCAAGGAAGAGAAGCAGCAGCAGCAAATGAAGACGGAAACAGATTGTGAAAGTGCAGTGACTGGAGCAAGGAAGCATAAGATATGGAGACGTGGAGAAAAGCAGCAAAAAACAGATGTCGATGATAACTTGTGAAACAAAGTGTGGGATCCAGGCGGACAAAGATTTGAAACACAAGATCTGGAGATCATGATCATTTTCAACCTTGGGAGTCTGATGCAGGAGCATTAGCTCATAGAAATACCTTGTATTTTTATTGAACCTAGGGGTCTCATGTTTTTGAGAATTTATGTAAATATTAATATTGGTTTTGAATGATTAATTATGTTTTAAATTAATTATTTGTGAGAATTTGTAAATGTTTCCAAACAACTGGAAACATGAGAGAAATTATCCTTGAGATAATTTAGAATTAATGATGGAGCCTAAGATAGATTTAGTTGCAAGGTTTTAGGGATAAAGATCTAGACTTTAGGGGTGTTGAGAGATTTAGGGATTTTTTGAGATATTAAAGGGATTGAACTCAAATTAGTGCATTTTTAATTTGTATAAATTGATATGAGCTCAAAGGCAAAAGAGAGTAGGTAGAATAGAATAGAGAGGAGAAGGTGAGGCTTGGACAGCCAAAGCTTGTAAGCCTCCGGGCGATTGGAAGGCCATGAATGTTGAATATCTGGCAAAGATAAAGTTTGTAAGTATTTTTCATTGTTAATATGAAGAATGTGTTTTTAGAACTGCATTGATTGATTAAAAAATTGTGTGGTTAATTTCTGTAATTGGGAGTTGAATTGAAAATGTATATATGAAGTGAGAACGCATCTTAACACAAAAATGAAAACAGTAATGGTGGGTGCATGGATTAATTGTATAATTTGATAATGGAAACCCATACAATACAGTGAATTGGGTTAATAGACCGAAGAATTGATTAATAGAGACTCAAACTATGTTTGCCAAAATGTTAACTGAGTTTTTGAATCTGAATGTATTATTGAGGCGTTGGGTGAAGGGCGTAACCTTGAAACACAGTGGAAATTTCTGAAAGCGCTGGCCATGATAATTGACTGGTTTTAAAAGACAGAGCCCATAGTGTAAGATTGAGACCAATCTGTAGGTATTTAATTATATTTTACTGGTCCATAAATTTAAACACTGTGGTTGGTATGATTGAAAGGCGCAGACTTTTGTGAATCGATTTTAAAAGCCAAGGAACGCAGTATTGGGCGATATGTAATCAAATGGAAATCGACTGGCAGGCTTTGAAATTGTATATGCTGGCTAATGAAAATCTGACCGAACTGTTGAGTGCAGAATTAACATTCGAAATCGTGGTTGAGTTTATTTGTGGATTTAACCACAGGTGTTTGGCCTGAACTAAAATTACAGCGTTCAAGAGCGATCAACGTTCAGGAGCTTTATATGGATTCTTATGTTATGTCACAGTGCGAGGAGTGATGAGGTGCGGTCTTTGACAGAGACGCATGTAGTGTGAACCCATCTACATCGATGTCTGGTTGTCAAATACGAATTCATTTTATACTCTGTCTAATTTAAGTGGAACAATAAATCGATCAGTGGTAGAGGCACTTTTATGAAGTTTTAAAGTCGACTGTCAGTAATTGAAATGCCTGCGTTGATGGTAAAAATGCTGGGTTGAATGGAAAGGTTGTTGAAATCGAATCACTGGTGAAATCTAAACAAACGCTGAGGTGGAGTTCCAATGAAAAGCGAGCTACACATTCAATTGGGTATAAGGAATGTGAATTAATTGAGTTTGCAGAAGTAGAATTTAATCGATTTCCATGTTCTAAAGTAAATCGAATGGTAGCTGAATGGAGTTTCATCGAAGCCACAGTAATGAAATGCAGAATGAATCGATTGCAACGTTCATGTGAGGGTTAACCGTATTGTTAAATGTCGAGTAATTTTGTGTGGGAAAATATTATAGTGGCGATTCATTGACATTATAATGCATAAATTGATTGTTGTTTGATGACTAGCTGAAGGAACTTGCGTTGGAGAGAAACTGGTTGTTAAACTGATGGTGGATGAATTAATATGAGGAAATGGCTTCAACTTCATGCAATTGAGGTCGATTCAAGTTGTAGAATCAATCTAGAAAGAAGTGACAGAGTTCTGGTTTGAACAAAATGGAAAGTCGTTGAAACCCAGTGTTAACACAATCAGAAATAGAAGTCTTGAAGGACACGAGGAATAATAAAGGTAAATAAATGTGTAGCCAATTGTTGTTGATGTTTGATTAAAGCTTGTGTTTATGAAATTTGCATCACTGAAAATGAATGTGTGAGGGCGTTGTTAGAAGCTTTGAAGGGCGCATGCGTAATTGAGCTGGAAACTTGGAACTTAAAACAAATCAAAGGTTTGTTCAAATGTTCCATGAACACTTAATTTAAAAAGCCTACATTACTTGGATTGTAGTGGTATGAATTACCAGGTTGAGCCTTTAAAACATGGGCACATCCTTTTTATTGAATGTTGAATTTAAAATCCAGCCATATGTGAATATTGCGATTGAAATGGAAATAGAGGAATGAAAGGAACCTTGGTGTGAAGATTGTTGAATATGTGGTTATGAACCATATGTTGAAGAGCTTCCGTATGCAATAATAGTGTATGTAATTGCCTGGAATTGAAGATTAAAAGGGCAATTGATTTGAGACGCACAATGTTGTCAAAGATTCTGGGTTTGCAGGGTCACCCTGCGTCACCTAGCTAGCATTAGGGTTAGGGTTTTTTTGTGTGAAGATGAATGTTTTGAATTTTTTGGGAAAGAAGGCTTGAAAGGGATATGTATCATGATTATTTTAGTGTCAGTATCATCATCAACATGAGAAGCTTTTCCAGAGACATCACTGTCACTCAAACCATGAAAACAAATGGTGTTGCACTTTTTCAACTCGTGCTACATTTTTTCTTATGGATGAGATTTTCGAAGTTGGGGTTTTTGTATGATGAAATAAATATTGTAAGGATGAAATTATCCATGCATAGTATTTTTCTCACATATTGAAGTCATCATGCAGGTCAGGGATCGACCGAATGTATCTTAATCATGGAGTGTTGCACTTTCACACGGTCACCGTATTTTCACCATATATCTTAAACCCTGTACCTATTTCAAATTAGTTTTTTACATTATATGCATGGGAGTGAGATGAATAATCTCACTTAATTTCAGGTCAAAATGCTTCATGTTTTTCGATAAATAAGCCACCGTCATCTACATCCATTTTTGGATTTTATCGAGATCTGTGAGCCAGATTTGGTTCAGTTTTTTTATTAAGAAGGGTTATGATGATATTAACGTGTTTTCAAATCGTCATCTCAACCTAGATTACTGTTTAGGATATAAGAAAAAAATATCAGGTGTTGCACTTTCTTGTTGTGTTTTTGGGTTTCTGATGAACTAGGAGAAAGCGCAGTGTTGGTGTTGCCCTTCCACATAGTCATCGTTTTGACCGAGTTATCCAAGTCAAAATTTTAAGAATTGTTTTTTTATGGTATTATTAATTTTAGCAAAGAATCTGTTGAATCATAAGCTCAAATTGGGTTGAGGATTTAATGTGAAAATGATTAGAAAGATCTAATTAAGTAGTTCTTAGTTTTCAAAAATCAGTTCTATTTTCATTGCATAAGTTAGAAACATAAATCCAAATGAGGAATTCAACTCCTAGAGGTGGGAACTAACTCATTTTGGTCTATTTATGATGTGAATGTAATTGACCAAAGGGTTGGTCAAGTTGAGGATAAAGAACATTGTGTACTGCACTCTTCTGATATATGTTTATAGTGAATGAAGACATAAGTCGAATTTGTAGGGATTCTTGTGTTAGTTTGCTTTGGAGATGTTAGTTTTCTTTGGAGATGTGATATTATTATTTGTAAGTTATTTTATTTGAAAATAATCTTTAAATGTGTTTTTCTATTTAGCTAAACAAAGCTATTGATTTTAGAAATCATTTGAAATAGTGCTTTGATTCAGTTTTCTAGACTTCTATGTTTTCTTCTAAATGGCAGTTATAATTCATCTTGGTGTTTGATGCTCTATTGTCATTTTCCATTTGTCTTCCACTCACCCTCCTACAATGAATATAAATTGAAAACTACAAAGAGACTACCTACCCTACCCCTGTAGAGCCTCCTCTTCCTCTTCATTTCATCGGTGGAAATTTAATCAGGCAAACATGACTCCATACCCAATGGATCTGCCTCCTTTCTTACCAGCAAATATTTGAAATTTTGTGCCCTAATGAGTGCCATTCCTAGCCTAATATCATAGTAGTTGAATATTTCAGATAGAGAGAGACCTCTAGAGCTAGAAGGGCTAGATTCTATATTACAATTGGTTTTGTGGTTACCTATGGTTTACTCTCTTCAATCTACAAAAATTACGGATTGCTAAAACGTCCAACCTCCTTTTTGGCACTTTTGGAGTCCATTTTCTTGGTCGTACACTATAAATATCACAATTTGTCCATAAAAATTATAGGATTTTATAGCCTCAAATATTGATTCACCATTGTGGGAGAATTCTTACATGGATTCACTACATCCATTGGTCTATAACACAGTGTTTCCATGACATATAGAACAACTCATGTTTCTTTACAAACCATTGGCATCCTTTATGACCCTTTGAACTTGGCATTCTCACATTCATTGTTATTGTACATTTATAAAACCATGTCATAGCTTAAAAAATTTGTATGCAACACATACAAGCTTGTATGACCTCATGTAAACCATTTATAAGCTTTTCCATGGTGGTATGGCTTCCATAAAATCACAATAATGGATGGAACACACTGAAACAATATTTAGTTAATTCCATGTAGGTGCCATGACCTATATAGAGAATTTTAGAGGGTGCATAATAGCTCATTTGAAATTATTTTTTGTTAGCTCAAATGGGGTTTTTAATAAAATTTGATTAGGCTTGCTGATTTGATAGATGTCATCAGTTTAAGTCACACATGTTTGTAAAGAAACAAAATCACACATACCTTGTTGTGTAACCAGCTCCAAAAATAGAAGAAAAAAGATATCAACACCTTAGAAATAAGCCACTTCGAGGGGGCAACCTCTAATACATTACATAAATGAACAATTCTTGGATGATACAATTTAAAAAACCTCCTTTCTATATATAGGAGTCCATGGGGCCATAATGTAATCCTAGTGGGCCACAATGTAATCCTAGCCGACCTAACAATAATAATTTAAGGGCACAATAATAACAAAATTGGGGTTACAAGGGTACAATAATAACAATAAGGGGGTTACACTAACAACAATAAGGGACTATACTAGTAATATAGGGACCTAACATACCCCTCTCCTTCAAAAAAGTGTTGTCCTCAATGCTTGAGTAGCTCTGGGTGCTTCTGTATAAAATTCTCATCCTCCCATGTAGAATCTTCAATGGGTAATTTCTTCCACTTGATGAGATACTCTGAAATTGATCGATTCCGTAGCTGTCGAGTTCTTGTTTCCATGACTGCTTCAGGTTCCAATATGATTTTTCCTTCCTCATCAAGTTCTGGCAATATTGTTTGAACCGGAAGATTTTCACCTATAACCTTCTTTAAGCATGAAACATGGAAAACTGGATGTACTCACGAAGAAGCAGGAAGCTCCAATTTGTATGCCATAGTACCAATCTTTTGCAACACCTTGTAAGGACCATAGTACTTCGGCGATAATTTATTATCCTTCTTAGCTTGCTTGAGGGACATTTGTTTGTATGGTTGTAGCCGTAAAAATACCCAATCTCCTACATCAAAACTTCTCTCGCCGCGATGTTGATCTGCCTGTTGTTTCATTCGATTTTGTGCCAAATTTAGGTTATCCTTTAAGAGTTGGAGAACTTCTTGCTGATGCTCGATGTGATCTTCCACTGCTGGAACCTTCGAATTTTCCCTTAAAGATGATGTGATGGATGGTGGATGATATCCATAAAGTGCCATAAATGGGGTCATTTTTGCTGCAGTATGGAAGGAAGTGTTATACCACCATTCAGCAAGAGGTAACCACTTGACCCATTGTGTTTGTTTATCAGATACAAAACAACGAAGATATCCTTCCAAACACTTATTTACTATCTCAGTTTGACCATCAGATTGAGGATGATAAGATGAGCTATGAGCTAATTGAGTACCCAAACAAGAAAATAACTCCGTCCAAAAATTTCCAGTAAAAATGGGATCTCTGTCGCTCACAATAACCCTTGGGCTTCCATGTAGCTTTTGAATTTTGTCCACAAATGTAGTAGCAACTGTACTTGCTTTAAATGGATGAGATAATGCACAAAAGTGTGCATACTTGGTAAGTCTATCAACTACCACCATGATGACATTATTGCCTTCGGACTTCGGTAAACCCGTGATAAAATCCATTGAAATCTCCTCCCAACGTTGACTTGGAATGGATAAAGGTTGTAGAAGTCCCGGGGTCTTAATTGTCTCCACTTTATTTTGCTAGAAAACCAAACATTCCGCCACAAAATTTTGAATATCAGATTTAAGGCCATCCCAAAAAAAAATCTTTCTTCACCCTGTGGTAAGTTTTTAAAAATCCTGAGTGTCCTCCTAAAGGAGAAGTGTGCAATTCCAGAAGAATCTTTTGTTTTAGTTGGGAATTCTTACAAAGATATAAGCGATCTTTGTACCATAAGGAATCATTTTTCCAACTAAATGTATCAGATGTACTAGGATCTTGCTGCAACTTTGGAATGAGTGTCCATACATCTTTGTCCTTCTTCCATTCATCTCTTGCTTCAGTTATCCAATCTGGTTGGATAATAGAAATGGCACAAAGCAATGCTTCCACCTCTTCATTATTTCTTGAGAGTGCATCCGCAACAACATTAAGCTTTCCTTTTTTGTAGATTATTTCAAAGTCATAACCCAACATCTTTGTGACCCATTTTTGTTGCTCTTCTGACGATAGTCTTTGTTCCAAAAAGTGTTTAAGACTATCATGATCGCTTTTTACCTTGAAGTGTCTTCCCATTAGGTAAGTTCGCCATTTCTTTAGTGCATGCAATATTGCTAACATTTCCTTCTCATAAATAGGTTTCTGTAAATACTTTCCTTTGATTGGACGACTTTCAAAATCAATGGGTCTTCCTTCCTGCATTAAAACTGCACCAATTCCATTTCCTGAGGCATCACATTCCACAATAAAGGTTTTTGTGAAGTCTGGTGTAGCTAAGACCGGTGCTAGGCACATTGCCTCTTTAAGACGTTCAAAGGCCTTAGTTGCTTCAGGAGTCCAGGAAAATGCATCTTTCTTCAATAATGTTGTTAGAGGTGCTGCTATTCTCCCATAATTCTTAAAAAACTTGCGATAATACCCTGTTAACCCGAGAAATCCTCGCAACTGCTTTATTGTTGTGGGGACTTTCCATTCCTTAATGGCTTTAATTTTGTTAGGGTCTACCTTAACACCCTCGTGAGATACAATATGACCCAGATATTCCACCTCTTGTACTCCAAAGAAACATTTGGATGTTTTTGCATATAATTGTTTCTCCCGCAATAGTTTGAGCACCCTGTCAACATGTTCAACATGATCCTTCCAAGACCTGCTGTAGATTAGTATATCATCAAAAAATACTAGCAAAATTTTTCTAAGGAAGGGTTTGAAAATGGAATTCATCAACCCTTGAAATGTAGAAGGTGCATTGGTAAGGCCAAAAGGCATGACCAAAAATTCATAATGACCCTCATGAGTTCGAAATGCTGTTTTTGGAATATCTTCGGTCTTCATTCTAATTTGATGATATCCTGAACAAAGATCCAACTTGGTAAAATAAATTGCTCCATGTAATTCATCCAATAATTCATCAATCACAGGAATGGGAAATTTATCTTTAATGGCGAGCTTATTAAGCTCCCTATAATCCGGACACATTCGCCATGATCCATCCTTCTTGTGTACCAATACTACAGGAGCAGAGAAAGAACTTTGACTAGGTTGAATTATACCCGCCTCTAACATTTCTGCAATCATACGTTCAATTTCGCTCTTTGGAAGTAAGGATATCTATAAGGCCTGATGTTTGGAGGAACACTTCCTGGAATCAAATGAATAGCATGATCATGATCACGAATAGGTGGGAGTCCTTTGGGAGTTTCAACACCTTGGAATGATTGTCCAAGACTTGTTGGAGATCTGCAGAAATAGATGATTTTGATGTTGGAACTTCTAGTGAGCATAATTGTGCAATTACGCCTCGCTGTTCTTTCTTTAGAAGCTTTGTCATGACATTAGAGCTTATTATCCTTCTTGGCTTCCCTGCGATACCCCGTAATTCGACTTCCTTTCCTTATGAAAAAAATTTCAAGAAAAGTTCTTGAAAATTAAAAGCTACCGTCCCCAAAGATTGTAACCATTGTACTCCTAGTACAACATCAGCACCTCCCATAGGAATGGAAAAAATTTGACTAGTCAATACATATTCCCCCATGGTTAGCTTGATATTATGGCATTTTCCAGAGAAATTTATATTTCCTCCATTTGCAACCATCACTTGACATTCTGGTGCTGGGTATAGGAAACAATTTAATTTCTTGGCTACCTTACAATGAATAAAATTATGGGTGCTACCTGAATCAATCAACACTATTACCTTTTTCTTCTTGATATGTCCTTCTATCTTGAGAGTTTGAGGAGTGGTAATTCCTGCCAGTGCATTACACGATATGGTCGGATTCATTTCTTCCTCTTCTCGGGCTGGTTCCTGGTGTATATCCTCTTCTTGTTCATTTTCTTCTTCCTCTTCACAATCTATGTAAAATAATTTCTTCTCAGCACACTTATGACCTTTAGTGTATTCGCTATCACAACTGTAGCAAAGCCCTTTTGCTCTTTTTTCTTCCAATTGTTGTGGTGTCAACCTTGTAGGTTGTGGAAATCTAGGCGTAGCAACACTTCCTTCTTTATAGAATTGAGTGGTAGGCTTCCTTGTCGCCATAATTTTACATTCAACTTTTCTTGCCAACCCGAATGCCTTCTCCAATGAATCAGGTTCCAAAACGCGAACTTCATGTTGGATGTTATCCTTTAAAGTGCCTATGAAGAGATCAATCCTGTGTTCCTCTGGAATATCAGTTAACCTTATATTCAATTTTTGGAAGTCCTCAATGTGCTGCCCCACTAAACCCTTTTGTTTGAGATTTATCAATTGGCTAAAGAAGGTGTTGCTCTTTGTATCCTCATAATTTGCTATCATTTCCTCCGTAAAAATTGACCAAGTGACAATTTTTTTACGGGAGCAAAGCCATCGATACCATACAAATGTATTTTGTTCTAAATGAAAAGTTGCAATGCGTACCTTTTGTGTGTTTTTCACATTATGGAGATCAAAATATTGCTCCATCTGTAGTATCCATGTTACAGGATCCTTTCCATCAAACTTCCTCATATCCATTTTTGGAATATGGTGGTTCTTCCCACCAACATTACAGTTTATGAAATCACGATTAACATTTATTTTGTTCTCATCATGAGGTTCTTCTACTATCTTTTCACCATTAGGAAACATTTCTTGTATCAACTTTGTCAAATATTCGATGTTTGATTTTAGATCATCCATCTTAGCTTCCATGCCAGCTTCCATGCCATCCATCTTAGCTTCCATGCCATCCATATTAGCTTCCACGCCTTTCTTCAAACCGTCCATCTTCACTTCCACGCCATCCATCTTAGCTTCCATGCCTTTCTTCAAACCGTCCATATTCACTTCCACGCCTTTCTTCAAAACTTCCATTTCATTTTTTGTTTCTCTTTGCGAGAGTGAAATTTGTTGCACTTGCTCTTGTAATTTTGATAGATCATGTTGCAATTCTTCATCTTCATGAGTCATGGTAGAGCCTTCTAAAGGCTTAATGGGTGTTGAATTATTTTTAGGCGCCATTTTAGAATCCAATATTGATACCTATTCTACAATATTCCCTTGGAATCAATTCAACTTGATTCTTCAAACAAGACTTATGCAATTCGGAAAAAAAAATACACACCTTTTACTTGCTTTGAGGAGCTCGATATTGAAATTGAATTATCTCTGTAATTGAAAATCTTCAATATCTGAAATTCATCCCTGTAGTAGCCCTCTGAAGCTTCTTTCAAATGCCACAGGTCTGACCTGATTTTGATTCTCCAAGACAAAGTTGTGTCCAATCTCCCACAATGACCTAATTCTGGACTGGTTCAGTAGAGCGAACTTGTACGACTTGCCACGTGTCACTGTTTTGTCCTTTGTCTCTGAAATTGATAGCGAAGAAACTACAGGCCAGGTACTTGTGACCACTTTTGACAGCGCTCCAATCCAATCTTCAGAGAGAGAGTTATTGAACGTTTCCCACGATCACCTCTTTGAGATGAAATTCAGGAGCCTGAAAAAGCACTACCTTCCACAGATCATATCTCCAAAAATATTGCGAACCAAGCTCTGAAATTTTTGGACGAAATTCCTCAGGATTTCAGCTTCGCACCATATGAATTTCAGACTCTGAAACTTCGTACAAAAAAATTTATAGCGCAATTTCCACGATGACCTGTTTATGAGCCTGAAAAAAATACCTAACTTCCACAGATGATATCTCCTCAAATATTGCGAACCAAGATCTGAAATTTTTAGACAACCTTCCTCAAGATTTCAGCTTCGCACCCTAAATATTTCAGCTTCTGAAGCTTCGTAGAAAAAAAGTTATAGCGAAAATTCCACGATGACCTGTTTGGAGCAGCGAAACCCTAGAATCCCAAGCTCTGATACCAAATGTTGTGTAACCAGCTCCAAAAATAGAAGAAAAGAGATATGAACGCTTTAGAAATAAGCCACTTCGAGGGGGCAACCTCCAATACATTACATAAATGAACAATTCTTGGATGATACAATTTACAAAACCTCCTTTCTATATATAGGAGTCCATGGGGCCATAATGTAATCCTAGTGGGCTACAATGTAATCCTAGCCGACCTAACAATAATAATTTAAGGGCACAATAATAACAAAATGGGGGTTACAAGGGTACAATAATAACAATAAGGGGGTTACACTAACAATAATAAGGGACTATACTAGTAATATAGGGACCTAACATACCTTGAGTTTCAGGATTTTTTTTTCACTCCACGGATTATTACAAAGAAAGTATATTATATCAATTGAAAGGTCTATTCAATACCTCATATGAGTCTTCAATAGAATCTGATTTCATTACTTGTGGAAAAAATTATCAGCAAAGTTGCAGCAAGAGGCCCATTGCTAGAAAAAATTTAAAAAAAACATTGTTTTGGGTGATCCACAAACCCATTGTTATGGATAAACCACAAAATACCATTCTACAAGCTTTCCATTTCCAATTGGGTCATGGATCATCCATAAACCCATGGTTATTGGTTAACCATGTAAAATCATTCTCTTTATTGGCACTTAGCACATTTTAATCATGATTGTTATGGGTTAACCACACAAAACAATAATTTTCGTTAGTTCATGACACAATGTAATCATGATGGTACATTAAAATTAATGGGTTCCCTCATTTTTAAGCATTTTGAATGATGGGGACCATCATTTTGTAGTCTAAGATCCGATGTATAGTCACAAAGTCCTATTTTTATGTAAAAGTGAACTTAATAGATAAGTAATTGATGGGGTAAATTGTAGCTAAAATTGACTGCATAGCCTTATAAGGAAATAAGAAGAGAGTGAAGGTGGAGAATGAGAGGTCTCAAAATTTGCCTCAGTGCATGTAATGGTTCTTCTTAATGGAATTCTTCTTCTTCTCGAATTCTCGTGCTCTCTCTCTCTATATCTCTCTTCATATATTTGTGATATATTTAGTTCTTGAATTTTTATCAATGTTTTTGTGATCAATTTTATGGAAGATCCATATGTTTTCTCTCATCTCTCGACATTCAAGCCTCCGGTATCTTAGCCCCCAAGATTCAGATCAATTTTATTTCTAATCAAAATTGGATTTCAAGGTTACATTCCATGTGTATGTTTTTCTTGGATATTATTCAAAGTTTCATACTTCTCTTAGAGATTACACTATTATTTTCAATGCACTAGGATATTTCTTTTCTTGAACCTATACTTGATTTTCCCTTGGTTTTTCTCAAAAGGTTCATGAAATGGCTTGAGAAGGCTTCCTAGTTTCTAAGTTTGGCCTTATATTGGCTCTTATGAGGGAGAGGAGGATTGCGCCCTACCTGAGATCATGATATTTAACTTTGACGTATCTAGAGTGACTTGTAATTTGAGCTAGATATCTGTTTTAGGGTGATTCCCACTCCAAGAAGATTACATTTTATGTTAACTTTTTCTTCAAGAAAGTTATCTACTCTAAGTTAGGAGGAGCATGATTTAACTAGGATCTCATTCACTTTAGCCATTCCAATATGCATCCTAGTTATTCTAGGCATGAGGAGGGAACTCCACTTGAAGTTATCCTAGGAAAATTTCAATTTTTATTCACGTGCATTAGAATGACCTATTTTTAGAGATTCTAATTCTTTTCCAGAAAATGACTTGGTTTCTTTTCTAGTGCATGGAAAGAAGGAACTTCACTTAGCATGTTTTTTTTTTCTTTTATTCTCTAGTAGGATCACCCTAGTTGAGTGTGTATACGTTTGCATGAACAACACTTTCTTTTAATTTTAGATGTGTTATAGATTTACCTCAAGTCCATTCTTGGTCTTTCTCTTTTTTCAAACATTCTCTTAGATCTAAGAAGAGTTGTTACAAAAATATTTTTCCTTAGAGCAAAGAAACAATCATCAATGGTATCATCCTTCCCTCTTCTTTCTTCCCTTATTTTCCCTTGAGACTTAGATTTTTGAGCAAACATTGATGTTATCATATTAGTTGAATTTTCCACATTCACTACCATACTTGAACTTCAATCTATATGAAGATATTTCAAGAATATTGACATGATTCTTTCTATTTCAAGATCCTTGAGTGTGTTGATTTATATCCAACTTGCTTAGAACCTTGTAATTTCTACAAGGCTCAGTAATATCCAACTTGTCTAGAACCTTTCTCTCTCTACAAGTCTCAATAATGAAGATCAAATCAACACCTTATGACAACTAATATGAGCATTTATGTGTGTAAGAATTCTATCTAACATAGCTCTTACATTTTCAAGTTTTTATATTTCAATTCATTAACTTGTGAGATTTTAAATAATTTCTTTCACCTTGATTTTTTTTTTCACTTCACACCATAATCATGAAGACCAGGAACCGATTACCTTGCAAAGAATTAACTTGTAAGAGTTTTCAACATGAAAGCATAACAATATCGTAACTAATTTTTTAACTAAGTTGAAAATTTCTAAGTATTACACTCTGTTGGGCCTCGAATATGCCCATGCTTTCGTCATGCAATATCACCATTCATGCCCTAAAACCCTAGGTTTTTAGCCTATTCTATACTCTAATTTGCCGCCAAATCATATTTTGTATCTTCTGGTTGATTATCACTAGTTTTATTAACTTATATATGATTAAAGATGATTATGCCATGATTTACTGATGACATTTTTCTTAAGTAAATTTATCACAGGGTTCCATCGCCAAAATCCTTCACAAGCCAATTAAGTGCAAAAATGCCTAATTTAGGGCTTTGAAACTTTCGGCATGCTTCCAGAGAAAATGAGAGATTTGATTCTAAAAAATGGTGTTATAATACTTCCCCATAGCTTGGATGGCACCTAGGTCACTCATTTGGGTCTCTAGAAGGAAATTAGCAAATTTACCCAAATCTGCAACAAATTTCAAGCTACCAACTTCCAAATCGATTTCCGTGCATCTGAAGGAGAATGAAAAAATTATGGAACATGGGTTTTGGTCCCAGTATAGAAAATACATTACGCCTAAAATATTTTTTTAAAATTCGTCACGGTTTGGGAGATATTCAAGGTTCTTTGACGACAATTTATATAAAAATCCGAAAATTCTAGATTTGTAAAAATCTCCCAAACAACCTTGTTTTGGATTTTCTGTACTTGGCAATCAAATTCCAGATTCGTGGAGGTTAAATCCAGTTGGTAAGGTTGATGATCCCTATGAAAAAACTTCTAGACTATCTCCAACACCTTATCTACACAGGCAAGGATAGAGTATGGTTGAAAAAATTAAATAGAAAACCAAAAATATGTTTCTAATCATATCTGGACAACCAAGATTAGTTTAGGATCTTTCAGTTGCTATGTAATAAAAAATTTTACTATTTTATGATTAACAGACTTTTCTATAAAGGCCTGTGTAGAAGTTAATCACAGAGAGTCATTTACCAAGTTAATCATTATTATCTTAGCTCGAATTATAAACTCTGTTTTCATTAATTCAAGACCACTTCTATTATGATCATGAGTATTTGTTGATTAAAGCTTGTTGGAGTGAAGTGCTGATGCATCTTTGAGTTGATTTGTTGAGAATTCTTCTGATTCTGTAAGTTTCACATCCCAGGTGTGGCAAGGGCCCACCACAAGCTGGGAGTTTGTTTCATTTGTAGATAGATTTAATTGGTTGTGTTGATTTTATTTAGCTGTAATTTTGAATCGATGTTTTGATTCCAGTTAGATCCTTTACAATTAGATTGCTTGCTACAAGTTGAAAAACCTTCGTATAATTTCTTCCTCAACATGATTGATTACTATCAAATTCTTTGTGTAAATAACTAGTGCGTGATCATTTTTATTAAATCAGTTGTTGATCATTATTTTTTGAATGTGTTTTCAGGATTGCAAGAACGTTGTGATAGATAGACTTGATCCGTGTATGGATTTTATCCATCCTATAGCATCATAATTTTCATATTAAAACTATTTTTAAAAGAACAGACATTTATATCAAATCAAATATGGTTCTGTGAATCCCCTGTTCACACTTTTGAATGCCATCAGTGGAGATTGATTTTGAAAAAATACGGATTTGAATAGGCTGCGTGTGTTAGTAGCGTAAATGAGATTTCGAGTTATACATATACCCTTGCACAGAATCAAATGATAGCATTAGATGAGGAATTTTAAGGAACCTATGTGTCGAATGGTGTGACTAAATACTTCGGATTGTATGTGCATCCTCACACAAGGTCGATATATATATATATATATATATATATATATATATATATATATACATATATTATTTGACTGATTGCTAATAGCATTTTGGTTCGAGCATTGTATGATTCTGAAATTTCCTTTTAAAGTGTGCGAATTAATAGAGCACTGAGGAAAGTTTTGGAGTGATAACAGTGTGAATAAGTAGAGTTCGACCTTAGAAGAATTGAGATCGTATTAAAGCCAACCTAGACATTTGTATGTAAGTGTTTCCCGTTTTTGAAAGCAATGTTTTAAAGTTGTGTGAAGTAGTGTTTACGCTAGGGTTGGGTGCAATTATACATGTAGTTTATCCTTGAAATAGATTCATATCATAGTGACTACATTAAGTATTGTTGAGTTTGAATCAGTTACTTTGTAGGTTTGGTATTTCCATCAACAACATAACAATGTGATTCTATTTCCATTGAATATTGAAGTTCTAGTTTTGTTAAATTTCAATTACTTAGGTTGTTTGAGAATTAGTTCATTAAAGGTGTGAAATAGTTCAGTTGGGAGCGAGTTTATGATTGAATGCAAGTTGAAGCGAGTTTGATTAAATAGCAAACAATAGAGTAGTATTTTGGATTGAGTTTCCTTTGTAGTTAAATTAAATTTCATTTTGTGACTAAGTTTCATAGTATATTACAGTCATGTATTTGATTTTCGAACAGAACTAGGGTTTGATGTTCTTTTGCTACAACAAGTTTTAGTGTTAATTTCATAAGTAGGCTAAAGAGATTTGCATGAGTGATTTGAATCATGTGTGTAGTAAATTAATTTGTAGGTTCATAGTTTGATTTTGTTTTATTTTATTTAATTTGACGGTGTGCAATCCTTCGAAGGCAGAGTGTTATAAATAGCTTAAATTGTCGAGATTGTTCTTAGGAAATAAAGTATTATTTTCTAAAACATAGTGTTCTTAAATCAGTTGCATCTTTGATTTATTGTGAGTTACTTTTCCAAGATAAATTATTATAGTTGGTTCATTATGAGATTAGTGTGTGGCTTCTGTTATCATAAGCATTTAGTTCAAGAACAATTATAGAGATTAGATCTTAGATTAGTTTCAAGCTTTGAATTTTTGTTTCAAGTTGGGTTTCAAAGTTGATAAAAGCGAATAGATTAGGGACTTTCGGTTACCATAAATATTTGGATTTTGAATGTAGAATAGGACTATGAAGTTATCTAGTTCCAGTGTGAATTTTTTTGCAAGATTGAGGAATTACTTTATGTTTTCTTATAGTTTGATTGCAGTGAGAAATTTGTAGTGAAATATAGTTTTAGTTTAAGTACAGATTATTTTTAAGTGCCGAAGTTAAAAATTGATTTCATGATAGAGTAATAATTAAGAATTTAGCTTTGCTCCAATTTGCGTGATTAGAGATAACTTGAGTGATTATGTACTTAAATAGAAAGTTTATTTTATGTTCTAGTTTAGGTTAGATGCTCTGATCCTACATTACATGTGCTTGCGCCTCAAAGCTTACGAGTCCTAGATTGATAATTTAATTTTGGAAACTATAAACATGTAATTTAACCAACATTTTTGGTGTCATTTCCGAGAAGGTGCTAAATGGATTAGAGCCTAGTTCCTTTCAAAAGTTTTTTTGTGTGATCTTAGTTGTAGGACAACCAAAGGGCAGAGAGTGTTTGGTAAGACGTGATTGAAGAGCCACACATCCACTATGGTGGGGTTTCTCCAAAGTTTGGTTGTCCAAGTAAGAAAGTTTAGTGAGTTTTATTGCAATTAACAGTTTTAATTCATTTAGTGTAGGTTTAACCCTGAACAGAAATTATCTACACACGAATCTTATAACAGAAAATAAACAATAGCGAGAGCATAAAACATAAAACAGATAAACACAGAGATTTTCCCCTGGATCCCAAATCGGGACGACCAGCTTGATTTTTCATTATATTCTTTTTAGTGTTACAACACATATATATACATGCCGAAGCATACATAAACCCCAATCCATAAACCCTGGATTAGAACATAACCGTAGTTCCCTTGACCGGATCTACAAAAATACCAAGGACCGAAAACCATCGTACCCCAATACCATGTGCAAAACCATGCACAAAACCATGGACGCAGACTACCCGCCAGAAATTAAGGACCAAAAATTTTCGCCGGGGCGCTGCCCCAGACCTCGACAGGGGGGGCTATCACCCCCCCTCTTACCCCCCCTGCGCGTGCTTAGTCGTGAAAAGAATATAACACATACCCAACATTCTCCCACTTGTTGTTTTCTTTCCACGGGGGGCCATAGGAGGGCTTAGTCATTGGTCCAATTCTTCAACACCCATTGTTTCTCTACACCAAGAGAACTTCTGAGTGCTCACAGACTTTGTCAATGCATCTGCAACATTCTTCAAAGTGTCCACCTTTACCAGCAACACCCTTTTAGCCTCAACCATATCTCTAACAAAGTGATATTGAACATCAATGTGCTTTGTCTTTGAATGATAAGGTGGTTCTTAGCCAAGAAAATTTCACTTTGGCTATCGCGCTCTATCCTTACAGCTTGCCGTACCAACCCCATACTTGAACACAATCTCTACAACCAAGGCCCGCCCTTCTTGCTCGCATGAGTGGCCGCTATGTATTCGCCTCTCGTAGTTGAAAGAGCCACTACAGATCGTCTTTACTCATCCAACCGATCGCGCCTCCAAATAGGCTAAACACATACCCACTTGTAGATCTTCTTTGGTCCAGACCTCTAGCCTGGGCCTCGTATCAACAAAACCACGGTTCCCAACATTCTTTCTCCAATCCGGGTCTTCCCCGGTAGCACAAGCCATAATCACTAGTGCCACGTAAATATTTGCAAACCCGCTTCACTACTGTCCAATGCTCCTTCCCCGGGTTTGACATAAATCTGATCAATACTCCCACTGCATGTGAAATGTATGGTCTAGTACAGACCATTTCATACATCAGGCTACCCACCGCACTTGCATATGGAACATGAGACATATCCTCCTCTTCTTCTTGTGTCTTGGGACACTGTTCAAAAGACAGCTTTACACCTACAGGAATAGGAACATTTACCAATTTAATATCCTGCATATTGAATCTTTGCAATATAGTCTCAACATACTTCCTCTGGTTTAACTAGAGCTTCCTCTTTTCCTGATCTCTCTTAATTTCCATGCCCAAAATATATTTTGCGCACCTGCATTCTTCATGTCGAATTTATAGTCAGCTTGGGTCTTCAAATCTTGGATAATTTCTTTGTCATTTCCAATCAAAAACATATCATCCACATACAAGACTCGTATATATAACACGATCACCAATTAATTTAAAATAAACACAATGATCCTCCTTGCTTCTGGTGAAGCCAAGTCCTTGTATGTAGGTATCAAATTTCTGATACCAAATCCTTGGTGACTATTTTAACCCATAGAGAGACTTCTTTAACCTGCATACTAGTTATTTCTTCCCCTTCACCATAAAGCCTTTAGGTTGTTTCATGTAGATCTCCTCTTACATATCCCCGTGAAGAAAATTTGTCTTCACATCCATCTATTCTACCTCAAAATAAAATGCAACAACAACAGATAAAAGTAATCTAATAGAAGTAACTTTGGAAATAGGAGAAAAATATCACCAAAATCAATTCTCGGCACCTGGGAATAACCTTTTGCTACCAACCGAGCTTTATATTTCTCCACCTTGCCTTCTACATTCATCTTCTTCTTCTTAAACAACCATTTTCTCCCAATGGGCTTCCTTCCAAATTTTCGACAACCCACCTCACAAATCCCATGCATCATTTTTGTGAAAGGATGCGTCTTCATCAACCATGGCCTCCTTCCATAGTTTTCCATCCTCTAAACGACCGCTTCTCCCTGACAGTTCTGGGATCATCATCAGTTATAGTTAAAGAAAAATTTGAACAGAAAGCAGATGGACTATACCTTTTTGGTTGTCTCCTTTCCTGAACTGGTCTTCTCACAGCTGGAGTTTGTGGCTCTTCCTTTTCTGAGTCTTCTTCTATTGTAGAGTTTGATTCATCCTCCTTTAGCTCAAACTCTATCTTCTTAGGTTCCTTTGGTAGGAATTCATGTTTAACAATATCTTTCACCTCTCTAAACACCACATATCATCTTTACACAACTTTCTGTTTCCGGGTTCCAAAGCTTGTAACCATTTAAACCATCCTTATACCCAATAAAGATGCACCTTTCAGATTTATTATCCAACTTGCTCCTTTCCTCCTTTGGAACATGTAAATATGCATCATATCCAAATACCCTCAGATGTGAAAGAGAAGGTTTCTTAGCAGTCCATACCTCACGTGGAGTCTTATCCTCCAACACCGATGAAGGTGATCTCGGGTTAAATCCGCACAAAGATGCGCTCCACCGCTCGCCCCGGCACTGTCCCAACCCTACCACCGAGCATGCTTGCCTTTTCCATCACTTTTTCATTCTTCTAACTCCATTTGGCCGCGGTGTGTATGGAGTATTCTTCTATCGTGCTATACCCACACTTCTTGCTTAACTCTTCAAATTCCTTCTTGCAAAACTCCCCACCATTATCCGTCCTCGCACCTTTATCTTCTTCTCCGTCCGGTTTAAAGGGTTTTCCACCAGAGCCTTAAATTCTTTAAAGCTATCAAAGACTTCATATTTATTTCTCAAGAAATATATCCATGTATTCCTTGAGAAGTCATCTATGAATGAAACATAGTACACAGACTTACCCAGTGATGGAACCGACACAGGTCCAAAAACATCATTGTGCATAAGCTCTAATATCTTGTTCGCCCTCTTAGCACCAAAGGAAAACTCACCCGATTTTGCTTCCTATATACACAATGTTCGCTTAAATCGAAATCTGTGAGAACAATTAGACATACCTTCTACCATACCATCTCTATGCAGATCAAGGCCCTTCTCTCCAATATGTCCAAGCCTTTGATGCCATAGCATGGTCTTTTCTCCCGTACGCCTAGGCTTTCCGTCCCACTTTCAGGAACCATAGAACCGTTACACCCATCAATAACATTGCAACCTTGTAGCTTGTACAGAGTTCCAGTCCGAACACCCTGCATTAATACCAGTGCTCCCCGAACCATCTTGTAGGCATCTTTCTCGAACACTGTTTTTACACTTGCATCATCCATCTTATTTACAGATATCAAATTTTTTGCCAATGCAAGAATATGCAGAACACTAGGAAGTGTTCTAATCCTTCCACCTTGCAGCTTCAGCTTGACCTTTCCACGTCTGACGATTCTAGCCTTCCTATCATCCCCTAGGAAGACATCACCACCATCATATTTCTCATACTTGCAGAACCACTCCCTATGGGGAGTGAAGTGAAAGGATGCACCTGAGTCAATCAACCATGACTCATGATATACATGTGTATTTGAAGAAGAAGCCAAATACACATCCCCACCTTCATCTGAGGTGGTTTTCGCCTCTGTAGAAGGAGCATAATCAGATCCCTTTCCTTTCTCAGGAGCTTTAGATCTACAGTTCTTTTTTAAGTTCCCTTATTTTCTTCATTTCCAGTACACCTTTACGGGTTTTCCTAGAGATTTTGATCTCCCTCTAGAATTAGATCTCCCGCTCGAGGTCTTATTTTTATATTTGTTTAGGGACCATCCTCATATAGACAAGGCATCTCCATTTTGGACCCTCCATACTTCTCCGTCTCATTTCCTCCGACAGAAAGGCTGAGACAATGTCATCAAAATTCAAGGTAGTTGTATTGCTACTTATTCCAATAACCAGACTTTCCCACGAATCTGGTAAAGAACACAACAAACCGATGCACTTATCTTCATCTGAGCTTTCAATATCAACAGATGACAGTTGACTTACAACATTATTGAAGGCATTCATATGCTCTGTCACCGAGTCTCCATCTTTCATCCTCAGGTTATACAGCTTTTTCTGCAAGAACAATTTATTCACCAGAGACTTAGATTGGTACAAAGTCCCAAGTTTTTCCCACAAGGTCTTCACCGTAGCTTCCCCAGATACATTCAACAATACTGAATCTGAGACACACAACCGTATTGTGCTCTTAGCCTTCCGATCCAGTTTCTTCCAGTCTTCATCTGACATTGCCGTTGGTTTAGTACCTGGATCTACCACGATCCACTGATCTTTATCCACCAGCAGATCCTCCATCTTGAGCTTCCACAACTCAAAACTCCGACCATTAAATTTCTCGATCTCTATCTTTCCGCCGCTCGCCATATTCTTTCACCGCAAGAATCGATCCCGCAGATCTCCCACTGCACAGGGTCTACCACAGGCCCGAGCAAAAAACCCTCAACAACAAAGGCGTCCCCTTGAAGCCGAAACAGCTTCGATACCAAATGTAGGTTTTAACCCTGAACAGAAATATCTACACACGATTCTTATAACAGAAAATAAACAATAGCAAGAGCATAAAACATAAAACAGATAAAAACAGAGATTTTCCCCTGGATCCCAAATCGGGACGACCAGCTTGATTTTTCATTATATTCCTTTTAGTGTTACAACACACATATATATACATGCCGAAGCATACATAAACCCCAATCCATAAACCCTGGATTAGAACATAATCTTAGTTCCCTTGACCGGATCTACAAAAATACCAGGGGCCGAAAACCATCGTACCCCAATACCATGTGCAAAACCATGGACGCAGACTACCCGCCAGAAATTAAGGACCAAACATTTTCGCCGAGGTGCTGCCCCGGTCCCCGAAAGGGGGGGCTACTGCCCCCCCTGTGACCCCCCCGTGCGTGCTTAGTCGTGGAAATAATATAACACATACCCAACATTTAGATTAAAATTTCAAGCTCTTTAAAAGATAAAACATTTTTGGGGTGTTGTAAGAACCCTTGTGTACTAATCCATGTGATGACAGGATATACCAGTTGGCTTGTTGAGAACAAGAAAATGGTATTTTGAGGAATCATATAATGATGAGTTTTGATGTTGCTACAGAGACGTATAAGTCATCCAATGAAGAATTCACAAATTTAGAATTTAATATTTTGCTTGAACATAAATTTGATATTATTAAATATTTGATTTCGAAATTGGATGTTTTGCAGGAACAAGAGAAGGATGAAGAACCATTTCTTATCCTTTGTGTCAATCGTAGAAAGAAACACTTCCTTAGAAAGTGTCCACTTAACGATCTGGAAGTTTGCAAAATTTGTGAGGATGTTCATGCAACCGAACATTGCCCATCACTGCCACAATTACTAAAGGTACTCATGGAATCAAGTAATGAATCGAATCAACTGCTAGGTATAACTCAAAAACAATCACCATTCAATACTTGGAATGATTTTTATTCTCTTGAGAAGGTTCCTCAACAGATTTCTAATCCTGTAGTTCCATGAAAAACTTTTAATCCATCTCCAATTGAATACCCTAATTCATGGCCACAATGGTCGTCTCCTTGGCCCCCTTCTTTGAGTCATATATCCCCATGGTTTAAAATATTTTCCCTAGGGATGTATTTCATGCAAAATAAACAATGATCAAAATTTCCATTCAATGTGCCATCAAGCTATCATCTTTCATGGTCCCAAGTACTTATGCAACCTTTATTTAACCCTAACCCTAATCCATACCCTAGTCCTTATCCTAATTCGTACCCTAACCCTAAACCTAACCCTAATTCAAACCCTAACCTTAACTTAAACCCTAGACCTAAATCTAATCCAAATCCAAAGCCTAGTCCAAGCCTTAACCCAAACCCTAATTCAAACCCTAGCCCAAACCATAGCTTAGACCCTAATCCAAACAAGGAGGTTGCACAAAAATTTAAAACACTTGTTCTTCCTGTTCATTCTCCCATTGAAAAAAATGATATATCTTCAAGGTTGGGGGAAGGGGTGAGTTTGGAAACATCTCCTATCGCTACAAAGCATTCACCCTAGGAAGATCTAATTCAAAGACCATTAGAGGAGAAATATCTAATTGGAACCTATTCTAAAAATGTTGTTGAAGCTCAAAACCTAGAATTCCCCTTGACCATTCTTGTCAATTTGAAAAGCAGATATTTGAGCCTGAACTTGAGGGTTTTATCTTTTGTATTTCACTAGATCCATTATGCCTCCAAGAGAGTGATTATCAAACTGTGGAAGACTTGCATAAGTTGGAGAATCATAAATATGCGGATCTCATTGAATCCCGGTTTCAATTAGTCATTAATACACCCTATTCCCTCATCATTCAGCAACCCTTGGTACCATATCAATTAAAGAAACTAGTTTCTCATACTCTGGTATGTGTTGAAGTTTATTATTTAAAACTGAGTGTGATTTTATTTAGCAAACTATTACGCACATGGTTGCATTGGAAGTACTCCTACACTTGAAGGAGATCTTCCTCTCTCTAATTAGGGTAGGGTAGTATAAGAGAGATGAATAAAACTGTCATTTGAAATAAAATTGTTACAATGAAATTCTTAAAACTGTAATTCCTAAGGCACAACCGTTAATTTTTTTGTCACTATGCACTCTTGTGGTAAGACTTGTCAGAATAAATTCACTCTTAATGCCTCATATTTTAAAGTGACTTTGATTATTGTCCAAGATTATTTACTGGGATAGTTAGGGAAATTGTTATTATTATAATTTCCATTCATAATCTTGATAGACTGTCATCCAAGAAACCTTTTCAAGTTTCTCTTCGAAGGTTTGATGAAAATCCTCCTATGGTGGACCACTCCTATAAAACCATAATGAGCTCTCATAAGAACCCTAGCATGACCAACTCGAGGAATATTTCAGTCATTATATGAGATGTTTTCTTAAATGAGTTGATTAGGGTAGTGGGACTAACCAGTAAAGATTAGTAATTAAAAACTTTTCACACCATCCTATGCTCTTAAGGAGTAGATTTTCCTCCCCACCTATTAAGTAACATATCTAAGGTTAATCATAATTAGAGTTTTTGACATAGAAAAATTAATTGAGGGATAGGAGGTCTCATTACAAGCCGACCTACTATGATCATGGGTCCTAACGAGAATGACATTACCGCTAATAGTCTGCAAGCTAGGTTAATGGCTTTCATTTGAAAAGCTAAAAGACAAGGGGTCTCATCATGAGTCGACTTGTTCATTATTGTTATCTCTTGTGAATGGCACTATCATTCACTGGTTACCAAGCCAGGATAGTGGTCTTCAATTAATTCCAAAATAAAATTAAATGCTTTTGAATGACTCTGAATCTATATCTAATAGGTGGGACACGAGGATTTCATTGGGTTAGGAGGCATCCATGTCAAGGCTATAAACGCTTGCTGGCACCAGGGCCATGTCTATGGTATTAAATTTAATTTTAAACTATGATTTATTCTGTTGTTTTTGTCTTTCCATGAAATCATTATCATATCTCTATGAGAATGGCTTTAATATCATTTTGGTAATGTTATTTGAAGTTATATATTTCAGAAATAATTTGGTTTTTATGGATGTGAGACCCTTAGTGCAGGTGATTCACTTTGATGAATAAGAAGAGCTTCAACTATAAGCTTGGGTAACGGTAAGACAATCATCCTCAAAAGGTATCATTTTGTAATATTTATTTTTCCCTATTTCCCATCCATTTTAATGTCTTGGTTTTTAAAATAAAGTCACTTCTATTTATAATAATGAGGCTATTAAAAGTGAAGACCTACTACTTGGACTACTCTTGAGATGCTTTGTGGAAATTTTTATGGTTAACCATTTTTAGGATGGCATTATCCCTGTAGTAACAACATTGTTAGAATTCCTTTGATAGCCCTAACATTAGTTACTCTTTTGGAATAATAAAGGTAAGTCTTGACATCATTGAATCCCTGGTCATAAATTTTTCTTATCTTATTGATGCAAAGGAAGTTGATGTCACATGAAACTTACTGACATGCTCTCACATAATTAGCCCTATCATTTAAGTCAAGAAATCATGACTCTAATATGGAAACCCTAGCCCTTCATTCTTAATTAATCTTTGGTCTCTGACAGAGGTTTTTCTTGCATGCGAACATGCAAGATGATCGGCATGGGGGGAGATATATTATTGGAATTTTCATGTCCAAATTAACATTTTCACCCTATGCTTACTCATGGTTTTCATTATCATTTTGCACTATTGTTGGGCTTGGAGCATGATCAGGTAATTGTTATTTAATTTAACATATTTAATTTATTTCAATAAAGAGGATTATTAATGATGGTGCTTGTGTATCTCAGGAAGCCATGATAAAAAAAAATACACATGCATCAACATTTTTTGGATAATGTGGATGTTGAGACCTTTTAACATCTTCAGTTTATTTGTCATCTTCTTCAGCAGGTTCTATCAGCAGTCGCATCGGCTCCAACCATTCTATCCTTCACTTCATCTTGAAATGATGAGGACATCAACAACAAGGGTAAAGCTTGAGGTAGAGGTGGCTTAAGGTTCTTTATTTGATTATATATTTAAGAAATATTTGATGATTAACCACTACATATTCTGTATATCTGGTTTTCCATATACCATCCGTTTTCATGCTACTCTAATAAGGTCATAATCATATTGGTTCATGTTAAAAAAAGTAGTAACTATAGTGCATTCCCCTCCTACATTCACGCATAGTGTCAATCTAATAGAGGGTGAATTCATTGTTTCCTTTCATGAAAGAACCATCCATAAGCATTGGCCTCACAAAAACAAAGCAGGCAAGCATCCATTTTACCATCACCACCTGATCTCATCCACCATTCCCATTGTCACCTATCATCTTATTCATCATTTTCCTCCTACCATATCTATTTTTTCTCCTCAACTTGTATCGCTCTTAAAATCAAATATATGGCAATCAAATCTTCATGCAGTGTTGCTCTACAAGAACTAACCGTACCTAAAGCTATGATGCCATAAAAACCTACATATGAGAAAAATATTTGTTTGCATGAGGGCATAAAAAACCTCAGGCATGGGGGGATGTTGGGCCTGGAATATGCCCATGTTTTCGTCATGTAATATCACCATTCATGCCCTAAAACCCTAGGTTTTTAGCCCATTATGTACTATAATTTGTCGCCAAATCATATTTTGTATATTGTGGTTGATTATCACTAGTTTTATTCACTTCTCTATGATTAAATATGATTATGATATGATTTACTGATGACGATTTTTTTAAGTACATTTATCACAGGGTTCCATCGCCGAAATCCTTCACAAGCCAATTGAGTGCGGAAATGCCAAATTTAGGGCTTTGATACTTTCAGCATGCTTCCACAGAAACCGAGAGAGGTTATTGTTAAAAATGGTGTTATAATACTTTCCCATAGCTTGGATTGCACCCAAGTCACTCATTTGGGTCTCTAGAAGGAGATTAGCAAATTTACCCAAATCTGCCACAAATTTCAAACTACCAAATTATGCCTTGATTTACGTGCATCTAAAGAAGAATGAAGAAATTATGGAACATGATTTTTGGTCCCATTATAGAAAATATATTACATCTGAAATATTTTTCTAAAATATCTCACGGTTTGGGAGATATTTAGGGTTCTTTGAGGGCAATTATATAAAAATCTGAAAATTCTAGATTTGTAAAAATCTTCGAAACAACCCTGTTTTGGATTTTTTGTACTTGGTAGTCAAATTCCATATTCATGGGGGTCAAATACAATTGGTAAGGTTGATGATCCCTATGCAGCAACTTCTAGACCATCTCCAACAACTTATCTACATAGCCGAGGATAGAGTATGGTTGGAGCAGTTAAATAGCAAACCAAAAATATGTTTGTAATCAGATCTGGAAAACCAAGATTATTTTAGGATCTTTCAGTTGCTATATAATAATAAGAATTATTATTTTATGATTACTAGGCTTGTATATAAAGGCCTGCATAGAAGTTAATCACGGAGAGTCATTTACCAAGTTAATCATTACTATATTAGCTCTAATTGTAAACTTTGTTTCATTAATTCAAGACCACTTCTATTATGATCATGAGTATGTGTTGATTAAATCTTGTTGGAGTGAAGTGATGATGCATATTTGAGTTGATTTTCTGATAATTCTTCCTCTTCTGTAAGTTTCACATCCCAGGTGTGGCAAGGGCCCACCACAAGCTGGGAGTTTGTTTCATTCGTAGATAGATTTAATTGGTTGTGTTGATTTTCTTTAGCTGTAATTTTGAATTGGTGTTTTACTTCCAGTTAGATCCTTTACAATTATATTTCTTGCTACAAGTTGAAAAACCATCGTATAATTGCTTCCTCTACATGATTGATTATTTTCACATTCTCTGCATAAATATACGGTGTGTGATCATTTTTATCAAATCATTTTTTTATCCTTATTTGTTGAATGTGTTTTTGGGCTTGCAAGAACGTTGTGATAGATCGATTTGATCCGAGTATGGATTTTCTCCATCCTATAGCATCATAATTTTCATATTAAAACTATTTTTAAACGAATAGGCATTTATATCAAATCAAATATGGTTCTGTGAATCCCCTGTTCACACTTCCGAACGCCAATAATGGAGATTGATTTTGACAAAATATGGATTTGAATAGGATGTGTGTGTCAATAGCGTAACTGAGATTTTGAATTATACATATACCCTCGCACATAATTAAATGATAGCATTAGATCATGAATTTTAATGAACCTATGTGTCGAATGGTGTGACTAAATACTTCGGATTGTATGTGCATCCCCACACAGGGTCGATTTCTATATATATATATATATATATCATTTGACTTATTGCTAATAGCATTTTGGTTCGAGCGTTGTATGATTTTGAAATTTCTTTATAAAGTCTGTGAAGTAATAGAGCACCGAGGAACGTTTTGGAGTGATAGTAGTGTGAATAAGTAGAGTTCAGCCTTCGAAGCATTGAGATTCTATTAAATCCACCGTAGACATTTGTATGTTAGTCTTTCCAATTTTTGTAAGAAATGTTTTAAATTTGTGTGAAGTAGTGTTTACACTAGGGTTGGGTGCAATTATACCTGCAATTTATCCTTGAAATAGATTCATATCATAGTGACTGCATTAAGGATTGCTGAGTTTGAATCAGTTACTTTGTAGGTTTGGTATTTCCATCAGCAACATAGTAGTGCGATTTTGTTTCCATTAAAGAGTGAAGTTCTAGTTTTGTTAAATTTCAATTGCTTAGGTTGTTTGAGAATTAGTTCATTAAAGGTGTGAAATAGTTAAGTTGAGAGTGATTCTATGATTGAATGCAAGTTGAAGTGAGTTTGATTAAATTACAAACAACAAAGTAGTCTTTTGGATTGAGTTTCCTTTGTAGTTAAATTACATTTCGTTGTGTGACCGAGGTTATATTGCATAGTATTTTGTAGTCCTATCTTTGCTTTTCGAACAGAGCTAGGGTTTGATGTGATTTTGATACAAGAAGTTTTAGTGTTAATTTCATAAGTAGGCTAAAGATATTTGCATGAGTGATTTGAATCATGTGTGCAGTAAATTAATTTGTAGATTCATAGTTTAAGTTTGTTTTTTTTATATATTTCAATTGATGGTGTGCAATCCTTCGAAGGCAAAGTGTTTTAAATAGCTTAAATTCTCGAGATTGGTCTTAGGCAATAAAGTATTCTTTTCTAAAACAGAGTGTTCTTAAATTAGTTGCATCTTTGATTTTGTGAGTTACTTTTCCAAGATAAAGTATTGTAGTTGGTTCATTCTTATATTATTGTGTGGCTTCTGTTATCATAAGGGTTTAGTTCAAGAACAATTCTAGAGATTAGATCTTAGATTAGTTTGAAGCTTTGAATTTTTGTTTCAAGTTTGGTTTCAAATTTGATAAAAGAGAATAGATTAGGGATTTTTCAGTTACCATAAAGATTTGGATTTTGAATGTAGAAAAGGATTTTGAAGTTATCTAGTTGCAGTGTGAAAGTTTTTGCATGATTGAGGAATTACTTTGTGTTTTCTTATAGTTTGATTGCAATGAGAAATTTGTAGTAAAGCTAGGTTTAGTTTAAGTACAGATTCTTTTTAAATACATAAGTTAAAAATTGATTTCATGATGGAGTAATAATTAATAATTTAGCTTTGTTCCAATTTGCGTGATTAGAGATAACTTGAATGATTCTGTACTTAAATATTAAATTGATTTTATGCTCTAGTTTAGGTTAGATGCTCTGATACTACGTTACCTGTGCTTGTGCCTCGAATATTGCGAGTCCCAGATTGATAAATTAACGTTGGAAACCATAAACATATAATAATTTAGCCAACACACTCTATTAGTGATAGAACATTGATTTATGCTATTTTCCTCGCCTATGTTGACTTGGGGGATGCGTTATGTATACTGTATTTTGATGGTCCTCCTTCGGAGGACATTATGGGTGCAGATTCTTCATTAGGATAAATCCTTCCCTAGCATATCACTTCTTTTGGTATGGTGGTTTTGGATATAATTGAAGGGTTGGAATGGTGGCACTTTGGGGAGTGATGCAGTGTGTAATTTGCATTGATATTGAAAAGATTTTGATTTTTGGAGATGAATTATCTGTCATTCAATGGATTCAAGGGGAAAATTTTCTTGAGGTCCTTCCTTATATAACTGGATGTGTTGAGATTGCAACAAGATGATGAGCTTAGTGGAAAGAAGTCGCCTTCACTAAGTGGGCCCGCAGGCTATTTTTGGCGCAAGTCTATTTTTAGACATGTCGATCATATTCTATGAGTTGCAGGATGCTATTTGTGGATGGTTGGTCAAGTTGGAAAAATATATGGACTTCTATTTTTAGACATATTAGGCAGAATCTATTTTTAGATTGCCAGTCTAAAAATAGATATGTCGAATATTATTAGCTCTTAATAATATTTGGACTATAAACATTATCTTATTCTCTTGGAGCACTTCAATTAAGTGCACAGATGTGGCACAGGAGATGACAGAAGGAATTACGCTATTCCTGAGGGTTAAGTGGAGCTATTGCATGGATACTTCAGTTAGAACTCATGTGACAGATTTTGGTGGAGTTATTGAGGTAGTTGATGGAGTTGTGTTCAGTTTAACTGAGTTAAACATAGTTGAGCTAGTTGTATCTAGTCTAACCGATTGATACACTAGTGAGAGTGGTGTGAATTAATTATTAATTAATTCACTAATTATAAACTCATTAATCAACTAAAGAATACATCAGTTAACTTCAGTGCATGGACAGTTTCAGTGGAGACCAGTGAAGAGGTAGGTGAAAGAGCAGTGTGACTATCAGTTGTGACTATATTGTTGCATGATTTGCAACAACCAGTGATTGGAGATGCCAATGAGGATTGCATGAGAAAGGCTGGACCAATTCGAGTTAATTCAGAGCCATTCTTCAACAGTTATTACACAGTAGAGGCAGGCTATCAGGTGGCAGAGATTGGAGCATGTGATTTTCTAGATCGGGCTTGATTAGTGTGTAACAATTGGAGATTATACTGAGAGCTTGTGAGGAGCTTTGTATAATGATTTTTACATGATATCTATGACATATAATATACAGATAGTTGGGGGTTTTCAGATTTAATCTTTCCCATAAAATATTGTGTTCATATGTGTGATTGTTTATGGTTTTAATGTGCGCATGCGATTGTTTTTATTTCCGCGGTTAATGATCAATGGTAGAAGAGATTCTGTATTGTGCATGAAGTTAAAATAGTGTGTGATCAGTAGAATCTCAGTGTATAACATATCAGTTATCAAATTTCTACATGGTATCAGAGCGATATTGATCATTGGAGCAATTGCAAAACATTGAAGTGGTTGAGTTTTGTGCTGGTGGAATTCGAATTTGCAGTAGTGTTTTCTTGGTGTCAAAGTTGAGTTGTCTTTCAACAGATTGCGATTGGAGTATGCCCCTAAGGGAAGCTTGAATTATATTGCATGGAAGGACAGGATGGAGGCAGTGCTGGATGACAATGGATTGAAGGAGTTCATAGATGCAGAAATTCCAAAACCTGCTTCTAGTGATGCTGCCGCACTTGACGCATGGCAAAAGAAGACAGCAAAGTGTCGAAGAATTCTGTTGGAAGGTGTAAAGGATCACATAGTGTCCAGCCTTCATGGTAAGGCTTCTCCATTCTTGATGTGGAAAGCGTTGACAGACTTATTCCAAAGCAAGAGCGACCAGAGGAAGTTGGCACTCAAGGATAAACTCAGGAACATAAAAATGGAGAAAGGCGACAGTATGCCCAAGTACCTCAGGAAGTTCATCCAATGCAGGGATGAGTTGGGAAGTGTGGGGGTGACTGTAGATGACGAGGACTTGGTGAGCTTGGCTCTCCTTGGGCTTCCAAAGAGTTGGAATTCCTATCAGGACTCTGTCAATGGTCAGGAGAAATTGCCAGGATGAGAGCAACTTTGGTCGGATCTTGTACAAGAGGAGATAAGGCAAAGTACCAGGGACGAATCTTCATCAAAGAACTGAGATGAAGAAAATTGTGCTTTGGCTACCAAAGCAAGGAAGGGGAAGAGCAAGAAGAATGCTTCTCAATCCGGTGTGAAAGGTAAGAATCAAGACATGTCCAAGGTGAAGTGCTTTCACTATCACCAACACAGACATTATGCCACAAATTGTCCACAGAAGAAGAAAAATAAGCAGGTTGCTGGATCTGCAGCCGGAGAGGCCTTAGCCTCGCAGTTTGAGCTGGATTTTTCACTGATCGCATGCTTGGTCTCAAGTGTGATGGGTTTATTATGGTTTCTTGACAGTGGTGCATCTTTTCATATGACCAGAGACAAAGATTTTTTTATTGATCTGCATGAGAAAGATCTTGGAGTGCACATCAAGATGGGCGATGATGGTAGATACAGTGCGACCGGTATCGGTACCATTTCCTTTGAGAGGGAGTCTGGTAAACCCTTTGTAATTAAGGAAGTGATGCATGTTCCAAGATTGAATAATAATATTATCTCTGTGGCGATGTTAGAAGACAAGGGATATGATGTTGTCTTTAGCGAGGGAAAGGCTTTCCTCCGCAGTAAGGAAACTAGTGAAACCTAGAGGATAGGGGTTCAAGTTAAGAACCTTTATCATTTGCAAGTAGATGGCTGAGCAGTAATTGCAGGCAAGGCAGAAGGAGTGGTGATCTGGGATGATGGCGAGCTGTGGCACAGGAGATTGGGCCACCTTCACCATGGAGCTTTGAAATTTTTGCAACAGATTTCTACCAGGCTTCCCAAAGGTACACTTGTGCAGTCAGATCAGTGCAAGGGATGTACTTTGGGAAAATTTGTGAAATCCACCTTTCACGAGAAGGATAGTCATGCCACGACGATCCTTGAGAGAATTCACATAGACGTGTGTGGACCTTCGTAGCTTCGACAAAGAAAGCACAGTACTATGTGATATTTGTCGATAATTTTTCGAAGTGTCAGATCTTCTTCATGCGTAAGAAGAGTGAAACCATACTCAAAGTTCTGGAGTTCAAGGTGCTCGGTTGAGAAAGAATCGAGGAAGGTGTGAAGGCTCTTAGGAGCGACAATGGTGGTGAATTCATATCCTGGCGAATTCAAGACTTTGTAGTGCAAAAGGAATTCGAAGAGAGCTCATAACGCCTCATAACCCACAAGCAGAATGGGGTTTCTTAGCGAAAGAACAGAATGATCGTGGGTGTTGCACGTACGATGTTGCACATAATGCCTTCCCACACTTGTGGGCCGAGGCATGCAATACCAGCATAATAAGAGACCGTTTCACAAGATACTTGACATGAGTACACCCGAGGAGGTGTTTTCCGGTAAGAGGCCTCGATATTTCCCATTTGAGGATTTTTGGTTCACCTGTTTACATTCATGTGACGAAGGATGCCAGGAAGAAGCTGGAGTCGACTGCAGAGGTTGGGATATTTGTGGGGTACACTGATACACCCCACAACTATCGTGTGTATTTTCCAGACAGTCGCAAGACTATTGTGCTACGGGATATCAAATTTCATGAGGAGAAAGCCATGAATTGTTCGCTTGAGAGGGAGCCACACTTGCATGCAGATGAGGAGCTATTAGTTCCTAAGGATGAGCCTCGGGATGTGGATCAGCCACAAGAGGAGGTTCATGGAGTGGAAGAGACCACTCATGCAGCGCCAACCATCAGAGGGCGGAAGCGCACTACAAAAGCTGAGCAACTGACTCAAGATGCAGAGAGGATTGTAGGAGCACCTACATCACAGCGCAGATAGAGACAGTCACTTGACCGGTATACTAGATACATGGCTCTTATGAGCAAGTGTATCATGACAGAGCCATCCTCTTTCAAGGAAGTTGTGGAGGATCCCGCATGGGTAGATTCCATGATGGAAGAGTATGATTCGATTGTCAGAAATAGTGCATGGGAGATTGTCCCAAGGTCGGAAGGGAAATCAGTGGTAGGTTCGAGATGGATCTACAAAGTGAAGCAAGCAGCTGACGGGAGCGTGGAGAAGTACAAGGCAAGATTTTTTGCCCGAGTCTTCTCACAGATTGAGGGGATCGATTATGAGGAGACCTTTGCACCTGTTGCAAGGTATTTTTCCATACAGACGATTCCTGCTCTCTCAGCGCAGATGGGGTGGCACATTCATGAGATGGATGTGAAGACTGTGTTCCTCAATGGAGTGATTGAGGAGGAGGTGTACATAGAGCAGCCTGAAGGTTTTCATATCTTCAGCAGCGAGTCACATGTGTGCAGGCTCAAGAGAGCGATGTATGGGTTGAAACAAGCACCTTGTGCTTGGTACACACGGATAGACAGTTATTTCACTGGACTTGGATTCTCCAAGAGTGAGGCGGATCCAAACCTATACCAGATTTTGGTGGAGGGTAAGTTACTGATCATTGTACTTTATGTAGATGATTTGATTTTGATGGGTGATGAACTGTTGATACACTCATGCAAGGCTGATCTTGCAAAGGAGTTTGAGATGAAGGACTTGGGCCTCCTTCATTATTTCCTTGGATTGGAAATTTGGCAGTGCAGTGATGGATTGTTTGTGTCTCAAGGCAAGTATGCCCGGGAGATACTGGAGAAGTTCAACATGCATGGCTGCAAGCCTATCGACACTCCTCTTCCTGGTGGTTGGAGGAAAGAGGATGCTACATCAACAGAGGTAGTGGATGCCACTGTTTATCGACAGTTGGTGGGGTCACTTATGTATCTGGTCAATACACGACCCGACATATTATATGTTGTTAACCAGCTTTCACAAGCTATGGTTAAGCCTACCAAGCTCTTTTGGAAGGCAGGAAAGCATGTATTGAGATATCTCAGAGGCACATCGGGATATGGATTATGGTACAGACATTCGGATGAGTTGAAGCTGTGTGGCTTCACGGATGAAGATTGGGCAGGGAGCCCAATGGAAAGAAAGAGCACATAAGGAGGGATTTTCAGTATCGGGTCAACAACAATTTCTTGGTACAGTAGGAAGCAGAGATCCGTGGCACTCAGTTCAACAGAGGCCGAGTATATGGCAGCGAGTTTGGCTGCATGCGATGCTATATGGATGAGGAAGATCCTGGTCAGGTTGTTCGGTTCACACTTAGATCCTACTATGATATATTGTGATAATCAGAGTTGCATAAAACTCTCAGTTAATCCAGTATTTCATGATAGATATAAACACATTGACATCCGGTATCATCATATCAGAGATTTTGTGCAGCGGAAGATCATGTTACTTTCATACATTCCCACGGAGGATCAGGATGCTGATATCTTGATGAAGGCGCTCACCAGGAGAAAATTTGAATACCACAAGGGTAGGATAGGGGTGGCAGATAATCCTTATCTTGTTGAGAGGGAGTGTTGAGATTGCAAAAATATGATGAGCTTAGTGGAAAGAAGTCGCCTTCACTAAGTGGGCCCGCAAGCTATTTTTGGCGCAAGTCTATTTTTAGACATGTCGATCATATTCTATGAGTTGCAGGATGCTATTTGTGGATGGTTGGTCAAGTTGGAAAAATAGATGGACTTCTATTTTTAGACATATTAGGCGGAATCTATTTTTAGATTGCCAGTCTAAAAATAGATATGTCGAATATTCTTAGCTCTTAATAATATTTGGACTATAAACATTATCTTATTCTCTTGGAGCACTTCAGTTAAGTGCACAGATGTGGCACAGGAGCTGACAGAAGGAATTACGCTATTCCTGAGGGTTAAGTGGAGCTATTGCATGGATACTTCAGTTAGAACTCATGTGAGAGAGTTTGGTGGAGTTGATTGAGGAAGTTAATGGAGTTGTGTTCAGTTTAACTGAGCTAAACATAGTTGAGCTAGTTGTATCTAGTCTAACTGATTGATACACTAGTGAGAGTGGTGTGAATTAATTATTAATTAATTCACTAATTATTAAATCATTAATCAACTAAAGAATACATCAGTTAACTACAGTGCATGGACAGTTTCAGTGGAGACCAGTGAAGAGGTAGGTGAAAGAGCAGTGTGACTATCAGTTGTGACTATACTGTTGCATGATTTGCAACAACCAGTGATTGGAGATGCTAATGAGGATTGTGTGAGCAAGGCTGGACCAATTCGAGTTCATTCAGAGCCATTCTTCAGCAGTGATTGCGCAGTAGAGGCAGGCTATTAGGTGGCAGAGATTGGAGCATGTGATTTGCTAGATCGGGCTTGATTAGTGTGTAACAATTGGAGATTGTACTGAGAGCTTGTGAGGAGCTTTGTATAATTATTGTTACATGATCTCTATGACATATAATATACAGATAGTTGGGGGTTTTCAGCTTTAAGATTTCCCATAAAATACTATGTTCATATGTGTGATTGTTTATGGTTTTAATGTGCGCATGCGATTGTTTTTATTTCCGCAATTAATGATCAATGGTAGAAGAGATTCTGTATTGTGCATGAAGTTAAAATAGTGTGTGATCAGGAGAATATCGGTGTATAACATATCATTTATCAAATTTCTACAGGATGGAGAAGATTCGGTCTTTACTACCCACCTTCTCTGAAATCTCCTTCCAACATGTTTCTGGAGAGAAAAATTTAGAAGTTGATGCATTATCCAAGCGAGACACCTCTCTCTTTCTGGGGCTCACATATAGTGAGAACCTAGTAAATGGTTTAGTTGGTGGAGAAGGTTCCCTTGAGATATAAACATTCTCAGTCTCTCTTTTTTATGTTTTTTCCAGTCTCTATTGCGATTTTCTCTCAGTTTTTTTTTCTTATGTAATATCTATATTGGTACTCTGGAATGAAACTTTCAAGAATATGTCTCACTATATTTTTCTCTTGTATTTTCCAGATTTTTTCCTGACATTTTTCTAGCTCTGGCGTGCCATTAGACTTCCTCTTTGGCTATCAGCCTATTGTAGTGATATAATTTTCAGATGGGATATTGTTTTTCTTTTTGTTATGCCAATGATATACGGTTCTCTGGGTAAAGATCCAAGTCAATGTAAACACCTTTTTTTAATAAAGGTTGTTATGTTTTTTTCTTCTATTAAAAAAAATAATAATTACAGAAACAAGGGGAGATTACCACAGATTTATGAAATTCTCGGTGGTTCTCACATATTTAATTGTAAATATGAAGTTAAGCTCTAATATTTTGAAGAAGAGAGTGAAAATTTTTAATTATTGATTGCAAAGAAATAATATTCATTAAATATTTGAGGTATCATTTTCCTGAAAGAGTTCAAAGTTAAGTCATCAAATCATTTACATATTTAATTTGGCATGAAACAGTTCATAAGTGTGAGATAGCTAAATCAACAATGTTGAACCTATGTTATCTGGACACCTTTGAGTTCTTCGATGCAAATTAATTTATGGTGATAAAAAAAACCCTAGGATTAAAAAAATATCATGTTTTCTTTTAAACTCCCTTTTATCACCCAAAATTCATTTTGCATTCATCAGCTATCCATGGAAACATTACAAAATAAATTTTTTGGTAGACCCATGATTCGACTTCAAAATTTCATCAATGCTAGTTAGTCATGGTACATCTAGAGGAATATCATGCTTATGTCAAATGGACAGGTCGGGCCTTGGCATATTTAGTTTCATTTAGTGCAACAAGTTCAATTAGCTCTACTTTATCAAGTAGACCAATGCATACAGGGGACATTGTTGTGAAACTAGCTCCAAAAATATAACTTGTGATGATGTCATTCTGAGAGCTTTAGCTCTACTCCAAAAATAGAAGAAAAGAGATATCAACGCCTTAAAAATAAGCCACTTCGAGGGGGAAACCTCCAATACATTACATTAATGAAAAATTCTTGGATGATACAAATGAAAAAACCTCCTTTCTATATATAGGAGTCCATGGGGCCACAATGTAATCCTAGTGGGGCCATAATGTAACCCTAGCCGACCTAACAATAATATTGTAAGGGCACAATAATAAAAATATGGGGGTTACAGGGGTACAAAAATAAAAATAAGGGGGGATACACTAACATAATAAGGGACTATACTATTAATATAGGGACTTAACATGCCCCTCTCTTTGAAATAAGTGTTGTCCTCAACGCTTGATTATTTCTTGATGCTTCTGTATAAAATTCTCATCCTCCCATGTGGAATCTTCTACAAGAAAGTTCTTCCACTTTCTGAGATACTCTAAAATTGATCATACTTGTCGAGTTCTTGTTTATGTGACTACTTCAGATCTTCTTTCAATGTGATGTTGATCTTCCTGTTGTTTCATTAGATTCTGCACCAAATTTAGGTCATCCTTTGAGAGTTGGAGAACTTGTTGTTGATGCTCGATGTGATATTCCACTAATTTATCATCCATATTAGCTATTATTTGATCCTTCAAACCATCCAACTTAGCCTCCATCTCTACTTTTAAACCATCTATGTCATCTTCAGTTGCTCTTCGTAAGATCGCAATTTGTTGCACTTGGTACCGTAATTTTGATATCTCATACTGCAATTCTTCCTCTTCATACGTCATAGTATAGATTTTTGAGGGCTTAATGGGTATGGAATTATTTTTTGGAGACATTATAGAACCCAATACTAATAAAAATTCTAAAATATGCCCTTGGAATCACTTCAAGCTTCTTTTTCAAACAAACTTTATGCAATTTTAAAAACCAAATACACACTTTTTTCTTGCTTTTGAAGAGCTCGATATTGAAACTAACTTATCTATTTGATTTTGGATCTTCAATATTTGAAATTTGGAACTGAGGTATCCCTCTAAATTCTCTTTTGAATGCCACAGGTCTGACCTGATTTGGATTCTTCAAGGAAAAGTTATGTTCAATCTCCCACAATGACCTAAATATGGACTGGTTCAGTATAGCGAAATTGTATGACTTGCCACATGTCACTGTTTCCTCCCTCAGCTCTAAGATTTCTAGACAGAAAACTATATTCTATGCACTTCTAGTCGCTTTTTACAGAATTCCAATCCGATTCTCAAAGAGAGAGTTATGAATATTTTCCCACGATCACCTCTTTGAGATGAAATTCAGGAGCTTGAAAAAAACCTAACTTCCACAGATCATATCTCCGAAAATTTTGCGAACCAAGCTTTGAAATTTTGTGACAATGTTCCTCAAGATTTCAACTTCTAAACCTTCGTAGAAAAAAATTTATTGCGAAAATTCCACAATGACCGTTTTAAGTGAAATTCAGGAGCCTGCAAAAAGTCCTAACTTCCACATATCATATCTCCAAAACTGTTGCGAACCAAACTCTGAAATGTTTTGACAATGTTCCGCAGGATTTCTTCTTTGCGCTCTAAAAATTTGCACTTCTGAGCCTTCGTAGAAAAAAAGTTATAGAGAAAATTCCGCGATGACCTTTTTAAGTGAAATTCAAGAGCCTGCAAAAAACCCTAATTTCCACAGATCATATCTCCGAAAATATTGCAAACCAAGCTCTGAAATTTTGCGAGAATGTTCCTTGGGATTTTGGCTTTGCACTCTAAAAATTTTATCTTTTGAACCTTCGTATAATAAAATTTATAGCGAAAATTTCACGATGACCTGTTTGGAGCAACGAAACCTTAGAATCCAAAGCTCTGATACCAAATGTTGTGAAACCAGATCCAAAAATAGAATAAAAGAGATATCAATGCCTTAGAAATAAGCCACTTCGAGGGGGAAACCTCCAATACATTACATGAATGAACATTTCTTGGATGATGCAAATGACAAAACCTCCTTTCTATATATAAGAGTCCATGGGGCCACAATGTAACCCTAACTGACCTAACAATAATAATGTAAGGGCACAATAATAACAATATGGGGGTTACAAGGGTACAACAATAACAATAAGGGGGGATACACTAACATAATAAGGGATTATACTATTAATATAGGGACTTAACAGACATGTAGGTTTTGGTTTACCCATGGAGGGTTATGATAGTGAGATGGGCACTCTCAAATTTTTATATTGTTATTTTTAGAAAGTCTATTTTTAAGAAGCAAAGTCATTTTCAGTGTTTGATCACTTTAAAAATTTTAAGATTCTCAATCTTTGAGAAATTTTATATTTCAACTTTACATTTATTGAAATATGATTATATATTTTCATACCTTTTCAGAAATGGGCTCGTGGTTCAAATATTCAAGAAATTATAAGATGATAAAACTTTGTCAAATTTGTTCAAAGCCTAGGGGATAAGAAGAACTTTTGAGTTTTCAAATAAAATCACATTTGGATATTTAATATTTTTTCATTTTTTCCCTGAGAAACTCAACTAATTAGGTGACCTCTGGGTCTAAGGTATGTCTTTCTCTCGAAACACATCCACTACTTGAAGATTTGAATCTTGGATATCTCAGTTTTATCAAGAGTGACATTAACATGGAATGAAATTGCGTAATAATTATAGATAATAAATGTTATTAAAAAAGGTTTCAATTTTTTCACAATGTCATTATATTTTTAATACTTTGTTTGGCCAACAACATTAAACTCAAATTCGAGTGTGTAGGCTTTTACACTTATGATAAGCATAGTTCATTTTCAGAAATTTCAGTTATATAATGATGTTGAGAACAATGCATTCCTTAAAATCACCAAGGTCAAATTTCATGTCATTCTGAGAGCTTTTGATTTGTTAATTTTGCAAGATCAACATCATTCTCGAACATTCTAGAAAATTCTTGGTGGCTAGTGAGCTGGAATGCACCTTCTATTTTTTATTTGTTCTATGCTTAGCCACGCATTTCTTTTGATATTTTCATTTTTCATGAAATAATCAAGGAGTGAACGATAATTTGATTATAGGACAAAGCTTATTTCTCAACAAGGAAAGCTGCAAAGCAGCAAGTCCCTGCCGTTTAGAGAGTCATCTTCAACAGTAACCAAATTTGAGTTAATTTTGTACTACATTTTCAGTTTGTTGTAATAAAATTTAATAAAATTTTCCTTTAGCATTTAGTCTGCAATTGTAGATGCTAGCACTGTTAAATTTACATGTACATGTTGAAAAGTCAACAAGAAATGTGTGTCTAATTTAATTTTCCCTTAATTAAATTGGACAATAAAATCTAATCTTATCTCATAATCACTTTTAATAGTTAAATGAGTGTGATAAACTCAGTTAGCTCATGAATTTATAGTTGAGGGTGGTTGGTGAGGCATGCAGAGTGATTCTATGTGTTTTAGAGTTCGAGTTGCAATTAGTGCATTAGTTTAATGCATGAGAAATCTGTTAACTCAATTAATTGAGTTAAAAGTAGTTTAACTAGTTGTAACTATTTGTTGGACTAGTGAGAGGTCAAGTGAATTAAATATGATTTAACATGCAGTGATCTGTCATGTAACTGATCATTTACTATTAATCAGGCTGCCCACATGTACTAAAACAACCATAGGATTTCCCGTGAGAATTGCACAGTTTTGGAAGGTTGAATTTCCTAAAGAATAGGGATTTAATTCCACATTAATTGTGCAAGCAAGGTAGGCTGAGCAGAGGCTGAAAATTGGCTTAGTGTTTTTCGATTTTGTCTGGATCAGTGTGAGAAATTTGTGAGAGTGCAGGAGACTCTTATGAGAAGAGTACATTGTAATTGTTTCATGGTTCCTAGTGAATATACAATAGAAGATAGAGAGGTTTTAAGTGGTAAGCTTCCCTAGGAAAATATCTATGTTGTGGTTTGATTTGCTTCTTTCTTTACTTTTTTGATTGGCGATCGTGTTTATTTTCCGCACTTGATTTGTAGAAATATTTAGTATCTTGTTTTAGCATATCGCATGATCGGATTTATTCCACTGATATACATATTGTTTGTATAATTTCTACATGGTATCAGAGTGTAGGAAATCACTATAGTGGATAATAAATTGAGTTTGTGACTGAATAGCATTCAAATTTGCAAAATTATTCTTTGGTGCAATAGTGGATCAAGATGGCTTTCAATGGCTTGAGATTGAAATATTCACTCGAGGGCAGTTCCAATTATATTGCGTGGAAAGACAGGATGGAGGCAGTTCTGGAGGACAATGGGTTGAAAGAATTCATTGATAATGACATTCCCAAACCCACAACAGCAGATGTCTCTCTTCTTGATGCTTGGAAAAATAAGGTTGCATAGGCGAGGAGGATCTTATTGGAGGGAGTATGAGACCACATTGTCTCAAGTCTCCATGGAAAAATGACACAATATGCAATGTGGAAGGCTTTGATAGATCTTTTTTAGAGTAGTAGTGACCACAGAAAATTGGCACTGAAGGACAAGCTAAGGGAAATCAAAATCGAGAAAGGCGACACTATTCCGAAATATTTAACCAAGTTTTTCCAATTTCAAGATGAGCTTGGGATCGTCATAATTACTATAGCAGATGATGAATTGTTGAGCCTAGCTCTTCTAATCCTTCCTAAGAGTTGGCATAGTTATCAGGACTCTATCGATGGGAGGGAGAAGCTGCCAGATTGGAAGCAACTTTGGTCAGATTTGGTGCAAGAAGAATTCACGCAGAATACCAGGGATGGATCATCATCGAGGACATATGATGAGGAAAATTATGCCTTGGCTGGTAAGGAAAATAAGGGGAAGGGAAAGAAATCCTATTCCAAATCTGAGACAGGCAAAGAAGGAAAGAAGTGCGACATTTCCAGAGTGAAGTGTTTTCACTGTCACGAGGATGGACATATGCCACTAATTGTTCACAAAAGAAGAAGAACAAGAAGGCTTCAAGATCCGTAGTTGGTGAGGCTTTGGCCTCAAAATTTGACTTGAAATTCTCACTCATCGCATGCATCGTGTCTAGTGTGATGGGATCAGTGTGGTACTTGGATGGTGGTGCATCTTTCCACATGATGGGAGACAAATAAATTTTTAGTAGCTTGGAGGAGAAGGGCCTCTAGATGCATATCGAAATGAGTGATGACAGGAGGTATATCACAACTAGGATTGGTACAGTTACCTTTCAGAGAGAGTCAGGTAAACCCTTCTTATTAAAAGATGTAATTCATGTACCAGGCTTGAAAAAGAATTTAGTTTCAGTTGCAATGTTGGAGGATAGAGGTTATGATGTGGTTTTTAGTGAAGGGAAATATTTCCTTCGACATAAATCCATAGGAAAAGCCAAGAATATTGGTATTTGTGTGAATAATATCTACAAACTTGATGTAGATGGTTGTGCAACATTGATGGGTGAGGCAGAAAAAGTGGTGAACCAGGATGAGGGTGAGTTATGGCACAGGAGATTGGGTCATATACACCATGGAGCCTTGAAGGTCATGCAATAGATTTCTACGGGTATTCCCAAGGGTACTCTTGTGAAAATAGAAACATGCAAGGGTTGTACCATGGGGAAGTATGCAAAGGCTACTTTTAACGAGAAGGAGAACCGAGCAATGGAAATCCTTGAGAGAGTTCACTCAGACATGTGTGGACCATTCTCTATTGCTTCGACAACAAAGCACAGGTATTATGTGATATTTGTTGATGATTTTTCTAGAACTACTTCATGTAGAAGAAAGATCATACATTCTCAAAATTTTGTAAGTTCAAAGCACTGGTGGAGAAAGATATGGGGAAGCATGTGAAGGCTCTTAGGAGCGACAATGGTGGTGAGTACATCTCTAATGAATTCAAGAAATTTTATAGCAAAGAAGGAATTCAGAGAGAGTTGATTGTGCCTCATAACCCACAACAGAATGAGGTCGCAAAAATAAATAATAGAAAAATTGTGGGTGTGGCACGAGCGATGTTGCACGATCAGGGCCTACCGTTGCATCTGTGGGCAGAGGCATGCAATAGAGCAGAATTTGTGCAGAACCGTAGTCCTCATCGGATACTTGGCATGAGTATACCAGAGGAGGAATTTTCTGGTAAGAAAACTGATGTTTCATATTTTAAAATTTTTGGCCAATATGTCTATTTCCATGTGACCCAAGATTCCAGGAAAAATGTAGAACCAACATTTGAGATTGGGCTATTTCTGGGGTACATTGATACTCTCCACAACTATTGAGTATATTTTCCAAACAGAAGGATGACTATTGTGAGATGAGATATAAAATTTGATAAGGAAAAAGCCATGTGATCGTCCCTTGAGAGGGAGCTTGATTTGCATGTAGATGAGGAACTCTTAGTTCCAAAGGATGAACCTCAAGATGTGGAGCAACCACATGCGGAGGATCATGGAGTGGCAGAAAACACTCATGCAAATCCACCCACTAGAAATGGTAGAAGGCCCACCATGGAAGCTGATAGATTGAGACTTAATGTGACAGAACATATAGGAGCACCTACTTCACTGTGCAAACATAGACAGTCTCCGGACAGGTTTATTGGATACATGGCTCTTATGAGCAAGTGTATTGTGACAGAACCATCCTCTTTTGAGGAAGCAGTGCAACAACCAATTTGGTTTGACACCATGGTTGAGGAGTATGACTCCATCGTCAAGAACAACGCATGGGAATTTGTCCCAAGACCAGTCAGAAAATCAATGGTTGGATCTAGATGGATCTATAAGGTGAAGAAGGCAGCAGATGAGAGTGTGGAGAAGTACAAGGCTAGATTTGTAGCCCGAGGATTCTCACAAGTTGAGGGGATTGACTATGAGGATACTTTCACACCGTTTGCGATGTAATATTCGATTATATCTATCCTTGCACTCTCAGCGCAGATGGGGTGGAAAATACATCAGATGGATCTGAAGACTTCGTTTCTCAATGGATTTATTGAGGAAGAAGTGTACATACAATAGACATAAGGTTTTGAGACCTTTGACAGTGAGTCGCATGTGTCCAGACTCAAGAGAGAATTGTATGGGCTAAAGAAAGCACCTTGTGCTTGGTACACCAGAATTGACAGCTATTTCACTGGGTTGGGCTTCACGAAGAGTGAAGCGGATGCGAACCTGTACTAGATTGTGGTTGATGGTAAACTCTTGATTATCGTACTTTATGTTGATGATCTAATTTTGATAGGTGATGAACATCTCATAATTTCTTTCAAAAAGGATCTTTCAAGAGAGTTTGAGATGAAGGACATGGGACTCCTTCACTATTTCCTTGGTTTGGAAATATGGCCGCGGGATGGTGAGCTATTTTTTTCTCAAGGAAAGTATGCCAAAGAGATTCTGAGTAAGTTTCACATGGAGAGTTGTAAACCCATGGAGACTCCTCTTCTAGGAAACTAGAGGAAGGAGGATGCTACTTCAGGTGAGGTAGTGGACACTACTGTTTATAGGAAGCTTGTGGGTTCACTGATGTACTTGGTGAATACTAGACCAGAAATTTGCTACACAGTTAACCAGTTGAGTCAAGCTATGGTTAAGCCAACCAAGCTCTTTTGTAAGGCAGGGAAGCATGTCTTGAGATATCTCAGGGGCACTACAGAGTATGGATTATGGTATAGACAGACAGAGGGAGTGAAGCATAAAGGCTTCACCGATGTAGATTGGGAAGGTAATCCATCAAACAGAAAGAGCACATCATGAGGAGGGATCTCCATCATAGGATCGACAATAGTTTCTTGGTACAACAGGAAAAAGAGATCTGTGGCACTCAATTCAACCGAGGTAGAGTACATGGCAACAATTCAGGCTGCATGTGAGGCCATCTGGATGAGGAATATTTTGGTTGGTTTTTTTGGTCATCAGATGGATCCGACAGTGATACGTTTTGATAATTAGAATTGAATTAAAATATCGTGTTGAGATTCAACAAGATGATGAGCTTAGTGAAAAGTTTCGCCTTCTCTAAGTGGGCCTGTAGGCTATTTTTGGCACAAAGTCTATTTTTAGACATGTCGATCATATTCTATGAGTTGCAGGATGCTATTTATGGATGTATGGTCAAGTTGGAAAAATAGATGGACTTCTATTTTTAGACATATTGGGCGGAATATATTTTTAGACCGCTAGTCTAAAATAGATATGTTGAATATTATTAGCTCTTAATAATATTTGGACTCTAAACATTATCTTATTCTCTTGGAGCACTTAAGTTAAGTGCACAGATGTGGTACAGTAGCTAACAGAAGGAATTACACTATTCCTAAGGTTTTACTGGAGCTATTGCATGGAGGACTTCAGTTAGAACTCATGTAACAGAGTTTGGTGGAGTTGGAGAAGTAGTTGGTGGAGTTGTCTTTAGTTTAACTCAGTTAGACTCAGTTGAGCTAGTTGTATCTAGTCTAACCGATTGATACACTAGTGAGAGTGGAGTTAATTAATTAGTTAATTAATTCACAAATAATAAATCATTAATCAACTGAAGAATACATCAGTTAACTACAGTGCATGGAAGTTTCAGTGGAGACCAGTGGAGATATAGGTGAAAGAGAAAGTGTGACTATATTGATGCATTGATTGCATCTAACACTTACTGGAGATGCCAATGAGGGTTGCGCAGTCAATCCAAGAGTAATTCGAATTCATTCAGAGCTATTCTTCAGTAGGGATTGCGCAGTAGAGGCAGGCTAGCAGGTGGCAAATATCGGTGCATGGATTTGCAAGATCGGGCCTAATTAGTGTGTAGCGATTGTATTGTACTGAGAGCTTGATATGATCAGCTTTGTATGAGGATTGTTACATGATCTCTATGACCTATATTATATACGAATAGTTGGGGTTTTCATCTTCAGGCTTTCCCATGAAACAACTGTGTTAATGTGTGTGAATTTTTATTGTTTCATGTGTGCATTGCAATCTTGATTTAATTTTCGCAAATGATCAATGGTGGAATAGATTATGTATTTTGCATGAAGTTAAAATAGTGTGAGATCAGGAGAATCTTGGATATATACATGCATATTGTATATAATTTCTACATCTCAGTTAATCCAGTATTACATGATAGGTCCAAGCATATAGACATCCGGTACCACCATCTTAGAGATTGTGTTTAGAGGCACATTATGTTACTTCAATACATTCCCACAGAGGATCAGGATGCAGATATTCTGACGAAGGCGCTTTCTAGGAGAAAATTCGAATACCATAGAGGCAGAATCCGGGTAGTAGATAATCCCTTTCTTGTTGAGAGTGAGTGTTGAAAAATCAATAAGAAATTTGTGTCTAATTTAATTTTCGCTTAATTAAATTGGAAAATAAAATGTAATCTTATCTCATAATCACTTATAATAGTTAACTAAGTGTGATAAACTTAGTTAGCTCATGAATTTCGAGTTGAGGGTGGTTGGTGAGGCATGTTGAGTGATTCTATGTGTTTTATAGTTCGATTTGCAGTTAGTGCATTAGTTTAATGCATGAGAAATCAGTTAACTCAATTAATTGAGTTAAAATTAGTTTAACTAGTTGTAACTGTTTGTTGCACCAGTGAGAGGTCAAGTGAATTAAATCATATTTAATTCACATGCAGTGATATGTCATGTAACTAATGATTTACTATTAATAGTTGCATGCATGCCAGTTCCAGTGGAGACCTAGTTGAGACAAAGGTTAAAGGGATGTTAAGTATCAATTGTATCATGAGTAGGTTGGCCACATGCAATACAAAAACCATAGGATTTCCCATGAGCATTGCGTAGTTTTGGAAGGCTGAATTTCCTAAAGAATAGGGATTGCATTCCACATGAATTGCGCAAGCAAGGTAGGCTGAGAAGAGGCTGAAAATTGGCTAAGTGTTGGTCGATTTTGTCTAGATCAATGTGAGACAGTTGTGAGAGTGTAGGAGACTCTTGTGAGAAGAGTGCATTGTAATTATTTCATGATTCCTTGGTGAATATACAATAGAAGATAGAGGGGTTTTGAGCAGTAATCTTTCCTCAGGAAAATATCTGTGTTGTGGTTTGATTTTCTTCTTTCTTTGCTTGTTGTGACTGGAGATCGTGTTTATTTTCCGCAATTTATTTGTAGAAGGATTCAGTATCTTGCTTTAGCATATCAGATGATCGGATTGAATCCATTGATATACATATTTTTTGTATAACTTCTACAATACAAAATGAATATTCCAAAGTGGGCAAATACAGAAACTGGAATCGTCTTCAACAATTAACCAATTTTGAGTTAGTTTTGTATTACATTTTCCGTTTGTTGTAATAAAATTTAACAAAAATGTCCTTTAGCACTCAGTTAGCATTCAGTCTAGAATTTTAGATGCTATCACTATTAAATGTACATGTACAAAATGAATATTCCAGAGTGGGAAAATATAGAAAATACACATCATGTACAATAAAATTCTGTTATTGGAGTACTACATGATTGATTGAGGAAATTATGGATAGTACAAGGATTAAAAATAAATAGTACTACATCTTTTCCTCTGAGAAGAGAAGAGAGTCATATTTAAGATTAGAAAATATGTCAAATTTAACCACACTAGTGCAGAATAATAGAGTACAAAATACCAGCATGATGCACCTTCAAAAACATACTTCATGAAGACTAACGTATCACACCGACCTGTAATAACGCATAACCTTGTTAATGGTGAATACTGTGATCAAAGAGGCAAAGGATGAGGTCTCAATAGCAAATATCAGTGCACATTAACTACACCAGAGGAATAAGTAGGAATAAAAATATATAAGTGAACTAACTTTCAGTGCAGTGTATGTGATCCTAAATTAAAAACATTGAAATAGTAGATATAACCTACTATAGGTACGCAGGATGAGGTGTTTTCTTCTCGAATTTGAAGAAGGGAAACTGAGAGAGCTAGTCACAAGAAAAAGCTTGTTTTAAGGCCGAATTTATCACAATGGAAGAAAAAATATTAAATATAAAATACAATACAGTTAATGGTTTATAATCACCTCACAATAATAAATAACTATGCTTTCGAGAAGACTTGCTAGAAAATATTTCGCAGAGTATGATACTGCCACTCTAGGCACGACATGCATGTGCAAAGGAATATGATCACTAGTTAAAAAAAAGGATAACGCACAGAGTTAATGGATGTTTGCAAGAGAAACCCCATTTTTCCCAAACTGACACAGTTACAAATCTAAGCTAGCATAAGATGCACTAACAACGACATACCTAACAAGACTTGTAATGTTGACCAAGCCTAGAACCAAAAAAAAATAAGAAACTGAAGTTAAAAGGGATGATCAATTTCCTTTACATGTATATGACCTAAAATGAAGTAAAACACATGGATTCTATGAAATCACATAAATCAGTGGTATGATTGGAAATCTGGTTGTACTTACAATAATGGCATGAGCACCACGATAGTAGCTACATGTCATTGTTTTGAATTGCTCTTGTCCCGTAGTGTCCCATTGTAATCGAACAACTTATTCAAGATATATTCCATAAATATCTTTATTACCATAAGCACAAAAATCCAAAAAAATTTTACTGCAAAACCCAAAATGACTTCAATGGAACAATCTACTTCCTATTTTAATTGTATTTAAATTTTAGAGGTAAACAAAAAGAGGGATTCCATGCATTACACCAAAAATTAAATAATATATAACATGTGTTATCACTTAGTAATTTCTCCAGGTTCAAGAGAGAACTCGCCAAGGTAACCACAAACCTACTTTTAAACTCTAGGATTTAGCCTTCCTAGGGTTCAAAGAGGGCTCTCTCTATAAGATTTAACTTTGTTTGTTTTATAAATATTAGGCTACTTATGATTGTGTAATTGGTTTTGGTTTTGATTGGTTTAATGGGAAAAATCACTGGAAGAGATGGATAGTGGGAAATCTATTTGTCTACTGGGCTAAGGAGTCAAAAGTCAAGCATACAGAGCTGGGATCAAGGTCAAAAGGTCAAATGTTTTTAGGGAAAGGTAGATAACCCTTGGACATCTTGGAAAGTTGTTTTTATGAGGTTGTATGATCAGGATAAAGGGAAATAAATAATCCTTTGATCCGGAAAAGGAAATAGTAGGCAGAGGTCAAATGAGAGAGGGAGCAATTAAGGGTTCCCTACACTGGAAATCAAAGGAAAACATAGAAATGATAACTAGTTAAAAATAGGGTGCTCTTAAAAAATCCTGTAGTAATACTCTTAGTTATTCATTCAAATTTAGAACAAACATAGATGGATGCATGTAACAAAGAAAGATAACAATGACAAGTAAGGAAATAATTCACTCCAAATAGCTCATCATAGGAATCCTGAAGTATGATGCCAATTGGTTTGATCCAGTCTACTACTCGAAATTTGAATCACAAAAAGCCTTCAAGTCCACAAAAATGACTATAAAAATATTTAGCAATTTATTCCACAATAATACTTCAAAGAGTGAAGTATTTATACAAATTCTTAAAATAAAATATCTTGAAAAAATATCAAGATTGGTTTACAAATATCTCAAACTGTTTTACATAAATAGAACTTAATAAAAGGACACTTACAACTAATGAATCTATTTGGCACTATACTTATGGATTTATGGTGACAAAGAAGAGAATTCGAATTTGATATCAACTCTAAGTTGATGATGAGGCATCCAAGTCATTAACTGTCTCCTTTCTTTGTGCATTCTGCTCCAGAAATTCTGTAAACTTGGGGTCCAATTATACCTTTTTATATCTCAATCCAAAATCAATATGTAAAAAGTGAAAGAGGTTATTATATATAAATATGTAGTTGAGATACACCTCTCTCAGTTCCATAAAATCATGCTCCAACTGTTCACAATAGGCTCTGCAAAAATATGTGTAAACAAAGCTTTGCATAGTCTGAAAAAATAGGTTGTAAATATGTGCATGTATTTCTCATTCTGTAATACCTGTGCAAAAAGTGAAATAGATTTTTGTAGATGATTCTCTTAGGAACAAACCCCTCCTTCAGTTTTGTAAGATATATTTCTTATTGGCCACAATCGTCTCTGCAAACTGACGCCTTAACATGAATTTTCTGTAAAAAGTGCTTTCAAATATTGTTTAATATTTCCAAACCCATAATGGATGTTAGAAACATGAGAGAGGTTTTTTTAGTTGGAAATCTTAGGAACATAAATCTCCTTCATTTTTGCAAAATTCATCTTTGATTGGTCACAATAGTTTCTGCAAAATAATGACTTAAATAGGAAATTTCTGCAAAAATGTCCCTTCATGCTTTTTTTTTATCTTTTAACCTTACTGTTCTTTTAATTGTTTTTACTTTCATTTTGGATATAATTCACTATTGTTGGTGAAATTGTTTTCATCTCTATTTACCATTTACTGCCTCTGTATTTACTTTTACTATTTTACCTTGACTACTCTGTAACTTTGTTTTGACCTTTACTGTGACTTTCATCTGATACACTTTAACTCTGACACTCTTTGACTATTATGTTTTCATTGTCATTATGAATTCTTATTTCATTTTTACCATTCACTGTGAAAATTTATCTCTCTCTGCATAAATGAATTATTTTTGTTTTGCTGCTTGGAATCTTTTGTTAAGGAATATCATTTAAAATTAATTTCTTCGTGAACTCTTGGAGTAAAACAGATCTTTAACTAGTATTTAGATTGTTTTATCCAAATTATCCTTTTGATAATGACCTCTTTTTGCAGGTATTTTGTCTTGAAAAGGTTTCTGAGGCGTCGGAGAAGCTTTCTAATGGTTTTTGAAGTCTCTTGAAGTAAATTGGGAGCTTGAAGTGGTCTCAGTAATAGTTGAAATGGATTTCTGGTTCTTTGGGTAAAAAAATGGATTACAACACTTGATTTTCAGTCGAAGATGGTTTAAAAATGGACAAATAATGCAGAAAGGGCTTAACTGTGCGAGTTATGAAGTTTTATAGTGTTTTTGGTTTAAAGTAGGTTAAGCATTGAATGGTGGTCAAATCATAGGATGGGTAGTTTTGGGGCTTCGAAGAATAGAAACTGCGAGTGGTTATTGTGCGCATTTGAGGTGGTAAGTGGTTTGGAATGGATAAAATGTGATCTAGTAGGAATGAGCCACGTAGAGGAGGGAGAGGATTCAAAAACCACCTATTCCACGTGGAAATGAAAGTGTTATCATTGCGCATCTTTATTTGCGATATGGGATTTCAATCGTTGAATCGGGAAGGGTCTATGCGAACAGTTGAGATTTCTTTGAGGAGTAGCATGACATTCAGAGGTGGGGTCTGGGGTATATTATATGCGGGAATGGGTTTTAAACCTTAGAAATTAGCATTTAATTGAAGTTTTAAAACCTTAGGTTTTATATGATGCGGCAGGTATAAGGTTTAAATGTTAAATTAAAACATTTACCAATGTTTCAAACAATACATGGGCGTGGGTCTAATATATAGTTTTTCGAATGTATTTGACATTTGTTTAAAACTATAGGGGGCAGGAATTTGCTCTTATAGATAGGTTTAAACCAATGTGATAGGGGCAGGGTTTCTATTTAGCACGTGGGGTATTTAAACATTGGTTAAAACATAAAATAGAGGGTTTTGTGGGTTATTTAAAATAAAAGGGATTTAATACTAAATGGGATTGTGTAATTAGGGATTTAATAAAATAAATTAGAAGTTAATATTAAAGGCATAATGTCTATAATGAATAAAAAAACATGTTTAACTCTAAGTAAAGTGAAAATAAGCATAACTTGTCTTTGATGTATTACTTCACACTTTAACGTAGGATAAATGCATTTTGAGGGTTTATGAATGATTTTTGAAAGGGAATGAAATTAGTTATTTAGGGTTTCACTTTTACTAAGTAAAAATGGGTTTTTACTTAGGAAAAGGAATTATGATTATGAATGAAGGATAAATGCTAATGAATGTGGGCTTTATGTAGGAATTCAATATTTTTAACCAATTAGTCATCGAGCCTTGGGTTCAGTCCCAACATAAGTCATAGAAATGCTCTGAGCCTTTTTAACTGAAAATTTAGAATATTGAATAATTGTAGGGGAGGGGAAATTAGTGATTTTACCCGATGATGCTTTATTACATGCTTGCACAACTGCTTTCAACCTACCCATCTTTATTTCTAACATTTTTTAATTCATTTTCATGGGTGCATTTAAACTTGCAATTTGTTGAAGCCTCGAAAATCGCTGCAACAACATTAGGGGATAACCACTTGGTCTGGAGCTTAGAGCAGCTCCTTTTCCATTTGGAGTAGTGGCTCCAACTGGTTTAATTAGGTTCAGTTACCTTTTCCCTATCGTTATTTTTTTATGATGTATCTTTAACTACCAATAGATAGGGATATCAGATCATTTCTTCTTGCTGATCGGGCAAGAGAAGACCCTTAAGCTAATCTGGGTTCAGCCAAACCACAACTAAGATTTTACCTCTTTGAGAAGAGGACTTAAAAGAATATAGTTCTTAATCTACATGCAAACTTATTCTATGATGAAAACAAAACAAACTAATCTAAATCTTATCTCAATTAGGTAGATATAGATCTAACTCAACTAAGAGCAAGATAATTAAATGATGAGAATTTAAATATGTCTGGTTTTTAATGAATGTCAAGCTAACGAAGAAATTCAATTAGCTGATATTTGTGAATACCAAAACACATCCTATTGAGACCTTTTAACTAAAATAATAAATCAACAACACTCAGGAAGGAATTCACAAAAATGATATTGATTGTCAAATCAGTCAAGCCAATAATGAAACAATAATATGTGGAAGAAATTCGCAACACATTACTATTTAATAAATTAGTTTTATAAGACAGATTTTTGAGTAAATAGTTACTCATAAATCAAATTTTAATCCATAAGAGCAGAGATACATAACAATATTGAGACAAATTATCCATATCAACAGAAATGCATAAACATGAATAAAATGAAAAAACAAATTTATTATCATAAAAATGAAATTGGTATTTGAAACAGAAGTGTTAAAAACACCAATTAATTGAATCCGTTTATCTGATCTTGGTCTCTAACAGTCATTTACATTACTTGAATTTCTGTTTTCAAAACTAGAGCAGCAGAAATGCAAACTCTGCCCATCATACATAATTCAAGATATAAAGAAAAAACCATCAATAATGTTCAGATCTGAAATTTTCTCTCCTCCCTTCTACAACTCTAAATTCCTATTACAGAAATTCTTTTAGAATTCTATAATTGCAGAAGAGAGCCCCCTTCTTACATTCTGCAATCTGCAATTTATTATATTTCCCAAAGGTATTATTTGAGAGGAAAGTCTTTTTTAAGAAAAATCTGCCCAATCCCATTTTATTTGCTCAAAATTCAATCTTTAATTGTTGGAGCATTCTCATTGATTGAGATATTTTCTCCATCTTTTTTCCACTATTTTCCTGCAAAAGAAATCAAAATAAATTAAGATGCAATAATAAAATCAAAATATCATTTATGGCATTAAAACAAATCCAATCAAATTCTATTTAAATAAATAATTGAAAATAAAATATAAGCTCTCTATTGATGCCTAGGATGGTTTAATTGGCCAAAGATATCATTGATGAGTGAATTTGCAATTAGAAGAGGCTTTGGGAAAATGAAAATGAAGAAAATAAAACTCAGAAAATTGATTTTGTTTTAGAAATTCGGAGCTTGATATTCTGTCTAATTTTTTACCCAATAAATGACTAAATTTGTTAGTGAAACCTCCTCAAAGATGTTCTCTTTGATTTTCTCTTTCCAATGATCCGTCTTGGGCCTCATTTGGCCAATTAAAACTCAATCTATGAGCCTCCAAACTTGATAAGCCAAATCTGGTATAAATCTGAAAATTCTGTTGCTGAACTAAAAATTAGAATTTTAATTAAAAATTTAATCCTAAATTAAACTCTAATTATCTAATAATTAATTCTAATTTAATTGTTAATTATAAAGTAAAGTAATCGTTTAAATTAAATATTTATTAATTAATATTAATCTAACTAACTAATATTAATCTAATCATTAATTTATAATTTAATTTAATTAATCATATTCAATAAATTAATTAATTTAATTAATTTAAAATTAATAATTTTAAATATTAAAATTAAACTTTAGTATTAAATTAACTATACTAACACTACAGTAACTAATTTAAAACTATACTAATATTAATCTAACAATAACACTAAACTAATATTAAATTAATATTACACTAACTTAAAACTAACGTTATGCTTAACTAACACTCCACTATTCTATTAACTTAAAACTATACCTACCACTATCACACTAACATTATACTAATGTATGAGTGAATTTTGCAAACTCATCGCAATCGGCATATCGGAGATAAAGGCCACAAATATTTCATTTGAGATTTTCTGATGCGATTCTCCGATCATATTTTATTTAACTTTATATTGTTTTGCTTTAACATCTTATGCCCCTTTAACTTTTGTTTAATCGGGAGATCGACAATCGGGAGTTGTCGAGGATTTGTTAAACTTGTCACGTTTAAAAAAACTCTGATGCGATCTCCCGATAATGACTTTTATTATTTATATATCTTTTGTTATATTATTTTAATTTTTTGGTTTAATTTTAATGTTGTTAAGTTATGAAATTATATAAGGCATAATTTGCCTATTTAAACTATAGCCACTTTGATATTTTGGATTTTTCGAGATTAGTAATTTATTTGAAAATTGGAAAATTGGAATAAATAACTGAAACCCCGATGCTTTATGATTTGGTTGTATAAGTAAAAAAAAAAAAAAAAATAGTAATAACTAAGGGTTAATATTTAAACTAAATGCATTATTGAACTAATTTAATTACAAAAATGGAATATTGTACATTTTAAATGATTAGACTTCAAAGGAGTGCCATTTACAAATCAGTTGACCAAATGAGGCGAAAAAAAGGTCAATGGGAAGCTTATAAAATTTTGATTTTAACAAAGCAATCAAAACAAGAATCTAAAGAAAATGAAAAATTAATAAAATCGTAACTTAATAAAAATCCTAAATGGCGTTTAGCCAAATTTTTTATAGAAAGGGTCCCCATTATTTGAAGTGAACAAGTCAAAAATGGGAGGGGTATTGTTTTACCACAAAAATGATGACACACGGGAGAAGAACCAATTATTTCTGTTTGATATGAATGAAATTTTCTTAAAATTAAAGAGTAAATAATTAAAGAAGAGAAAATTGTTTTTGGAATGCTTGACTAGTTTCATTAATCTAAATAAAAGCAAGAATTATCTTATTGTAATTTTCTTAAAATTCCTCATAAATTAAAATATTTCAAAACTCTATATCAATCCTTAATTAGTTGTAGGGATAAAGTAGGGGTCACTTTACAGCTTAGCTTTTAAAATGTATTCATTTGTCACAGGTAGTGCCATTGCTGCCAGCAAACATCCATAGTCTCGACAGGGTTACCTTTTAATCATGAATGATTCAGAATCCCATCTATTTAAGACTTATTGACATAAAGATAAATCCATTTATATATGTTTATTTTTATTTTTTTATTTTATTTTTTTTTAGTTCTTAAAAGCCATTGTCTTGGTTTGGTAGCTAGATAGTTGACAATGCCATTCACTGGTTATAATTGGACTGAACATGATGGCTCGTGATGAGACCCCTTGTCTTATAATTGTTTGTAATCATAAGCCATTACCCTAGTTTGTTTAGCAGTGTTGGTAATGTCAGCTTATTTTTCCCCTATGATCATGGTAAGAAGGCTCGTGATGAGACCTCTTGTATTTTAAGACTAAATATATTTTTGGATTACACTCTAGAAAAATAAAACTCTTTTGAACAGGGAGAATTATTGACTCCTTAAGAGTTTCAGAATGACAATTTCAGAGTTAAAAGTGTTGTGTTGTAAAGTGTCTTTACTTTGTTAAAAATAACTTTTCTTGACTGATAATAGAATTTTGAAAGATCTTAATAAAATATTGAAATATCAAAATAATTACAATTTTGATGAAAAAGAAAATTTTCAGATTTTATGATACTTCGTCAAATTCTCTTTTTGTAATCTCTTCCCTAAGTATATCTACCTTTATAATAAGAAAAACAAACCTTATTAAGAGATTTCAAGAAAAAGCTAATAGTAAACTATTAATAATTTTTTCCCTATGTATGCCGACCATAATTAGGTAATAAGAAGGCCTTCCATATAAATCATGGCAGAGTCATCAAAATTAAAACTGAAAATCAAAAGAAAATAATTCTTAAGCTAAGGTGAGAAAAGAAATCAACAGTAAAAAATAAAAATGAAGAAATTTAAAAGTGTAAAGGAGAATCCTAATTTTGAAACACAAACTCTAACAAGAATGTTTATGCCAATGTATCAACAAAATGAAGTAAAGGAAAATAATCATGTAATTATTCTTTCTTATGTCGAGATTCAAATGAATTATGCCTTTCAGGTTTGTAAATGTTTTAGGCTTTAGATAGCAGTGATGATAAAATTCAGCCACAATGGAAACTTTCTGTCTGATGTCAATCTTCTTGTTTCAAACCATCATCTTAATTATTTTCTAATAAAAGGAATGCTTAACGAAACAAAATAAAGGTTCAGAACCTTCCTAGTATAGTTGTTTCAACGAAGATTATCGCTGCTTCTTGAAATAAAACCAGGAGAAGAATATAGGACTTTCAAAATATGATCTGGCATATGATTGAATGCTTTTATGCAGAGCTGCAAAACAGATTTAAATATCAACACAATTTAAAAAACAAAACTGAAATTAAAGAAATGAAATGGAAATTAATTAAAGTGGGTACATGAATCTTACCTTTGGATAATTGCATTTGATCTTACCTGAAAGGTATCAGTTTCTCCAATACTAGCTGACTTCTTCTTTTAGTTAAAATTAAAAACATTAAGAAGTCAAACTAACCAAAATCCTATAACTCAAAATCATTATTTATTTTATTTAAAATAAAGCAAGCAGTAAAATGTAAAAAGGGAATGCTTTGTGTTCAAGGGAATCGGAATTAAAACAAACGTATTAGAAATGAGATTGAGAATTTGTAGTGATAAATGTTCTCAAAATATTATAAGTTTTATACAAATTCCATGATTTTTTATAAATTGTTCAGAGTTAAGACCAAATTTAAGATAATGAAATTTAAAATAGAGAATTCTTGAATTTCATATTTAATTATGGAATTATTTAAAACTGAAATATATGAGAAATCAAAATGATTTGAATATTCTGCAAATTTGTCATCAATCGCTTTAGTATCATAACGGTTACCCAAAATTTCTTTAAATTAACACAATGCCTTATTGGATGATTCGTATTGCATGTAGAGGCATGCGTTGGAGTTTATTGCATCGGGGGTTGCAGTAGCAAATTGCCGATATGATATCATGCGAAAAGAACATGTGCGATGATATGGAGCGATCATACCATTTATATTTAGGATCAGGGATAGTCATGTCGCAAATTGCACATCGCACACCACATCTCGCGATTTTTACTTTGCACATTGCACATTGCGCATCGCAGATTTGGAATAGTGGTATGGCCATGCGATGAAGCGATTGGCATATTCGGAATATCGGAGAAATTCCAATATGATTCTTGCGATATCGTCGATGCGATGGATGACGTAGCTAATCGACGATCGGAAATCTTAAGCACATGATGTAACAATTCTTGATACGCCGATATGCAATGAAAAATGGACCTGATGGATTTATTATGATCATTTAATATCATATCGGCTCCGAGACATTGGTATTTTTACAATTATGACCCTACCACTATTGCGATTGAACGAACACGATATTTCTTATGAACTTGATTTAAATTTGATATCGGTTCCTGAATTATGTGTATATCACAATATTGGTAAAGTTGATTATCGAAGATCGATGATTCAAGATAATGGAAGTATATTCAATTGAAAATCTCTTAAATGTGAAATGCGATATGGTATTTTATGAAAAATTGAATGAGGTAACACATCGGAGGTCTTGCATCAGAAATATGAAAATCAAGTTGAAACATTTATGATATGAAGCTTGTGATACTGTTTTAAATTTCAACTGGGTTTTCTAAATGAATGAAAGAAAAGTTAAAGAATGCTCAAATTATAATGAATCACAAATAAAATTTCCCTGAACCTATTGCAAATTTGAAATGGGTTTACTGCTTACTTCAAGTTTTGAAAACAAATGAAAACCTGCAAATAAAACAGAACAAGAATATAAATAATAATCTAAGGAAAAGAGAAACTATTAATAGATGAAAATGAACTTGTAAACACGTATCTGGAAGATATTTGTCTGTGGATTTTACCTTATGAATCTTTCAGTTCTTCTTTCAATTTATCAAAATTCTGATTTTTTTCAAATTCAACTCATTATTTATTCTAAATCAGAGTGTGCAATCAGCCTAAATAAAATCTGTTTATTCATGTTCAGGAAATCTGAAATTCATAAAATTCACCATAAATAAATATGAAAATAGGTTTCCCTTTGAATTGCAACAACAATTTATTACCTCTGCTCATTCCGAATTAACTTGAGAAAAATCTATATTGTTATAGTAATTGTTTAATAATGCCTTTAGTAAATAAATATGATGCACATTGCAACATCAGATAATAAACTAAAGATTAAAATGGGATAAAGCCACTAATTGTGGAAAAATATCAACACATATTTGAATGTACGCATACAACAAAATGGACACCCCTAAGGTCATTTCAAAAGAAAATCATATAAGGAAATTTTGAAATAGAGAAAAGTGATTTTGAGGTGATTGGTGCCAAGTGCAGCCTCAATTGAATTTAGTCAAGACATTATTCAAAATAGACAGGGTAGAGATATTGCTGCAATAAATTTTTATTTAAAAATGAGAAGCAAAAATTAGAATTTTTTTGATAAGAGGAAAATATTTCCCTGAACATGTATATGATATGAGAAGGGTTGATTGCTCGCTTTATTTTTATCTGCAGAACTATTAAGAATAAATTAACTACATAAAACAAACAAACTAAATTAATTCTACTTCTATTCTAACGATATACATGAAAATGACTAGGTATAGTCATATTTCCAATGTGACCATTCTCTTATTTTAATTCCTGCATATATGTATAGTTCAAATGTTAGTAATAAAAATACAAATCTAATTGAACTAAGAAAATTAAATCTATAATCAAAATGTACAGTTATTATTAACATCTTATTTACAATCACCTTCTTTTGAAATGTATTTTCCAACTGAATTCCAATTGGATCATCAAAACCTGGATGGGTTTCCATTAAGGATTGGAAAATGTTTAAAAGAGGAGATGACAGACCAGATTGTGGATATGAGATTTTAAATTCAAAGGCCTGAAAAAAATTGTTAGTGTTATGTGTAAGTGTTAAAATATTAACAATTTTCCATGAAGGAAAACTTTCCAAACAATTTTCAAATGAGTTAATGAAAAATTGATGGAAATCTGTCAAATAAAATGGAAAATTATTAATTGGATTAGATTGTTGGCTAGATTGTAAAAATACATTCTCTTGTTGACACTACTTTTGAGAAGATAGAAGCTTTTGATAAAATATTAGCATTGATTGAAATTGAAATATTAATATCTTTTGATTTTCATGATTATAATATGAAACTTCAATTTCCCAATAGGGCAATGCATCAATTGAGTGTTCACTATTAAAATGCTCAATATGCCAGCGTAGAGTGTCAAAATTTTGAAAAATAAAATCCAAAAATAAATCTAAATTTGAACAAAATAAGTGTGAAAGAAAAAATAAAGTGAAATCACTATTGGTACAACTAATGTTACAAAACAATTGGGATTGTTTTGAAATAATTTATTTTTTCACAAGGATTGGCCAAAATAATGGAATTTGAATAATTGCCAATTCCAACTTGTGAATTAGAAAGAGAATTATGATTATGAGCAGGAATGTGAGTTTGATCATGATATGAATCATAAATTGGAATGTTTTCCCAAATGGTGAAATCATGAAGATAATTTGCTACTCTAGGATGAGGATTAGTTGAAATAATTTTTAAATTGAAATGTTCCTCATTCACAGATGTTATTTGAATTTTATCATGAGGATTCTCTTGAGAAAAATAGAAATCAGCATTCTCGATGTCAGAGTAATTATCATAAACGACTTCAGAATATTCTCTAGAATTCTCTTTGATCTCTTCCAATATATCAAAACAAAGAGGAATAAAAAATTCATGTTCATTAATGGCAAAAAAATAATTAATAATGATTTCTCTATCTTGATAAAATTTATTGGTAATTCATTTAGATCATCCTCTTTATTAATACTAAGAGGGAAAAATTACCATCATTAAAAATATCAGGATAAAGGGAAAAATGTGAATCTGAAACAATGCATTTAAAAATTTCTCTGTTTGAGAACTCTTGTACATTATGCTCATTGTAAATTTCAGATTTTAGACCATTCATTTGTCTAGTTGCGCTTTCTTGAAGAATTGCGTTTTGGTTCTCTGAATTTGGCACTTGCTCATCATGAGAAAATTCAGAAATTTGTACAGCAGTTTGTGTGTTATTATTTAATTTGATTGCTGCTTGTAATTGATTATTTGTAATCTGATTTTCTGAATTCACTGTAGAGTAACTTTCAGATTTCAAAGCGGCTCTTTCTCCAAAATTGTTGTTGTTGCCTTCTTGCATTTGATAAGAAATATTTTCTAAGCTTTGTGAGACCATTTCATTATGATTTATTTGCACATCCATATTGGAATTCTCATTTATGTTGGAAGGGGATGGAAAAAAGCTTGAACTAATTTCATATGGATTGGGAATAGGAGGAAGAGAGCAAATATATTCAAACCAATCTAGTGATTCTTCTTCCGTAGGTTTATCTTCAACTTTAAATCGTAAACAATTCAAATAAAATCGAATATTAAAATCTCTAACAGACTCATTTTCAAATATTCGTAGGTCTTCAATTTCATTGCATACCTATTCATAATTGTATCCACCAAATTTACAAATGAAAATTGTAACAAATTGATCCCAGCTGTGAATTGAGGCAACCGGAAGAGTTCTACACCAGTTTCTAGCTTTTTCCACGAATGTGAGAGTAAAAATTCTGCATAAAATGTCTTCATCAATTCCTTAAAAATCATAATTTGAAACATTTTGAATAAATTGAAAGATATAATTAAAAGCAGAAGAATTTTTCTTACCATTAAACTTTAGTTGAGACAAGAGTCTTACCACTTTGGGTGGAGTATTGGAAGATGCACGTCCATGTATACAACTCCAAATTGGAAGTTTAAGAGGAGCCATCATGATTTAAATAAAATGTTAAAATTGAAAAGAATTTAATAGAAAATGGAGGTTCAAGACCTCCTTCTAGCGCCAAAAATGTTGAATCCTCGAAAATCGTTGCAACAACATTAGGGGATAACCATTGGGTTCGAAGCTTAAAGAAGCTCCTTTTCGATTTGGAGTAGTGGCTCCAACTGGTTTAACTAGGTCCAGTTACCTTTTCCCTATCGCTATTGGTTTATGATGTATCTTTAACTACCAATAGACAGGGATATCAGATCACTTCTTCTTGCTGATCGGGCAAGAGAATGACCCTTAAGCTGATTTGGGTTCAGCCAAACCACAACTAAGATTTTACCTCTTTGAGAATAGGACTTAAAAGAATGTAGAACTTAATCTAAATGCAAACTTATTCTATAATGCAAACAAAATAAACTAATCTAAATCTCATCTCAATTAGGTAGATATAGATCTAACCCAACTAAGAGCAAGATAATTAAATGATGAGAATTTAAATATGTCTGGCTTTTAATTAATGTCAAGCTAACGAATAAATTCAACTAGTTGATATTTATGAATACCAAAACACATCCTATTGAGACCTTTTAACTAAAATAGTAAATCAACAACACTCAAGAAAAAATTCACAAAAATGATATTGATTGTCAAATCAGTCAAGCCAATAATGAAACAATAATATGTGGAAGAAATTCGCAACACATTACTATTTAATAAATCAGTTTTATAAGACAGATTTCTGAGTAAATAGTTACTCAGAAATTATAGTTTAATCCATAAGAGCAGAGATACATAACAATATTGAGACAAATTATCCGTAATAACAGAAATGCATAAATATGAATAAAATGAAACAACAATTTTATGATCATAAAAATGAAACTAGTATTTGAAATAGAAGTGTTAAAAATACCAATTAATTGAATCCGTTTCTCTGATCCTGATATCTAATAGTCCTTTACATTACTTGAATTTCTTCTTTCAAAACTAGAGCTGCAGAAATGCAAACTCTACCCATCATACATAATTCAAGATATAAAGAAAAAACCCTCAATAATGTTCAGATCTGAAATTTTCTCTCCTCCCTTCTACAACTCTAAATTCCTATTACAGAAATGCTTGTAGAATTCCATAATTGCAGAGGAGAGCCCCCTTCTTACATTCTGCAATCTGCAATTTATAATATTTCCCAAAGTTATTATTTGAGAAGAAAGTTTTTTTAAATAAAAATCTTCCCAATCCCATTTTATTTGCTCAAAATTCAATCTTTAATTACTGGAGCATTCTCATTTATTGATATATTTTTCTCCTTCTTTCTTCCACTGTTTTCCTACAAAAGAAATCAAAATAAATTAAGATGCAATAATAAAATCAAAATATCATTTATGGCATTAAAACAAATCCAATCAAATTCTATTTAAATAAATAATTGAAAATAAAATATAAGCTTTATATTGATGTTTGGGATGGTTTAATTAGCCAAGGATATCATTGATGAACGAATCTGCAATTAGAAGAGGCTTTGGGCAAATGAAAATGAAGAAAATAAAATTCGGAAAATTGATTTTGTTTTAGAAATTCGGAGCTTGATCTTCTACCTGATTTTTGGCTTAATAAATGACTAAATCTGTTAGTGAAACCTCCTCAAAGATGTTCTCCTTGATTTTCTCTTTCCAATGAGTTGTCATGGGCCTTATTTGGCCAATTAAAACCCAATCTATGAGCCTCCAAAGTTGATAAGTCAAATCTGGTATAAATCTGGAAATTCTGTTGTTGGGCTAAAAATCAAAATTTTAATTAAAAATTTAATCCTAAATTAGACTCTAATTATCTAATAATTAATTCTAATTTAATTGTTAATTATAAACTAAAGTAATTGTTTAAATTAACTATTTATTAATTAATATTAATCTAACTAACTAATATTAATCTAATAATTAATTTATAATGTAATTAAAATAATCATATTCTATAAATTAATTAATTTAATTAATTTAAAATTAATAATTTTAAATATTAAAATTAAACTTTAGTATTAAATTAACTATACTAACACTACACTAACTAATTTAAAAATATACTAATATTAATCTAACACTAACACTAAACTAATATTAAATTAATACTACACTAACTTAAAACTAACGTTATGCTTAACTAACACTCCACTATTCTATTAACTTAAAACTATACCTACCACTAACACACTAACATTATACTAATGTATGAGTGAATTTTGCAAACTCGTCGCAATCGGCATATCGTAGGTGAAGGCCACAAATATTTCATTTGAGATTTCTTGATGCGATCCTCCGATCGTATATTATTTAACTTTACATTGTTTTGCTTTAACATCTTGTGCCCTTTTAACTTTTGTTTAATCGGGAGATTGGAAATCGGGAGTTTTCGAGGATTTGTTAAACTTGTCACATTTAAAAAAACTCCAATGCGATCTCTCGATAATGACTTTTATTATTTATATATCTTTTGTTATATTATTTTATTTTTTTGGTTTTATTTTAATGTTGTTAAGTTATGGAATTATATAAGGCATAATTTGCCTATTTAAACTATAGTCACTTTGATATTTTGGATTTTTCGAGATTAATAATTTATTAGAAAATTGGAATAAATGACTGAAACCCCGATGCTTTATGATTTGGTTGTATAAGTAAAAATGAAAAAATATTAGTAATAACTAAATAAGGGTTAATATTTAAACTAAATGCATTATTGAATTAATTTAATTACAAAAATGGAATATTGTACATTTTACGCATTTTTAACACAGGTGACATAAATGATTAGACTTCAAAGGAGTGTCATTTACAAATAAGTTGACCAAATGAGGCAAAACAAGCGTCAATGGAAAGCTTATAAAAAATCGATTTTAACAAAGTAATCAAAACAAGAATCTAAAGAAAATGAAAAATTAATAAAATCGTAACTTAATAAAAATCCTAAAAAGTGTTTAGCTAAATTTTTTATAGAAAGGGTCCCCATTATTTGAAGTTGGGGGGGGGGGGTGGGGTATTATTTTACCACAACACAATCCTAAATCCATTTTCTTTCAAAGAATAAAAACTATCTAAGTCTGACCTTATTTCACCCGAGGGCTCAGATTAAACTGTTGAGCTCCTCATTTATTCTCTATCTTATCTATTGATTCGTCAAGTTTAAACTATTTGACAAATCTTTATTCTCTATCTAACAACATGAAATTTAAAGCATGAGAGTTCAAGTTTAAACTATTTGACCCTCATGGATTGTGGCATTTAGGACAAGCTACACACAATCTTATTTGCAAAAAGTAAACTAAAGTAGTGGCATTTAAACTTGCAACAATTTCATGAACTATTTTTTATGGGGTTCATATTTAATATTATTTTGATCTTTGTTTATTTTTTTCCTTTGATTGTTCTTTTAGGACATACCCTATTTTCATTTTTTAATTTTGTAATACATTTGTAGAAAGCAAAGATATGTACAATATTTCAAGATTTTAACAGAATCAATTCAAAATTATGAATCCTATATTTATAGGACCCTAACAGTGGCTTCACATGGGGATGACATCTCATTGATACATGTCAAGAACACTGTCGACTAGTAGCCTGATACCTTGGGCCAATCCCAAACATGCATTTGCTTTGTTATAAAATCTCTGAGACTAAAACTCTTGAATTGAAATTTACACCCTTTTCTGCAAACAGAAATCTGATCTGAGACTTAAAGGTGCTGCAACTTTCAAACCAAACTATTAAATCTTCAATGTCTTAGGGCCTTTTCCTTGGCCTCAAATCTTTAATGAATTATTTCAAAACTAGGTGAAAACTGAAAAAAGCTGAAATCCTACCTACTTACTCTAATCAACTGTCCAACTGGTTGTTAGGTGAAATTAAATAGCCAATGCAACATGTTATCACCTAGTTTGACCTCAGGCTGAAGGAAGGCAAACCAGGGTAACCAAAAAACACGCTTAACCTTGTAGCTAGCCCTACAAGGCAGGGAGAGGGCTCTCTCCATAAGAAATCTCACTCAAGGATGATTGCAAAAATGATTTTAGGCTAGGTATAGTAGCTCGAAATGTTTTTAATCGATTTTCTGGTGTTTGTTTGTTGGATCAGATGGAGCTGTGCAGTTTAAGTTTGGGAAATAAAATCAGAAATGCAGAGTATTCTATGGGGCAAGGTAGGCATGGAATTTAACACTTTTGGCTTTATGATTGTGGAGTTTTTAAAGATTGGTGAGGAGTTGAGGAGGGCATATGAGATGAATCATTCTCAAACAGTAGAAAAAATAAAATATTGAATGATTTCCCAAGGCAGAGCACTGTAACAATGGATTCTACCTATCTAACTTGAAAACATTCAACGGAAATTAATGGAGTGAAAGATGGCATACATAACATTTAATAAATGATTACAAAAGAAGAGATTGTGCTAAAATTCCATACCACAGGGATCCCATAAAAATAGCTGCAAATATTTATTAATTCCCTGCTAAACTGGTTACAAATATGCACAATCAGGTCAGAGTGTCCCAATGATTCCAATCCTTTTTTCCACCCTACAAATGACTGAAAATTTACATTAAATACACAAGTTTCAGGGGACGAATCCGTAGAAAGAGGAGTTGTTTCACTTGCCCCGAAACCAAAACCTGAAGATAGAAAAACCCAACAATATGCCTCTGAAAGAGAGGGAATTGCATATTTCGACCATCTGGAATATTTTATGTTAGATTTACTCCAACAAATGGGAAGAAAAACAAATCTGGAACCCTGCCCCCTCCTTTATCGTTTGTTGTCATTCCGTGGCTAAATGTCGTAATGCTCTCTGCTTTTACCATTAGCTCACGGCCTTAACAGAATGTATTTTTCCTTTAACCTAAAGAAAACCCATTTAAACCCAAAAAATTGAATTTGACTCGTTTAACGGAGAAAAAACCCTTTTTCATTGAAAAGAGCGAAATACTTTGGTGGGCCCGGAAATCCCAATCGCAATCGCAAGAAAAAAGAACGGGAATAATTTGGTAGAGGAAATTGCAATATGCGATGGAGCAATGGAGCGATGAGCGATGCAATGGGAAGTGGAGAAATGAACGAGGAGCGATGAGTCGATGGTGGGTAGAGCGATGTTGTGATGGTGTATAGGCTGATGTGATAAGGGAGAGATGGAGGAAAGGCCGATGTTATGGGAATGGAGGATTGCCAAAGAAATCCCCTTTAAAACCAATAAAACGAATGTGGCATTTTTTACACGGGGAAAATCCCTTTTTCTTTGGAAAGGAATGGAAATATTTTGGTGGGACCAGGACATCGCAATCGCAACTCAGAAGAGGGGCGGGACTGTTAGGCGGAGGAAATGTGATGATCACAAGATGCGATGGTGCGATGAGATCGCATCGTCGGAAGGCGGATATGAGAATTTAAGCGCTGGGAGAATGTTGCGATAATGCAATGTGAGGAAGGAATTATCGCATCGGCGAAGACGGATGTGCAGAGTTTAAGTGTAGTTGGGGATGCGATATGCGATGTGATCACATCAGCGATGTTGGGAATGCAAAGTAATGCGCTGCGAGACTGCGAGGTTGCGATGCGATGGTGTGATGGTGATCGCATCGGGGTTTGTAGGAGATGGAAATGTAAAGACTTTGCAAAAATTATAAAGTTTAAAGGGCCAGCAGAATAATAGAAATAAAAGGGCAAGATTATGCTTTTGGGGCCTTTTATTCATTTGGGCAGATTTTCCAATCTAGAAAGTGATTTTTGGAGTACGATATACCGTTGGAAAGATCTTTCCAAGCTCCTTATGATGAACGTACTTAGAATATGATTTACACTGGAAATAATGTAGATAACACCTTTGAAAACCAGGCAGAGAAAAAGCCCCTTTGACCCTTAGTGATGGGCTGCAAAAGACTAATAGTGGATTTATGGAGATAGCAGCTTCTGAAGTTCAGGTTATTACATATGGAAACATTAAATTACATATGAAATGATAATAAAAACAAATTACTCTGTTTTCACCTCAAAACATGGTTTTAGGTGAAAATTACATTAAACTTAAAAGAACAACTCTTTGAATTTTCCAGATACTATGCTTTGAGTTTATTTGGCATCCTCATGTCCTTGCTGATATTTATTGACACTTTCATCATCAATTTGACTATGATGGAACCTTAAAACCTAATGAGATCAAACCTTATGACCTAATAAAATGAACTGCAGAGTGAAAATAAATCATGACTGAAGACCATAGAGAGGAGAACCAACAAGTATTTTTCATGAGGGAAAACTGATAAAGTGACCCCAACCATCAGCGAATCCATGACCTAATGGAGTGATAAAAAGTTATAGTATGAAACTCCTACTATGCAAATGCAAAAGAGAAAATTTTGATCACTGATGGCAGTATGACAAGACTGACAATAACATTGGCTCTAATGGGGATGTTACCTCCTTGGAGGTGTCAAGAACACTGTAGACCTAGTAGCCTTATCCATTGGGCAATGGAGTCAATAGCTAAAAACCAAACTAAATACTGAAAGAAACTTGACATGATAAACTAACTCAAAAGTGACTCAAGGCTAACTAAAACAAAACTTAAAAAATGAACATTGATGGCAGTACATCACCAAGACTTGAGGGATTCAAATCCTGATGACAACCACCTATTTTTTGAAAGCATATGTACCATCAGGCAATATCAAAATTCCAGTGTAACCAATCAAGAAAATGCCTCCTTGATCGATTCTCCCAATCAGATTCTCTGGACAACAATAAATATTTACAATTAGGCAGCCAAAAACATAGTTGAAAATGATCTCCTTCATCATTGTATACTGAAATAATTACCTTCACTACTGACTGCAATAGATTTTCCACTGGATCCTGAAAAACATGAAAATTTACCTCCTACTGATATAGAAGAAACAAGGTACAATTTTCTCTTGATTCCGATCTTTCTTCATAATGTACCTAAGCAAGAGTGTGTTCCTGGTCTTCAAAAAATTATGAACAAGTAGGTGAGCTTATTTCTTCTTGAAAAAACATTTCAAAGCATGAGACATGGGAAGAAAAATCCGAATGGCAGTTCTCACTGCTCTGGTCCTATGCAGTCTGAATATATTGTTGATCATCTTCATATGACATGGCAACCAGATTTTCATGTTTCTTATCACACTCATCAGTCATAAGAGAAAAAAATTCAGATGGTTCTTGAAACCCAAAACTGACATTTTTATCATCTACCATGGATTCATCCAAAGAAACCTTTTCACTTACTTGAACAAAGATCTCATCTTGGTTTTCATTGAGGGAATGGATTACCTCCTCGTGAAGACTTTGTTCTGATGGGATGAGAACATTTAGGTCTATAACTCTGTTGTCTTCATTTGAGGTGGCCTCAACAATAGAGCTCTCCTTAATGGGATCTGGAACAACATAATCTTCATCATCACATTTTGAATCTAGATCTAGTTTAGCTAGCTTGACTTTATCACAATCTGAGATTGGAACCTCATTTTCCTGAATACCATCTTTTGTTGCAATCAGATCTGAAATAAGATCCTATCTTCCATAATTTTCAACTGTACAAATATCCTCAACCTACTGATCTTGATAAGTATCCTCTAAGATTTCTCTATGCTGCTGAAATGGATTTTCATACAGGGCTTCCATGATCTCATCGTCAATTAATTCATCATATTCATAAAAATTCTCAAGATTTTCAATGAAACTATTAACATGTTTACAACAGTTCTGAACTAATATTAAGGATGGACAAGATTCTTTATACCTTTCAAAGAATATGGTATGAAAATCATTTAAACAATAAATACAAGCAGGTGGAAAAATTTCATACCAAGATCGAGCTTCATTTTCCAGAGTGGCCATGAATATCTTCATCAAGCAATCTTCAGGAAAATCAATCTTTAATCTACGCACATGCATGTGAAATCTCACCAGATGAAGAGCAACATCATTACCTTTCACATTTTTGAACATAGGCAAATTCATTTGCAAATCTACCTTAGGCATTTAATTTGGGAAACCTGGAATGTGACCTTGGCTCATGGGAGCATACCTTCTTGCAACACTTTCCATCCTGAAAAATCTTAAAGCCACTAATCTTCCTACAGTGGAGTCACCATGAGGTGTTGATTTTTTGGATCTTTCAGTGAATGGAGTCACCAGGTGAATGATTCAACGTTCATATGTATCCAAATATTGTTCACCATCAACATTTAGATATGATATTTTGTCATTCTTTTCCAAGCACAGCAATTTTTCACCGTCCCTGCAATCCCAATCTCGCCCCTTGAAGGGTATTTTCTGTGATGAATAAGTAGTGTCATGCCTTGCAAATACCATCATTGCATCCCTTTCCATGAGGACAACTTTCCTTCTGTTGATCATTTCCTGTGCAGACCCCTAGAAACACCTATTTTTGCCTTGGCGCTGGTAGCCCGTTATTTCCTTGTGCCAATGAGGAAAATTAACACTGAGCCTATGCCAGTTGGTGCTCTATCCCAGTTAAGCACTCGCGCTAATCTGCTTATGGAAATTTTTTTTTAAAAAGAGGTGAATTTTTGATTACAACAACTTCGTGGATGAGTCATGAGGAGTGGTTTCAACTGAATAACCATGGCCTTCCTCCTTTGGCCTCTTGTTTCCACCTTATGGGGAACCTCCTAAGGGATAAGGCCTCCCTTCCACTATTGTAGGGATCCCAACCTCCTCCTCTCCTCTATAAATATAGCCATCTTCCATTGATGGAGGGGCTGAATGGTTGAGCAAAGTAGTCTTGGTAGCCTGAATAAAGTAGTCTTGGTAGCCTGAAGAGAGAGAGACTTGTCCTTTTCCCGACGAGCTTTACCGAGACATACTCCTCTGTCGACCCACCGAAGGAATATCCAGCGTCAGAGCTCAGGTTGTATCTTTCTTTGTTTTGATTAATAATAAATGACTTCAATTATGGTTCCACTTAGATGTTTATGTTTTATGTTATGAGTTGTATCTTCTCTGACTGATACATAATTTCATGTATTAGGTTTTACGCTTGTGTGTTTGTTGTTTCTTCGTGTACGTGCTGGTGTTCGAACGTGCTAGGCGGGAGAATTGTGATCTACCATAGCGAGGGACGGAAGCGCCATCCTCTCCAAAACAACAGCAGTGTAGGGCTTAAGGTAGGCCTCTTGTTTCATCTTGGTCTTTTGCAATTAGGAACTTGCGTCTTAGCGTGACTCGGTTGTTGCTAGACCCGATCTGGGCTAGTAGGGATCGCCTCTATCTGCAGAGGGGATTTACCTCTGCAACAAACTAGAAACTTCGTTGGGGAGACATTGATTGGAGTTTTTCTTGTCTTTTCGGTTGATGTTGGTCTTTTTCTGCTTGATCATCTCTTTTGGTTCGCTTTTTTCTAGTGTAAAACCTCTATTCAGCCCTAGAGGATTAGATCTGACCTCTACTTTTTTGAAATTTTCATCTTTTCATGGTTGGCTTGATTGGCGCAGTTTCCTCCCTCACAGTCAATCCCATTGGCGTAGGTTTCCAATTCATCACTCACGCCATCCCCTATCTGGCGCGGATTACAGCCAAACAGTCGCGCCATCTCCTGTAGGTGCTAGGGTTTTCCCTTGTTTAGAAGTTTCTTTTGGTCAGTACTTTGCTTTTGTGTTTGTTTTAAATTTTGCTTGAAGTGGTGAGTCTGGTCTTGGTTGGGAGAAATTCTTTGTTTTTTCATTTTTAGGCGTTGGCACTTGTTTTCAGTTAGCAACCCGCACCAATTGGCCATTGGCGCTATTTTTCAGTGAGCAAGTCGCGCCAGTTGGCGCTAGTTTCACCCAAAAAAGTTGTGCCAATTTCAGGGTGTGTGAAAAATTGAGACTTTTTCCCTAAATCCTTCACTAGTGTGTCTTTCCCTTCCAGTCTTTTCTCTGTATGAGCATAGATTACATTGCTCATTGTTTGAAATGTCTTCTCTGCATGATTGCTTGATGTAAGAGGGAATGAGTGCCTTGTTTTGATCTCATGCTTTGGAAGTCCTCTTTGTGTTTGACCTCATATGTCTTGTCAAATTTTGAGGAATTTCGTTACAAAGGGTTTTGAAACAATGATTGAATTCTAAGTGTTTGTTTGCATCCCTTTTACCTTCATCCTTCATTAAGAAGATTTGTGTTTATTTAGTTTTCATCTCAAAGTTTTCTTTTGTTAAAATGCATTAGATCACATTGCATTGAAAAGTATTTTTTAGATCCATCATTGAACTTAGATTACATTGTTTAATGATTGAAAGCTAAAAATCACATTGAGTGCATCCTCTTTCATTAAAAGCATGCATTAAGTAGATTCTCATTTCATCAAAAAATGCATTGAGTGCATTCTTATCATTTCAAAATAAAAAGGAAATTGTGCGTAGATTACAATTGCATAGTTGTCAAAAAGAGGATTTTGCATAGATTACATTGCATTATTCACATCGTTGAATGTTTTAGACTACTTTTGGATAGTGAAAGTCATTTAGTTTGGAAAAATTTTCATTTTCAGTATTGTTGTTTGTTGCATCATTGTTTGAAGCTCTTCCCTTAACTAGATAGCATTCATTGAATTGAAAATATTTATTTTCTCACATAGCTGCATATAGGAGATTGTCAGATGACATGCGGTAGGGCCTTGAAACCGAGACATAATTGAAGATCAACTATAAAATTTATTCAATTTACCTTAAGGCAAAATTGAAACATTAATGAAATATTTAGAGGTCTAGGCTAGAGACGTGTTCCGGCGTCGTTAAACCTAGTAGCTGTCATTCGCCTCTTGGCTTTAGACAGCACTAGTATGGACTTGTGCTCCCCGTACCGTCGTGTATATAAAGGGAGACCCCATTAGGTTGCTATCCTTTATCTGTAGGAAGTCGAGTCTTCCACCTTATACCCGTGATACACCAGACACAGCATTCGGGGAGATTTCTTGCACGTACGTCAAGTCCTTGGTTGATTTCTCTTTCATTTTGAAACCAAGGTGTATATTTCAGTTCACGGATATCTGGTACACCCTTTTCTTAGAGTTCCAAAGTAGACATTTTGATCTTTTCTGACTCATTAAATTTGAAAGGATCATCAAGTGCTTTTCCTTTCATGCTTGTCTCCAAACTGAAAGAGATAAAGTCATCTTTTACTCGTTTCTTAACACTTAAAATATGAAACGATAGAGTTTTGTTTCAATGTTTTGAAAAATTAACTGCCCACGAAATATTCCTGGTTAAATTTAGTTTCCTTAGGGTGTTGTTCTGAAGATCGTTTCTAATGGCAACTTTTTTGAAGTTCACCAACCAAGGATTCCCCTCCGATGGGAATCCTAGTCCTTTTCCTCCCTTTGGAAATGTTGGCGCTCCTTATACGGCAATGTTGTACCTTCCTGGGTTAATGGTTGGGTTGCATGTTTGGTATTTTTCAACCTCTGTGGTCCCAAATATCTCGATCTCTATTCAACCATCTCCTCCGCCTTAACAACATCATGTTGATTCCAAGGTGGACCTCTCCCCTTCTTCGCTTGTTTCTGCATCCTCCTCTTCTACTTCGCGTAGTGAAAGTCTGGATTCGAGTAACCAGGTGGCTAAGAAGAAGAAGAAGAAGACAAAGAAGAAGAAGGAGTTAGATAAAGAAGAGGCTAGCTCTGTGGCTATTGCACCTAAGATGCCTTCCATTGATAAACCTTCCAACCCTCTACGGAAATTTAAATTCCCTTGCATGTTGTGCACAGGGAAGCATCTTCTTCAAGATTTCCCTGGCATTCCCAAGGTGCTCGAAGCATGGTCAAATGGTCATCCGTCATTGCGTTTGGCTTCTGGGAGTCAAGTTGGGGGCACGTCTTCAGCTAGTACTGGTAAAAATCTTAAGAAGCAGGGTAAGCTTGCCAATCCCTATAAGTTGTGTGGGGGGCACCATGTCATTCACCTTTGTCCGTATATGGATGAAGCCAAGCGCGTTTTGGACAACTCGACTGTTTCTACGCTGTGCCTTCCGGTTGGTTACAAAAATATTTCTTTGAGTCCTCCACCAGATGATCCTTTGATTGGTCAAGAGTCATCCTTGGTCGATCCCACTCCCTCGGAAATTCAAATTCAAGAATCCATCCCCGACCAACCATTGGTCATGGGATCAGTTGAACTGGCCCCGTCTGCGGTGCACCAGGTCTTTTCCGTTGAGAGTGGACCTCACATCCCTCAGGTTCTTCTTGTTTCTTCAGATTCTTCAGACTTGGAGAAAGATTCTCCTGTCCCTACACCTCAAGAAGCTACTCCTCCGCCTCCCATGATGGAGGTCCCAGAGGATACTCCTCCCGCCTTCGAGATGGAGGTCGTGGAGGATGCTCCTTCTTCTATCGTAACACCAAGGGAAGACCATCTCGGATCAATGGTAGCCCCTCCAAGTAGTTTGGTCGCTTCCTTTGACTGGAGTCGATTTGCAAGATACCCCTTCCGTCTTATGTGCCTTTTGAGATAAAAATACAGGCCTTTGGTTTGGTCGTACCCAGCACCATTGTAAAAGAAGGTGCGTCTGTTAGTGTTCTATCCTCAACTACTTCGAAAGCTTTCGGTTCATCACCGCTTGTGCCTGTTACGCAGAATCTGTTGACATTTAACATAAGAACTAGTCACCCGTTAGGGATCCTTCCAAGGTTACCTGTTGGGAGGTAAAACCGTCCATATGGACGTGATGGTTGTTCCAGGCCCCTTGGATTTCAATATGATCTTGGGGCACGATTACACCTATGCCATGGGAGCACTTGTCTCCTCCCTTTTTCGTGTGGTCTGTTTTCCACATGAAGGACAGATCATGACCATTGATCAGATTTCGTTCTTTGTTCCTGATGTGGTAACTGGCTCGCCATCATCCCTTCCTGGTTTTTATCCACCCATTGTATCTTCCCCATCGTAGGTCAACTATGTGGCTACCTACCTCGTGCGTGTATTTAGTGATACTTCCATTGTGCATAGTGTGCTGGGGGCATTAGGTCCAGACTTCCAGGATGTTTTCCTTCCATTGGGAGTGGAACTATTGGAAGTGATGACTCCTTGTTCATTATGATGAGGTCGGTCGGAGCATGGTTCCTTTCCTGTGTCAAGCTCCTTAAGAAATGAAACAAGCTCGTAGGAGCAGAGTTCGTTTTTCTTGTGTCAAGCTCCTTAAAAAATGAAACAAGGTCATCTGAGAATAGTTCTTTTAATGTGTCAACCTCGTTAAAATAATGAAACACTTTCCTGTTCAATTCAAGTCTTTGTTAAGTTCTCGTAAAATACCAGTCAAGTCTTTCTCTTGATCTCGTAACTTGAACCTTCACTCCATATGCCTTTCATATGGACTGAAGCTTGGGGGGCATGTACCTCGAATTGAGTCACCATGTTGGGGGCATGCTTACTTTTTCAAGCATAGTTTTTTTCCATTTCAAGCTTGTGTAAAAATGAAACCGGTTTCAAGCATATTTTATCTTTGTTTCAAGCTTGTGTAAAAATAAAACCAACTTCAAGCAGAGTTTTCTGATTTCAAGCTTGTGTAAAAATGAAACCTTTCCCATTTTACCTCTTTTGATTGACATTTTATCAGCGTTTTTTTGCCAGATGAGCCTTGGTTTTCTCACTCCATCGTCACTATCTGCTTGGTCGATCATATGCCTTCACTTGGTTGTTTTACCCGTTCCTGAGGAACCACTGCGATGAGTGGTCTTGTTAGCCAACCTCTCGACCTTTATTTGTTGAGATTAGTTCCACCATTACCGGAACCAGTTGCTACCCTTTATACCACTCGTTCCTCCAGGTGGAGTCATATTTCAGCTCTTTTTTGACTCTCTAAACATGAAAAGATTGCCGAGTCGCTTGTCATTTTGATCTCGTTAAAGTGGCTGTGAAACAACATCTATCCAGTATAAGTTTACCCATTTTTTGGGCTGGGATAGATTATTTACGAAAAAGGAATACCCTAGCCTATCGCGACTAGGAGGTTTTCTCATACATAGTTTTCTACCTTTTCGGATTTGAGGAACTATTTACGAAAAGGGACTACTGGAGTTTACTTTTCCACTGTCTTTTCAAACTCTCTAAACATGAAAAGACATCGAGTTATCCCTTTGTCAAGCTCATTAAACCCTAATGACATCGGATTCAGTCATTCGAGTTCCTCCTTCCTTGGGCTCATTAAATGTACTAGGATGGATTCGTCTGAAGGACGAACTTATATGACAAGCATATGGTATCCTCTTCAAGATTGTGTAAAAATAAAGAGGTACTCTCTAGAAATGGTGGGGAAAAATGGAACCAGTATCATCATCGTGTCGACAGTATGTCGCTCTTGAACATGGCACTTGTCTGCATTCGTGTCAGGTTGGGGACATCTCATCTCATTTTCTGCTTGCCTCAATGGGTTTGGGTGATCCTTTTTGACCTCTCATTTTCTCTTTGCCTCGTTGTGATGACCTTAGATCTTTTGATGTCAAATACTGCCAAATCCACTGTCGTGCCACCGATATGTTCAAGAGAAGTTGACCTCTGCAAGTTTAAACCTTCCTCTAATTCTCATCTGATCCTGATTCACAAGCATTATATTCCTCTATCTCACGTCGATGATGTGGGAAACACTATGGCCCACCTTCGATCAAGGTCACTTCCTATCAACTTCAGCTTATTATCCAAGAAGTTGATCTAGAGACTCCCTTCCATTACCTTGGAGCCTGCATGCCTCAAGGGCAGGTTCTTCGCATTCGACGCAAGCTTTTCATCATTGACCTTCGATCGGATGATTTTGCGGGTGTTTGACGCCAGCTCACTGTTCACACTCCATGGATTGTACCTATAGTACCTTGAGGGCCATTGTCATTATTGGTGGTTCCTCTCACGTATGTTAACAACTTTCATCATTGGCTGGTAATCAGACAATGTTCTTACATGTTTGACTTCAACTCACTTATTCACATGCTTGAACCTGTACTCTGTTCGGGTCAAGATGGAGCGCAAGACCCTAGGTTTTTTTTGTTAGAATCCAGGCTATGATTTTGTGGATTATTATGATTAGTTACATGACTCATTGATTGGATGGCTGCGACCATACCTGAGTCTATTTATCGATCCTTACTGGATGGCTGCGTCCATGCCTTGGATCTTGATTATTGTATACTCTGTTATGGATGGCTGCACCCATACCACATATATCATGTATTTGAGATATCAGTTGTACTTGTCTACGCAGGTTTTCCAACGGCAGTGTTTTCAGTTGGACACGTTCTCGTAAAGCATTTCACCCCTCTCTCTCTCTCTCTCGGGCCTCATGATTTAGGGGGCATCTGTTACACAGTAATTTTTCACCTTCCCTGCAATCCCCATCTCGCCCATGGGAGGGTCGTTTCTGTGACGAATAAGTAGTTTCATGCCTTGAAAATACCATCATTGCATCCCTTGCCATGAGGAAAACTTTCCTTCTGTTGATCATTTCCTAAGCAGACCCCTAAAAACACCTATTTTTGCCTTGGCGCTGGTAGCCCGTTATGTCCTCACGCTAATGAGGAAAATTAACACTGAGCCTGCACCAGTTGGCGCTCTTTCCCAGTTAAGCACCCACGCCAATTTTCTTATGGAAAGTTTTTTATAAAAATAAGCGAAGTTTCAATTACAACAACTTCGTGGATGAGTCATGAGGAGTGGTTTCAACTGAATAACCACGGCCTTCCTCCTTTGGCCTCTTGTTTCCACCTTATGGGGAAGCTCCCAAGGGATGAGGCCTCCCTTCCACTATTGTAGGGATCCCAACCTCCTCCTCTCCTCTATAAATATAGCTATCTTCCATTGATGGAGGGGCTAAATGGTTGAGTAAAGTAGTCTTGGTAGCCTGAATAGAGCTGAATCAATAGTAAGGAGATTATCGTCAGACAGCTGAAGAGAGAGAGACTTGTCCTTTTCATGATGAACTTTACCGAGACATACTCCTCTGTCAACTCGTCGAAGGAAGACCCAGCGTCAGAGCTCAGGTTGTATATTTCTTTGTTTTGATTAATAATAAACGACTTCGATTATGGTTCCACTCAGATGTTTATGTTTTATGTTATGAGTTGTATCTTCTCTGACTGATACATAATTTCATGTATTAGGTTTTGCGCTTGTGTGTTTGTTGTTTCTTTGCGTACGTGTAGGTTTTCGAACGTGCTAGGTGGGAGAATTGTGATCTACCACAGCGAGGGACGGAAGCGCCATCCTCTTCGCAAACAACAGCAATGTAGGGCTTAAGGTAGGCCTCTTGTCGCATCTTGGTCTTTTGCAATTAGGAACTTGCATCTTAGCGTGACTCGGTTGTTGCTAGACCCGATCTGGGATAGTAGGGATCGCCTTTGTCCACAGAGGGGATTTACCTCTCCAACACTTTTTCTTCCCCACTATGGTCACCACTATGATATCACCTAGTTTGACCTCAGGATGAAGGAAGGAAAACTGGGGTAACCAAAAACCACGCTTAACCTTGTAGCTAGATCTACAAGACAGGGAGAGGGCTCTCTCCATAAGAAATCTCAGTCAAGGATGACTGAAAAAATGATTTTAGGCTAGGTATAGTAGCTCGAAATGTTTTTAATAGATTTTATAGTGTTTGTTGGTTGGATCAAATGGTGCTGGGTAGTTTAAGTCTGGGAAATTAAATTAGAAATGTAGAGTATTCTATGGGGCAAGGTAGGCATGGACTTTGACACTTTTGGCTTTATGATTGTGGAGTGTTTTAAGACTGGTGAGGAGCTGAGGAGGGCATATGAGATGAATCCTTCTCAAACAGTAGAAAATATAAAATATTGAATGATTTCCCAAGGCAGAGCACTGTAACAATGGATTCTACCTATCCAACTTGAAAACAATCAACAGAAATGAATGGAGTGAAAGATGGCATACGTAACATTTAACAAATGATTACAAAAGAAGGGACTATGCTAAAATTCTATACCATAGGGATCCCATAAAAATAACTGCAAATATTTATTAATTCCCTACTAAACTGGTTACAAATATGTACAATCAAGCTCAGAGCATCCCAGTTATTGCAGTCCTTTTTTCCACCCTAAAAATGACTGAAAAATTACATTAAATAGACAAGTTTCAGGGGGCGAATCCGTAGAAAGAGGATTTGTTTCACCTGCCCCAAAACCAAAACCTGAAGATAGAAAAACCCAACAATATGCCTCTGAAAGAGAGGGAATTTCATATTTTGACCATCTGGAAGATTTTCTGTTAGATTTACTCCAACAAATGGGAAGAAAAACAAATCTGGAACCCTGCCCCCTCCTTTATCATTTGCTGCCATTCCGTGGCTAAATGTCGTAATGCTCTCTACTTTTACCATTAGCTCACGACTTTAACAGAATGTATTTTTCCTTTAACCTGAAGAAAACCCCTTTAAACCCAAAAAATAAAATTTGCCTCGTTTAACGGAGAAAAAATCCTTTTTCATTGAAAAGAGCGAAAGACTTTGGTGGGCCCGGAAATCGTAATCACAATCGCAAGCGGAAAGAACGGGAATACTTTGGTGGAGGAAATTGCGATATGTGATGGAGCGATGGAGCGATGAGTGATGCAATGGGAAGTGGAGCGATGAATGAGGAGTGATGAGCCAATGGTGGGTAGAGCGATGTTGCGATTGTGTATAGGCCGATGTGATAAGGCAGCGATGGAGGAAAGAACAATGCAATGGGAATGGAGGATTGCCAAAGAAATCCCCTTTAAATCCAATAAAATGAATGTGGCATTTTTTACACGAGGAAAAGCCCTTTTTATTTGGAAAGGAGCGGAAATATTTTGGTGGGACCAGGACATCACAATCGCAACTCGGAAGAGGAGCGGTACTGCTAGGTGGAGGAAATGTGATGATCGCACAATGTGATGGTGCGATGAGATCGCATCGGCAGAAGGCAGATGTGTGAAGTTAAGCGCTGGGGGAATGTTGCGATAATGCGATGCGATGAAGGACTTATCACATCGGCGAAGAAAAATGTGTGGAGTTTAAGTGGAGGTGGGGATGCGATATTGTGATGCGATATGCGATGTGATCGCATCGGCGATGTCGGGAATGCTGAGTAATGAGTTGTGGGACTGCGAAGTTGCGATGCGATGGTGCAATGGAAATCGCATCGGCGATGAGCCATTGCATTGAGGTTTGTAGGAGATGGAAATGTAAAGACTTTGCAAAAATTATAAAGTTTAAAGGGCCAGCAGAATAATAGAAAAAAAAAGGGCAAGATTATGCTTTTGGGGCCTTTTATTAATTTTGGCATATTTTCCAATCCAGAAAGTGATTTTGGGAGTGTGATATACCGTTGGAAAGCTCTTTCCGAGATCCTTCTGATGAACATACTTAGAATATTATTTACATTGGAAATCATGCGGAGAAAACCTTTGAGAACTAGGCAGAGAAAAATCCCCTTTGACCCTTGGTGACGGGCTGCAAAAGACTAATAGTGGCTTTATGGAGATAGAAGCTTTTGAAGTTCAAGTTATTACATATGGAAACATAAAATTACATAAGAAATGATAGTAAAAACAAAGTACCCTGTTTTCACCTCAAAACATGGTTTTGAGGTGAAAATTACATTAAACTTAAAAGAACAACACTTTGAATTTCCCAGATACTATACTTTGAGTTTATTTGGCATCCTCATGTCCTTGCTGATATTTATTGACACTTTCATCGTCAATTTGACTATGATGGAACCTTAAAACCTAATGAGACCAAACCCTATGACCTAATAAAATGAACTGCAAAGTGAAAATAAATCATGACTGAAGACCATAGAGAGGAGAACCAGCAAGTATTTTTCATGAGGGAAAACTGATAAAGTGACCCCAACCATCAGCGAATCCATGACCTAATAGAGTGATAAAAATTTATAGTATGAGACTCCTACTATGCAAATGCAAAAGAGAAAATTTTGATCACTGATGGCAGTATGACAAGACTGACACTAACAAAACAATTCAAGCATTATATACTTTCATAGATTTTGTTGCATGTGCTTGTTGATTGTCAAAACTGTAATTCTGCAACCTATTAGAAACTTGTCAACAAATGAATAAGAAAATACTTGATTTCCTTTGTTGACTCTAGAAAATTTTCAAAAGGATCTTCCAAGATATATACACTAATGTTTAACTGATATAAACAATTGTACATATATTCTGAATGGCCTCCATGCCATGAAACTGAAATTTTATTTTCATCTTTATCTCCCTGAAAACTTTCAGATAAGATTTGTGATGATATTCCTACTTATTGTAATGTTTGACTGCTGAAGCCTTTATCACCTTGATTCTGAAACTCATATTTAGTTAATGGAGAAAGGCTTTGAATGCATTCATTATCCAACATATCTACTATTGGATCATGAAAAACTTGTGAGGATGGCTGCAATCTATTGGATATGGAATTCCATGGGACTTCATAAAATTCAACAAGTTTCTCATCCTTTTCTTTAATGATGTTATACCACATTTCCTTTAAAAGTTGTAATGATTCAAAACATAGTGGTATTGAATTCTCCTGTGTTATTTGATCATGTATTTCAATGGGAACTGATAACTGCAATTGTGAAACTGATATATCCTGATCAAGAGTTTCATTATCTTCTTTTGTTGTCAATCACAATTCCTAAAGACTGATGATTATTGATTTCATTAAATTTGTCTCTAATAAAATGAAATGAAGCAAAACAAAGAGGTAAAGAACCTTCACTTATTTCCAAATTTTGTGCTTTTTCTTCCTCACTCTCATAGCTAATATGTAATGGTTGATCACTGTATTCTGGTTGCTGAAACTGAGTTTCCTCATCCCACAAACTAGCTTCTGATTGCTCTTTAAAGTTAGCTTGAGTTTGGAGAACATAAATATCATCATAATGATAATACTTAGGAAAATCATCAAAAGAAGGAATGTCATCAAACATACACATTAGATCAGAAGAATTCTCTTCCACATATTGATCTGTAAATCCATTTTCTGATCTATGATAATTGGAATTATCAGGAATTTGTTCATGAATATCAACCTCTTCTATTTATTCATGGTGATTTTGAACAAAAAAATCATCTTTCATAGTGATCTTCTGTATGATTTCATCTAGTTTTCTTACCAAAAGGTTGAGTTTTACCTTTGCAATGTTTTTCTTATCTTCTTCTTCTGCTTTCAATTTTTCCTGTCTGATTTGCAAATTAAATTCTACATCGACTGTAATGTTCTGCATCTATACAAGTGTTTCTGGCTCTCTTTATCTTAACTGAAATTCTATTTCTGGATCAAAGGCACTTGGATAATGTAAGAGAGCTGAATCATGAGGAGGTCTAATATTTTTTGGCATTGAATAATAAACTTGATTAAATCTGTCAGAAAATTGTTGTATTGTTTCATTTGGATGTCTCTTTAACTGATTATATTCTTCTATGATCACAAAATATTGAATTTAATTGTCCATCTGTCAAGAATTTTTTTGACAAACTACTGTAAATTTGAGATGCTTGCAATAGGTAGATTCTTGAACCAAATTTTTACTCTATTTCACAAATAAAGAGAAAAAATTCTGATTCTAACATCATCTTCATCAATCTCAAATAGGTCCAAATAATTCTCAAAACCTTGAATTTTCTCCATCAAACCTTGGAAGAAATTTGTAATAGTTATTAGGGAAATCATGGAGTATAGGAGGTAAAATGAGGGGCTTATATCTATCTGTAACTTTATATGTTACAGAATATGTATAAGGATTGTAAGATCAGTCTTGATTATTTGAGGCTTCTTAATTGAAAAATGATCATCATTAGATTCAGAAGAAAGCTGCTCAAAGAGATTAAGAGAATTATTACTTACAACCTTCAAAGGAAAATAATTAAAAACTAATCTAAGATCTTCTATAAAATAAAATATACATTGAAAAACTTTCTTAATGAGAAAGAACATGATGTCTTGCATTAAGATCCAAGTTGAGAGCCTGATCTTTCCATGTTGTTCTTTCAGGTTCATTCCTCTAGTGGAGTCTTGATCATGAAATTGATTTGGAGTCGCCAGATGGATGATTTTAACCTTTGTGTGTCTGATCACTATCCACCATCATAGATCATATCTGAACCTATAAAATAGTTCTGAAGAAAATGTCAGTCTTCCCCAGTAGAGTCGCCATTATGTTATCACTCAGAAATTTATCCAGGTTCAAGAGAGAACTCACCGAGGTAACCACAAACCTACTTTTAAACTCTAAGATCTAGCCTTCCTAGGGTTTAGAGAGGGCTCTCTCTATAAGATGTAACTTTGTTTGTTTTATAAAATATTAAGCTATTTATGATTGTACAATTGGTTTTGGTTTTGATAGGTTTGGTGGGAAAAATCACTGGAAGATATTGATAGTGGGAAATCTATTTTTCCATTGGGCTAAGGAGTCAAAATTCAAGCATACAAAGTTGGGATCAAGGTCAAAAACTCAAATGTTTTCAGGGCAAGATAGATAACCCTTGGACATCTTTGAAATTTGTTTTTATGAGGCGGTATGATCAAGATAAATGACAATTAAGAATCCTTTGATACGGAAAAAGAAGTAACAGGCAGAGGTCAAACAAGAGAGGGAGCAATTAAGGGTTCCCTACGCTGGAAATAAAAGGAAAACATAGAACTGATAACTAGTTAAAAACAGGGTGCTCTTAACAAATCCTATAGTAATACTCCTAGTTATTCATTAAAATTTAGAACAAACATAGATGGATGCATGTAACAAAGAAGCATAAAAATGACAATTAAGGAAATACTTCACTCCAAAGAGCTCATCATAGGAATCCTGAAGTATGATGCCAATTGGTTTGATCCAGTCTGCTAATCGAAATTTGAATCACAAAAAGCCTTCAAGTCCACAAAAATGACTATAGAAACCTTTAGCAATTTATTCCACAAGAATACTTCAAAGGGTGAAGTATTTATACAAATTCTTAAACTAAAATATCTTGAAAAAATATCAAGATTGGTTTACAAATATCTCAAACTATTTTACATAAATAGAACTTAATAAAAGGACACTCACAACTAATGAATATATTTGGCACTATACTTATGGATTTATGGTGACAAAGAATAGAATTCTAATTTTATATCAACTCTAATTTGATGATGAGGCATCTAAGTTACTAATTATCTCCTTTCTTTGTGCATTCTGCTCCAGAAATTCTGTAAACCTGGGGTCTAATTATACCTTTGTATATCTCAATATGAAATATATATTTAAAACATGAAAGAGCTTATTGTAGATAAATATGTTTTTGAGATAAACCTCTCTCAGTTCCCTAAAATTATGCTCCAGCTGTTCACAATGGCTCTGCAAAAATATGTGTAAAACAGAGCTTTGCATAGTCTGAAAAAATAGGTTGTAAATATGTGCATGTATCTATCATTCTGTAATACCTGTTCACAAAGTGAGATAGGTTTTTTTATATGAGCTTCTTAGGAACATAAACCTCCTTCTGTTTTGTAAGATGTATTTCTTATTGGCCACAATCGTCTCTGCAAATTGATGCCTTCACAAGAATTTTCTATAAAAAGTGCTTTCAAATATTGTTTAATATTTTTAAATAGAGAATCCATACAGGTCAAGTAGATTATAGAGGAGAGGAATAACCTGTTTCTGAGTTTTTATTAATAACCCAACGTTTCGGACTGTCTATGTGAGTCCATCATCAGGGGTAGAACGTCAAAAGTTCCTTGAACTTTTAACATTCTACCCCTGATGATGGACTCACATAGACAGTCCGAAACGTTGGGTTATTAATAAAAAATCAGAAACAGGTTATTCCTCTCCTCTATAATTGTTTAATATTTCCAAAACCATAATGGTTGTTAGAAACGTGATAGAGGTTTTGTATTTTCACATCTTAGGAACATAAACCTCCTTCAATTTTGCAAAATTCATCTTAAATTGGTCACAATAGTTTCTGCAAAACAATGACTTAAGCAGGAAATTTCTGCAAAAATGTCCCTTCATGCTCTGTTTTCATCTTTTAACCTTACTATTCTTTTAACTGTTTTTACTTTCACTTTGGATAACCTTCATTGTTGTTGGTGAAAATGTTTTATTCTCTATTTACCATTTACTGCCTCTGTATTTACTTTTACTGTTTTACCTTGACTGCTCTGTAACTTTGTTTTGACCTTTACTGTGACTTTCATCTGATACACTTTAACTCTGATGCTCTTTGACTATTATGTTTTCACTATCATTGTGAATTCTTATTTCACTTTTACCATTCACTGTGAAAATTTATCTCTCTCTGCATAAATGACTTCTTTCTGTTCTACTGCGTGGAATCTTTTGTTAAGGAATATCATTTAAAATTAATTTCTTTGTGAACTCTTGGAGTAAAATTGATCTTTAACTAGTATTTAGATTGTTTTATCCAAATTCTCCTTTTTCTAATGATATATTTTTGCAGGTATTTTGTCTTGAAAAGGTTTTTGAGGCATCAGAGAGGCTTTCTGATGGTTGTTGAAGTCTCTTGAAGTAAACTGGGAGCTTGAAGTGGTCTCAGTAATAGTTGAAATGGATTCCTAGTTCTTTGGGTTGAAAAATGGAGTACAATGCTTGATTTTCAATCGGAGATGGTTTAAAAATGGGCAGATAATGCAGAAAGGGCTTAACTGTGCACGTTATGAAGTTTTATAGTGTTTTTGGTTTAAAGCAGGTTAAGCATTGAATGGTGGTAAAATCATAGGATGGGTGGTTTTGGGGCTTCGAAGAATAGAAACCACGAGTGGTTATCGCATGCATTTGAGGTGGTAAGCAGTTTGGAATGGATCGAATGCGATCCAGTAGGAATGAGCCACGTGGAGAAGGCAGAGGATTCGAAACCCACCTATTTCGTGTGGAAATGAAAGTGTTATCATCGCACGTCTTTATTTGCGATATGGGATTTCAATCGTTGGATCGGGAAGTGTCTATGTGAATGATTGAGATTTGTTTGAGGAGTAGCACGACATTCAGAGGTGGGGTTCGGGGTATATTATATGCGGGAATGGGTTTTAAACCTTATAAATTAGCGTTTAATTGAAGTTTTAAAACCTTAGGTTTTATATGATGCGGCAGGTATAAGGTTTAAATGTTAAATTAAAACATTTACCAATGTTTCAAACAATACATGGGCGCGGGTCTAATATATAGTTTTTCAAACATTTTTGACATTTTTTTAAAACTATAGGGGGCGGGAATTAGCTCTTATAGATAGGTTTAAACCAATGGGATAGGGGCGGGGTTTATATTTAGCACGTGGGGTATTTAAACATTGGTTAAAACATAAAATAGAGGGTTTTGTGGGTTATTTAAAATAAAATGGATTTAATACTAAATGGGAATGTGTAACTAGGGATTTAATAAAATAAATTAGAAGCTAATATAAAAGGGATAATTTCTATAATGAATAAAAACACATGTTTAACTCTAAGTAAAGTGAAAATAAGCATATCTTGTCTTTGTTGTATTACTTCACACTTTAACTTAGGATAAATTCATTTTGAGGATTTATGAATGATTTTTGAAAGGGAATGAAATTAGTTATTTAGGGTTTCACTTTTACTAAGTAAAAATGGGTTTTTACTTGGAAAAAGGGATTATGATTATGAATGAAGGATAAATTCTAATGAATGTGGGCTTTATGTCGGAATTCAATATTTTTAATCAAATATTCATCGAGCCTTGGGTTCGGTCCCAACAGAAGTCATAGAAATGCTCTAAGCCTTTTTAATTGATAGTTTAGAATACTGAATAATTGTAGGGGAGGGGAAATTAGTGAATTTTGCCCGATGATGCTTTATTACATGCTTGTGCAACTACTTTCTACCTACCATCTTTATTTCTAACATTTTTTACTTCATTTTCATGGGTGCATTTAAGCTTGCAACCCTAAATCTATTTTCTTTCAAAGCATAAAAACTATTTAAGTCTAACCTTATTTCACCTAAGGGCTCAGATTAAACTGTTGAGCTCCTCATTTATTCTCTATCTTGTCTACTGATTCATCAAGTTTAAACTATTTGATAGAAGACTTTATTCTCTATCTAACAACATGAAATTTAAAGCATGAGAGGTCAAGTTTAAACTTTTTGACCCTCATGGATTGTGGCATTTAGGACAAGATGCACACAATATTATTTGCAAAACGTAAACTAAAGTAGTGGTATTTAAACTTCCAACACTTTCATGATCTATTTTTGATGGGGTTCATATTTAATATTCTTTTGATCTTTGTTTCTTTTTGTCCTTTTATTTTTATTTTAGGACATACCCTCTTTTAATTTTTTAATGTGGGAATACATTTGCAGAAAGAAAAGGTATGTACAATATTTCAAGATTTTAACAGAGTCAATTCAAAATTATGAATCCTATATTTATAGGACCCTAACAACATGCAATAGAAACACTACACAATCCAAAATTCATGGCATTTCTTGCTCACAATTTGAAGTTTTATTGTCTTCCCATCCAATTCCACTGTACGAATTTTCCGTACAAAACACTATTGATAATAAATAAGCTCTGCACAACACTAAATTTATACCACATATGGAAAAGCCACGGTATTAAAACATTTAAAATCAAAATGAAACTGTTAAAATAAAGCAACAACTAAGATCACTTACAAAGTCAACACCAATTGAACTGATATCCAGATATGAATCATCCTACTGTCAATTTGTATTGATAATTAGTATGAATTTCTTGAGTTGTAACTACCTTAATATGAAAGTTTTGATCACCGAGTAAACAAACTACAAAATGGAATCACTACACAGAGAGATCTTTTCCTTTATGTAGACAAAACTCCCTGAATGCAATATCGCAAAAACTATTCCAATTCAAAAGCTAGCATTCAAAGGCAACAAAGAAAGGGAAGGTAGTTGAAAAATACTGCAAACCCCTGAAGAAGACAAAATTTTCCAACACCAGAATCACCAATTAGCAAAATATTAAATAAATAGTTACTGAAAAGATTAGGTGCATCAAATTTAGGACAATTTGTAAGTATAAATTCATTACAGATCAAAATTTTGAACTTATAATCGGGGTTGGTTGTTTCTGGTACATGTATCCCTCTAGTAAAATATTTGATTATCCTAACCCCAATGCATTGTCAAAATATGATCTTCCAACAAACTTAGACATCCTTAGTAAAGTGCCTTGCATTTCCAATTAATATTTAAATTAACAAGCAATGTCTTATTGGCATGCTTTATTGCCTTTCATGCTGACTGCAGTAATGGGTTGGGGAATGACTCCCTCAACTAGGAGAAAGGAAGAAGGAAGAGTAAGGTTGTATGATCTGTGGTCCTGATAAGAGAAGTTCTACAGCATTATGTACCTCCCTCATAAGAAATTGATTAATCAAGAAAGTAGTATAGGTAGAACAAGTATAGGGATAAGCAACAGGTCTAGTTCTATCTTCAGGTGGTTAAATAGAATGTGGAAGCTGTTGGGCGGATTAATCAATCTTGCAGACAAGATCGATCTCCCTAGTACCAAAAGGTAATCTAGCAACAAACAACCAAATAAAACTATCTTTCTCTAAACATATGCGATTTACAAAAAACACTATAAAGGTGTTAAAGACTTATCATAGATCCAATGCTTGTTCGAAGTTGTTGTCCCTCGTGCACTTGAAGGAGTTATCTTCATAAAATTGCAGTCAAAAACAAGAAAAAATTAAATAGCACCTGTATAGTAAACATCATAAATCATGCTTATCATGGTGATCAAGGAATCCATGAAATAAACAGTTGATTAACAACTTATTGAGAAAAATGAATTCATTTTTATTAACTTTGAAAGAAGGAAAACCTTACAACCTTAGCCTTGATGTTGAACAGGCCTTCCCGGGGTCCGAAGCAGGAATCTCCTCTACTCTGACAAGCCTTGCACTCTTCCAACCGAGACAGATAGAGGTATGTGATCTCTCCTAACAAAAATCTCAGTTAAATGAGTCTGAATCCCAACAGCACTTAACATCAAATAATTCTAAAGCTTTAACTCCCTTTGAGGCTACCCAATTCCTCTTTTTATAGTTCATTGGAGGTTTTAGCTCCTTCAAAGGGATAAGCTCCTCACATCAAGGGGTTAGTTCCATAAAGTAATGGATACATGAACCTCAAAAGAGCGGTTCTGCCACAGCAAGATTCTTTCTAGAGGCTTCTAGAATTTACTAAAAGTGAGATTTTTTGAGTTTACTTGCGCCTTTTTAATATTTACAAGGGTTTGCACCCATAACATAGAGAAAGTGTGTTCAGGTACGCAGGAGTCATGAACATTAGGTACGGGACCGCATGCAAGATAAAGAGAAAGTGCAATACCAGAGTTAAGGATATTTTTAAGAACTTTTCTCTTATTTTCAAGGCTTGAAATGAGGAACTAATGTGTTAGACTTGCAAAGGAGGAAGTATGAGTGATAATGAGCTCATGCACATAGCAAAATGTCAGGATGAAAATTTCAGTGCAACAGATTGCCCCCTAAAGTGAAAAGTCTGGAATAGATGAAGCTGAAGTCTGTCATATATGAAGAGTGCAGTGATTTATCATTTCAAGGATCATCCTATGGACACCCCAGTTGAAACCTATAAAAACATTCAATGAAAAATATATATCTATACATATCATCGCTGAGGTAGGCATTCCCATACTCAGATTAAAACTAACTAGAAACTGATTCAAACTTTTCTAATACAGGAACGATTTTGAATACATCAACAGTATAGACATGTGTAGACATAGTATGGACGCAGCCATCTATTTATGAATAGTCTATAGTCAATATAAATAATGCTCGTGTAAGTCTAGATGGTAGAAACTACGTCGAGTCTTGATTGCATCTCGCTAGTACGATTCCTATCCATGTGAATGAATGTCGAAGTCGAACATGGTAGAAACGATTACCAGTCAATGAAATAACCTTCACATGCGAGAGTAACTTGATAATATGTTGCTCTCAAAGTACTCAGTATAATCCATGAAATGTGAATGAATGAGCTGAAGTCGAACATGTCACGGAATCATTCGATCGAAGGTCAATGATGCAACCTATCATCGAAGGCGAGAAACCTGCCATTGAGGCATGCAGATTTCAAGGTATTGATAATTTATAGATCAACTTCCTAGATAATGAGTTGTCATCGATAGAAAGTGATCCATAGTAGGCAAGCCCACAACACGAAATCATAGATCAAGTTTTGAAGAAATATATCGGCAAGGACTGACTCAGGGATGGTCAAAATGGATGACAGATATTGTGCAAATGAATGGTTTATTTGAACTGTTCTCTTGAACACATAATGACATTGTAGATGGTTTGGTGACAATTGACCCAAAGTTAATACCCAGAAACTGGCTGAAGACTTTCAATATGGTTTGATTAACTATTAGGCAAAGGATTTCCCAACCCAGGTGAACAAAAGTGTCGTGTTCAAGAGTTGTTAACAGACTTTTCGAAAAATCAAAATACAACAAACAAGTCCATTTTTCTCTCTTTTCCCCCACCATTTCTGGCAAGTACCTCTTTATTTTTGACAAGCTTGAGGAGGATAAATTTTTCTTGTTTATAAGCTCATCCTTCGGATGAGTCCAACTTAGTTTAAGATTCAAACCCTAAGAAGGAGTGGTTTGTTCCTATTTAAAATTGAACAAATTCTTTACTGTTAAGTTTTAACGAGTCCAGATAGGAGAAACTCGGTGTTTTTTCAATTTTAGGGAGTCAGAAGAAAAAACTTAAGAAGACTCCATGGGTGTAATTTTTCATAAATTTAGTCTCTCGGGCCCAAAAAATGATAAAATAATGCGAGAGAGAACTCTATTGACTGTAATTAGTCAACGTATACCTTTTTCGTAAATAGTCCATTTCAGTCTGTAAAAGAGGTAAACTTATAATGAAAGGACGATCATTCATTTATTTTAACGAGTTCAAATAACCAAGTGCTCAGAAATATTTTCATGTTTAGAGAGTCTAAAAAGGGCTTAAAAGAGGACTCCAATGTTTCGCTTTTTCGTAAATTTTTGAAAGAGTCCGAAAAAGTGATAAAAGTATGCTCTTTGTTGAAAAACGATCAATTCTTCTGAAAAATCCAATTTCTGCACAAAAAATTGAAACATTACACATACCTGTTTAAGATAAATAAAAATGCTTTCAAAAATAACCTTTTTAAAGTGAAAAATAAACAAATTAAAAATTCATTTATTCGAAAAAACTTATAAAAATGACTTTTCTAACTTCATTTTTACCATTTGAGTTCAGAGTGAAAAGTGAAAAGCTTTTGGGTAAAAAAGTTCCTGTGAAGATTCTGGAAAATCCGTCCGACGAAATCGAGAACCGTCAGCTCTAGGTAATCCACGACCTCCTAACCTTGCATTTCATCCATTTACATTTCATTTTTAGGCTTTAGATTTCGTTTTTAAGGGAAAAGTATGTTTAAAAAATCATCCGCGGGGGTCCGCAGGTGCAACACGCGGGCCCTGTGGACCCCGAATGTTTCCTACATAGAGAAAATTCATAGGTCCGCACTTGTCTCACAGTGCCCATGTGTTCCTATGCACTGTGTATGAGAACAAATTGCAGACCCCGCGCAGTTAAAATTCAAACTTAAATATCTTTAATTTCGCCCAAAATTTTTCAAATTAGATTGTTCTAATATGTCTTTTTATGCATTGTAGGATATGCAAGATGCTAATTTGGAGAGAACGTGAGCATGAAGACGTAGATGATGCCGCAATGCTTCATTTTCCTACAATGCAGGCATTAAGAGCATGCGGTTTGTATAAATTCTGGGCCATTCAGGGCATGATGGCATAGGTAGACCTCCTAACATGGCTGGTGAACAGGTGGAATGTACAGGACCAGTGTTTCATTATTGGCAGCCACCGGCTCGAAATTGTGCTGGAGGATATCTATTTTTTGACTGGTTTATCCAAGAGGGGCGAACAAATTTCTCTGTTTGGAACTAGGCCAGGTGCCCAGTCTGTTGCTAGTCTTCGACAAGAGTTCTGTAATGATCAGGCAAACCCCAGGGACAAACGGATTGACATAAAAACTATCATCTATCTTGAGCTTAAATTTATTTCATTTACTGTCACCAGACTATGTGCGAGCGCAATGTTTCATGAGGCTACTAGTTCCCAGATGCGCATTGTTGTATACTTTTTTCGAGGCACCATTTTCAACAATTTGTAAGTTCTAATTTTTTTTGTATTTTAATCGTCTTGAAACTAATAATCAAAAGTTTTAAATGCAGATTTGGGCCCACGACGACCATCCCATGTCCAGAATTATGAGAGGAGGCATCCAGCTGCCGCATCACCAGCCCCAGAGGGCCATGTAGCTGATATCCTGTCTGGTTTGGAGTATCACCTAGAGCGCCTAACTCTAGACATTCCAGAGACCTACATAGATGATATTCCGCTCAGATTACAGAGATACGCGATTGGTGTCCCAGGACCTTTTAGGAGGTTCCTATGTAGGGTGGCCCGGGCAGTGGTCTCTTATCGTGATCATCATCAGTGATAGGATGATCGTTTTGTAGACTCATATTTTTAACCTTTTGTATTATCATTTTTGCCGATCATAAGGTGTTTCCAACCTATGATCGAAGACGATGTATATTTTTTGAAACACTTCTATATTATTATATATCACTATTCACCGACTATCTGTGTACATGTTATGAATGTTGTTTAATTTACTATTTTGATTATTGCAAATTTCGATTTATCATACTAGTAGAAACTGCATCTGCTAATGTATTTAAATGTCTGGGAATATGCTGATATTCGATGTAATCAAATTCACATTCCAAGAGACGAACTCTTAAAAATAACCATAATAACACTGGATTTCTAATGGAATAAACCCTGTTAAGCTGTAATACAACAAGTTCAGAATCCAACCTAACAATCAAACTTCGAATTCCAAACGATATGGATTCAGATAATAACTCAATCACTGCACTATAATCTGCAATGTTATTCATTGTTTGACCGAGGCTTACCCCATGCATGGATACTAACTCGTTAGAGGGTGAATAGATAACCCAAGCTGCGGAAGAAATGTTCTGTTTACTACGAAAAGCACCATCAGCAAAACCAATGTAGGTTTGAAGAGATGTCGACATCTGCAATATCAAGAGTAAAACTCAGATAAGAAGGAATAGTGATAAAAGACACACTCTAAACTAGGTACACTTTTATAATGTAAGACACACTAGCAGTAAAGAAATCTAATCTAATAAATCTCCACACCAAATTTAAGCATAATATCTCTTCAGATAAAACCCATTTCTGGGTTTATTTAAAGGGACACCGTCGAAATCTATCAGCTCATAGGCTCCTTTTGCTAGCTTTCGCTTAACAATGAAAGGACCATGCCACATGGGCAAAAATTTTCTAGCTCCTAGCTTATCGTTGGCTTGATCATACACTGAGACTAGGTCTCCTTCTGAAAAATTACGAGGAGTAACACTTCTATCATACTGAGCTTTTATTCGTTTGGCATGAGCCTCGTTTTCTATTGCAGCATTTCATCAATTCTCATCTAGCTGAGCCAAGTAAAAAAAACGTTTCTCCTCTTCAGACGTAGCTGGGAGTAATTCTATGGCTAATTTCAATGACGGAATTTCGCATTCAATAGGAAACACAGCTTCCAAACCGTAAACCAGTTGAAAGGGAGTGAAACCAGTTGATGTTTTTATCGAGGTCCGATATGCCCAAAGTGCCGAAAATAACATGGAATGCCAATTCGACTTATGAATACCAATAATTCATCTGATCATAGTGACTAAAACTTTATTGATAGCTTCAACCAGACCATTAGCTTGCGGATAATATGGAGTAGAAATATCGTGGCGTAGAACAAGTTGATCTGTCAGTTCAGTCATCATGATATTCTGAAAATGACTTCCATGATCTGTAATAATGGCTTGAGGAACACCGAATCTAGCAATTATATGATTGAAGACGAAAGTTGCAGTAGTCTTGCCATCTGCCAAAAATGTAGGCATCGCCTCGGCCCACTTAGTAAAATAATCTACCGCTAAGATAATATACGCATGCCCCCCGCCAAGTGAGGGTTACATGAAATAAAGTCGATAACCCACTTTGCGAAAGGACCGACAGCAATTACAGGGTGAATAGGAGTGGGTGGCGCACGCATTTTACGATCAAAGACTTGACAATTGTGGCATTTCCGGACTGCATAGATACAATCTTTGAATAACGATGGCCAGAAATAACCAGCACGCAATATCTTATGTGTTGTGGCATACCCAGACATATGACCGCCACATGCTCTGGAATGGCAGTCATCTAAAACCTTCTCAACTTCTTCATGAGTAAGACAATGTCGGAAAACAAAATCCGCTCCACGACGATAGAGTGTATCACCAATAATATTTTATTGTTGGGATTGGAAATGTATTTTCCATCACTGAGATCGTGAGATTTCAGGCCAAAAAGATTGGGTTTGGAGATAAATGATAATATTCCCATACCATGGATCAAGAGTACTGATAAGAAACAAGGATTCATCTGCAATGGGCTTCTCCACCACAGTTTCATTATCAGTAGAGGGGAAATCACACATCAGTTTGGAAAAAACCAAAGATTTATTTGCCTTGGATTTTTCAAATTCCAAGTCAAATTCCTGTAGGATAACTATCCATTTGGAATACTTGCCCCCTAGCAATTGTTTGGTTAAAATGTACATCATAGGGTTACAGTAAGAAATTACTGTGGTTTTGCGTAATAATATGTAGTGTCGAAATCTTTGGACAGCTTGAACAGCTGCCAAGGCCAATTTCTCCACATGTGTGTATTTGATCTCAGTCGGATGCAAATCTCGACTAAGATATTAAATCACATGTTCATTGTTGAATTCGTCTTCCTGAACTAAAACCATCCCAATTGTAGAATGATAGGTGGCGAGGTACAAAACGTATTCCTGGTTGTAGTTGGGAGGATGCAATAACGGTGCATGGGTCAATGTGTGTTTAAATGCATCAAAAGATCAATCAGCGATCTCATCCCAAAAGAATGGAATGTTCTGTTTTAACAACCTGGTAAAACCCTTTGTTAGCTCGGCGTAGTTAGGAATGAACCGACGTAAAAAGTTTTCTTTCCCCTGCAAACTTTGGAGTTGGCACAGAGTTGAAGGAGGAGGTAGATTGACAATAGCTTCGACGGATCAACTCGAATGCCTACTTTCGAAACAACAAATCCCAGTAAGCGACCCGATTCTACATAGAAAACACATTTGTGTAGATTTAGCCGAATTCGATAATGCTTACATCTCATAAAGATAGCTTGTAAATGAGTGAGATGGTCGGCCCTATGCGATGAATGAGCAGGTAAATCATCGAGATAAGGCTACACAATGTGCTTAATGTCATGAAATGTGTAAGACATAGCCCTTTGAAAATTTTCCCCAACGTTCTTCAATCCAAAGGGTAGTTTGCAATAAGCAAATGTCCCCCATGGACAAATGAAAGCTATTTTTGGCTGATCAATAGGGAGTATGTTTATTTGATTGTAACCGGAAAAACCATCCATAAAGTAGAACATTTCACTGCCGGCACAATCATCAATTATTTGATCGATATAGGGGGTTGGATAATTGTCTTTAGGACAAGCTCGATTAATATCCCTATAATCGATACATACTCTTATCGTTCCTTCTTTTTTGTTAACAGGAACAATATTCGATACCCAATCCGTTAAAGGAATTGGATAAATGAAACCTGCACGAAGTAATTTCTCAACTTTGGCTTTGATAGCAACAACTTTTCGAGGATGTATTTGACGTAAACGTTGACGAACAAGTTTGGCATCTGGGTAAGTCTTGATTTCATGTACGACAATTGACGAATCGATTCCTGGAATTTCTTCATATGAATAGGCAAACACATCACTTACTTCTTGAAATAGGGCTTTATAAGTTTGAATTTCATCTTTCGTACAGCAAGCACCTATATGAATTTTTTCAATTATTCCTGGCTTTACTGAAATGTCAATTGGAATCGTTTGAGAGATATTTTCCAAATTTAACTCAGAATCAGGATTTTGAAATGGATTCTACGGTTCTTTGACATATTCATCCATAAAAATCGAAGCGAAATCATCTTCAAAATGATCTAGCTCAGGTAAAAACAAGGATCGGTGATGTAGATCTTCTCATGGTAAATCGTCAACAGACAAAAGTTCACGAATCTGCTCATCAGTATGAACAAGATCGGGAAATGTTGTTGTGGCTAAACTAGATATAGAAAGTGATTCCTCATGGATCCCATTCATTGGATCAGTTTCGGTTGAAGAAGGGTCGGAAAGTGACTGTACAGCCTGATATGCAATTTCAAATGGACTCAAAGGCATCATGCCATCAAATGAATCTAACTTGGAGTCGAAAGGTACGATCTAAGGATCATCAAACATAATTTTATTTGATGAAATCATATGAATAGTTGTGATAGAAGGCGATACATCAGGAGGAGGAAAGGAAAAAGTTCCTAGTAAACCAGAATCTTTAATCAAACCTACTCCAACATCCTTGTAAGGGATAGCCACTTTACCGACATGCTGGATTGTTTCTGTAGAGGCTGGATCAGAATAAAAATAATTTAACTGATCTATTGTAACGATCCTTCCTTGATGTGGAAATTTTATAAGCCGAAAGACCGAAGAAACAATAGCAGTCATATCATAAGACCAACTACGACCCAGGAGAAGGTTGTAATATAGAGGGGCATCAACCACTTCCACATCTAGATTTACGGTTTTACCTTCGACCCCTATGGGTAAATCCTACAAAATACCAAAAGGGTGGAAACCTCGGCCATCAAAAGCCTTTAGAATTGTCGGAGACTAATTGAGTGTAGGAGAACCAAGCGATTTCCAACACTGGATCGACATAATACACATTGAAGCTCCCTTATCAATCACAGTCCGAAAGATCGGTTTATTTTTTACTAATACTAGAATTTGGAAAGCCATTTGATGAGGTAGGCAAGGTGTACTATTCTCTAAATCGAAGATTATTAGGTTCGAGTCCTGAATATCGACAGCTCCTATGGCATAAAAAAGTAATTTACGATGCGCTAGGCATGATTGCAGCACTTCCAAAGCTGACATTGCTAAAGGGGAAATAGCTAAGTCCTCAACAATGTTGTAATTCTGAGTAGCTCTCACATGTGGATTGAAAGTTGATTTATGAAGAACACCTTTAGCAGGTGGTTTGTTTATTAAGTCTAGATTGGGTTTCTCGATCTGTAGCGGACCAGAAATAGGAGGAGGTGTAGTTGATGTGTTTGCACTAGAAGATTCTGCTTCTTTACCATCAACAGGATTCTTACTACCATAATCTTGCGATCGCGTCGCAATCCTGACATGAGACATCATCAGAATAGGTTCTTCTCATGCATTCGAGGTGGAACCAATCATCTTACTATCTTGAGTGGGAAAAGGATCCTTCAAGACAGTAGGTTGTTGTGAACCTTTAAAGAATTTAGAAACCTCTGCTCGATGTGGGCATTCCTTAATCGTATCTTGTCTTAAATGCAACAGATCATGGGCGCACACCATCATTGGGTCTTACGTTTATCGAATCTCTCTTTAACGAATTCTTGCTTCTTCTACACGCAGTTAGGCCCAGTGATGGTGCTCTAGGTGTGATGTCGGCGGCGAAAACTTCGAGAAACTCTCCTTTAGATCGGATAAAAAAGTTCTGTAATAGAGAAAATTAGAAGGTTTCCTACTTTGGTGTGTTTATTCTTAATCGTATATCGGTGGCGTTCTGAAAAGGATGCAGTTGTTGTTGAAGATGAAGTACATGTAAAGTACCTGACTGCGTATAGACGAGGTCAAGGTACTAAGCTTGAGCAATGACTTGCTCTTCAGTAACAACTCTGGCCTTAGCTACATCTTCAGTGATTTTGGGTAACAATGATTTAACAAACCATTCCACCAAAATTTGATCTGGAATGTAAACTTTCACCAAACGCCTTCTACTTCGCCATTCATGAATATGATCAAAAATATATGTGGACGTGGATTGCTTTAGTGAAGTTAATAGTTCTGTGCCATTGTCGTATCTGACAAGCAACTGAAAATGAGTCAAGAAGGCAGTTGCTAACTGACTGAAATTATTAAAAGAGCCTCCTGGTAACTCAATGTACCATTTGGTGGCAAGACCAATAAGAGTTATTTGGAAAAGACGTAAGCGAATTGAATCATCAATTATTGAATTAGACGCACACCAGTGGTGATAAGTCATAACATGATTTGATGGATCCTCTCCTGACTTACCCTCGAATTTTGGTATATCACTGGGCAACTTATGCGGCATTGGCGGCCAGTATGGATAATAGAAAATTGGATCATTCATAAGGTGTGTCAAATTAGGTAAATCCAAAGTTGCAATAAATGGTAACTGACGGTTAGGGTCACAAAAACCTTGAGTAGCCAAAGCAGTTCCGGGAGGAGGATACCCAAGATAACTGGGAATCGGATTTGCATTAGGAATTGTGTCACCTCCTGGGTAACCAGGATTAACCGGACCAAACTGGGGTTGTTGAGGCTGTTGATAAGTATAGCCAGGGTACGGTTGATACTGATAAGTTGGGTTTTGTGAAACAGGACCAAATTGAGGCTATCCCTGGTACGGTTGATACGTGAATTACGGTTGACTTGTGACAATCGTACTTTTACTAGCTTGTCTCGCAGGTATCTGGACCGAAGTCTGAACTGAAGGTCATGACTGGGGTACAGAGACTTGAGGGATTTACACGGATGCAGGGATAGAAGAACTCAGAGCTACAGATACTCCAGAAATAGGTGTTATAGGTTGAATAGATGTTGTAGCAGTTGCAGCAGTTTGAGGCGGAGTCTGAGGTGTACTAGGCCCAGACTGCTGAACAAAGCCAGGTGCAAGAGTTTGAATAGTAGGTTGGACAGGTTGCTGGGTTGGACCAGAAACCAAAGGTTGTCCAGGTTGAGAAGAAATCTGCACATATTGGGATGGATCCCACACCATATTCATTCCAGGGTATTGTCCCATAGAAGGTTGAACGTAAGGACCATAGCCTGGTTGAACGTAGGGTTGATAAGTAAGTGGTAAATTTCCAGCTCCTTGTACAGATGATTGACCAGAAGGCAGTTGGAAACCTTGAATTGGGTACTCACCTCGAGGTTGATAACCCTGAGGCGTGTACTAAAGCTGGGGTTGATAAGGACCTTGAGGAACATATTGAGTTTGGGGTTGACCTTGGGGTATGTACTATCCTGAAGGTTGGTAACCTTGAGGTATGTACTGTCCTTGAGGTTGTTCTCCAAAATAATATGATGCCATAGTTTTTCCTAGGAAAAATTTACCTTAAGGTTGCCCCCCATGCGATAATTGACTGAAGGTTGCCCCCCCAGGCGGTAATTGACTACCCTGAGGTTGCCCCCCAAGTGGTAACTGATTTTCCTGAAATTGTCCTCCAGGCGGTAACTGACTGCCTTGAGGTTGAGGATTCAGAATATTACCAGACATGATAAATATTTGCTTTGCGTTCGACGTTTCAGTTTTAATTCCATTAAGACCAAATGATAATACTTGTTCAATCGGTCGGGGAGCTGCTCCAAAGAAAGTACCATACAGAGCCTGATATCCCGAAGGAACAGAAGGACCACCGTGTAAAAATGCTTCCAGTGTCTGGGAAAACATAGATGACACTCCTGCCATTATATATGAAGGATAGTAACCTCTGGGCGTAGGATGAAATGGAATTTGAGGTGGAGAAAAAGCAAGACTCGGGTTTTCTAAAATTTTTGTCAAAGATAGATACCAAGTGTCAGTTCGAATAGGGCTGTAGAAAATAGATTCACGCTCCCTAAGATTTAAATACTGAGGGGATTCGGGAAGAGATAACTCTTTTTCTGGATTAGTATCTCTTCAATAGAAATGAGGCTAGATGGAAGATCTAATTTCTCTCACATTTACAATTTCTCACAAATAATTAATTAATCTCTCAAAATAATATTAATATTTACATGAAATTTAATATTTCTTCAAAACATGAAACCCCCTAGCTTAGATAAAATACAAGGTGTTTTTCGGAGCTAATGCTCCTGCATCAGCTATGTTGGTGATAAGAACCCTAGAAATAAAAAGATTACTAGATGAATTTTAATTAAGAGTTACTTTTATGATCTGTTCTTTAAGTCAATAGGTATGGAAATGAAACTTTGATGGTGTGAAGACTCAACTTCAAAAAAAATTAAAAATGCACCTAAAAATGATAATCAATTCATTTCCTTTCAATGAAATTCTAGCTAAAGAAAGAGTTCGAGAATGCAATTCTTTTAAGAGGCACTTCTTTCTTTGAACATTAAGAATAACTGGAAGAAATTTTTTTTGTCTTTTCAACAATAAATCAAAACGAGACAAATTATCAATGCTCACACTTAAAATCCTTTCACTTTCAAAACTGAAACTACAAAAAACAATTTTCTTTCAAAAGAAATCTACAAATTTTAAAAGCACTCAAAACTACAAAACTAATTTTGAGATCTACAAACTTTAAAAATCTAATTGAATAAAAGCTTTAATATTTTTTGAAGAATGTTTTACTTAGTTATTCAGTAAACTAAATATCTATTTGTCCAGAATAACAAACAAATCAAAAAATATTCAGATATATTTTCCTTATAAAAATGAAATTCAAAACCTATAACAAAGTGTTTCCAAAGATTTGCAAAGAAACAAATAGATCTATTTCTCAATAAAGGATGGATTTCACAACCAGGTCAGACTCAGCAAGAAATCAAAAAGACCAATGTAATCTGAGGTATTTCAACTTCCAATCTTTGAATCACTACAGAGACCAAGTGAAAAGCAATCCAAAATGCAAAACTTCTAGAAAATCATCAAAAACATAAATACTGCTGGAACTCATTCACAAAATGCTTTTGAAGGAAACAACGTCAATATGGGCAAATACTAAAAACTCTAAAACAAATTAAAGATAAACTGAAAAAAGAAATCTGGAGTTTTTCTAGAATTTTAACAGGGTCCACAAGCTCCCAGAAGTAACAGGTGTGGTCCCGCACTGGTTACTTAAAGAAAGTGTGAAACTGCCCACATTGTGCAAAAAAACAAAGTGCGGTCCCCAGAAAAGTTCAAGAAAAACATAAAATATCTCAAAATTTTCAAAAATAGAGAAAACCTAAGCTACCCAGGCAAATATCCATCAATCAAAAACCAGGAAAAACTTTTCCTCAAATCAAAATAAAAGAGAACCAAAAACAACAAGTTTCTTTCCCCAGTGGAGTCGCCAATTTGTTGGGTGTATTAATCAATATTGCGGACAAGATCGATCTCCCTAGTACAAAAAGGTAATCTAGCAACAAACAGCCAAATAAACCTATCTTTCTCTAAACATATTCAATTTACAAAAAACACTATAAAGGTGTTAAATACTTACAGTAGATCCAATGCTTGTTCGAAGTTGTTGTCCCTCGTGCACTTGAAGGAGTTATCTTCATAAACCTACAGTCACAAACAAGAAAACATTAAATAGCACCTGTATAGTAAACATCATAAATCATGCTTATCATGGTGATCAAGGAATCCATGAAATAAACAGTTGATTAACATCTTCTTGAGAAAAATGAATTCATTTGTATTAAATTTGAAAGAAGGAAAACCTTACAACCTTAGCCTTGATGTTGAACAAGCCTTCCCAGGGTCCGAAGCAGGAATCTCCTCTACTCTGACAAGCCTTGCACTCTTCCAACCGAGACAGATAGAGGTATGTGATCTCTCTTCACAAAAATCTCAGTTAAATCATTCTGAATCCCAACAGCACTTAACCTCAAATAATTCTAAAGCTTGAACTCCCTTTGAGGCTACCCAATGCCTCTTTTTATAGTGCAAAAGAGGAGGTTTCAGTTCAAACTATGAATGGATAGAATCCTCCTTGAAAGGGATAAGCTCCTCACATCAAGGGGTTAGCTCCATAAGGTAAGGGATACATGAACCTCAAAAGAGTGGTTCTGCCACCGCAAGATTCTTTCTAGAGGCTTCTAGAATCTACTAAAAGTGAGATTTTTTGAGTTTACTTGCGCCTTTTTAATCTTTACAGGGGTCCACACCCATAACACAGAGAAAGTGCGTTCAGGTACGCAGGAGTCATGAACATTAGGTGCGGGACCACAGGAAAGTTAAAGAGAAAGTGCGATACCAAAGTTAAGGAGATTTTTAAGAACTTTTCTCTTATTTTCAAGGTTTGACATGAGGAACTAATGTGTTAGACTTGCAAAGGAGGAAGTATGAGTGATAATGAGCTCATACACATAGCAGAATGCCAGGATGACAATTTTCAGTGCAAATGTATGAATTATAGGTCTATTTCTAGTCGGTTTGGTGGGTTCAACTTCCGAAGTACTGCTGCAGACCGAGGCATCATTACTAATGCTAGTGGGAAAATGAAATTTTCATTACCTAAAATAAGTACTCGAAAGGTTACCTATTGGATGAATTCTATGATTGATCATGTTGCAGATTGAATCACTTTCTTCACCAATGCTCGATATAAAGCCCAAGAGTACTTATATTAAGGGGGCCTCGATATATTGTCCCAAAGTATTACTCTTCTGAGATTATTGTCAGGAAGGAAAGGAAAATTTGTCATTTCTCCTAGGTGCTCCACTCCATTGAGTGTTTCAATGAAAATTAGGTGCAAAATATAAAATAATAAAAACTACCAAAAAATACTTTGTCGATACATGGTCATAACTTTTTATAAATTTTTATTTAGAAAATATAATTTAAAAAAAAATCATGGTATTTATGGAATGCAACACATGTAATTGGCATTCCAACACCCAGCGAAAAACTTATGGGCATTATCAAAAGGGGTGTTATGTGCTATCAAGAAGTTGAAGGGGATTACTCCATTAGGGTCGTCGAAGTCTACTCCTTAGGTTTCGAAATTGATCGAGTTCAACTAACCTTCCGTGGGGTCTCTAAAGTAGCGATTAGGGAGATTACCGAGCCACAGAAGCAACGCTATGCTCTCCACCAAAGACAAATTCAACGCAAAAATGCAAGAAATTTTTCGTGTTTATTTCAGGTAATAGTCTTGATAGAAGGCATATCAAAGAGGGAGGAAAGGAAAAAGTTCCTAGTAAACCAGAATCTTTAATCAAACCTACTCCAACTCCAACATCCTTGTAAGGGATAGCCACTTTACCGACATGCTGGATTGTTTCTGTAGAGGCTGGATCAGAATAAAAATAATTTAACTGATCTATTGTAACGATCCTTCCTTGATGTGGAAATTTTATAAGCCGAAAGACCGAAGAAACAATAGCAGTCATATCATAAGACCAACTACGACCCAGGAGAAGGTTGTAATATAGAGGGGCATCAACCACTTCCACATCTAGATTTACGGTTTTACCTTCGACCCCTATGGGTAAATCCTACAAAATACCAAAAGGGTGGAAACCTCGGCCATCAAAAGCCTTTAGAATTGTCGGAGACTAATTGAGTGTAGGAGAACCAAGCGATTTCCAACACTGGATCGACATAATACACGTTGAAGCTCCCTTATCAATCACAGTCCGAAAGATCGGTTTATTTTTTACTAATACTAGAATTTGGAAAGCCATTTGATGAGGTAGGCAAGGTGTACTATTCTCTAAATCGAAGATTATTAGGTTCGAGTCCTGAATATCGACAGCTCCTATGGCATAAAAAAGTAATTTACGATGCGCTAGGCATGATTGCAGCACTTCCAAAGCTGACATTGCTAAAGGGGAAATAGCTAAGTCCTCAACAATGTTGTAATTCTGAGTAGCTCTCACATGTGGATTGAAAGTTGATTTATGAAGAACACCTTTAGCAGGTGGTTTGTTTATTAAGTCTAGATTGGGTTTCTCGATCTGTAGCGGACCAGAAATAGGAGGAGGTGTAGTTGATGTGTTTGCACTAGAAGATTCTGCTTCTTTACCATCAACAGGATTCTTACTACCATAATCTTGCGATCGCGTCGCAATCCTGACATGAGACATCATCAGAATAGGTTCTTCTCAGGCATTCGAGGTGGAACCAATCATCTTACTATCTTGAGTGGGAAAAGGATCCTTCAAGACAGTAGGTTGTTGTGAACCTTTAAAGAATTTAGAAACCTCTGCTCGATGTGGGCATTCCTTAGTAAAACAATCTTTGTCACAAATGTAACAAGGATAAAGAGGCTTGCATTTTTCATCATTGGATTCGTTTTTATCAGTTTTCTCTTTTGAATTCTTTTTGTTTTTATTCTTCCCTTTCTTTTTACTGCCAGATTTAGATTTAGTCGTAGATGTCTCTACGACATGAATGTCGGCAGAAATTTCAGGGGAAAACTCTCCTTTCGGGGAATCAGGTAAAGTTATAATAGGAGAAGAATTCTTTGAAGATTTCTTCTTGCTTTTAGTATTGACTGTACCAATCATACCATCAGTGGCATGAGACCCTGAAGGAGTTGCAGTTATTTGACCTTGTTTTGGAAGATCGGGAATTTTTTCATGTAAAGTACCTGACTGCGTATAGACGAGGTCAAGGTACTAAGCTTGAGCAATGACTTGCTCTTCAGTAACAACTCTGGCCTTAGCTACATCTTCAGTGATTTTGGGTAACAATGATTTAACAAACCATTCCACCAAAATTTGATCTGGAATGTAAACTTTCACCAAACGCCTTCTACTTCGCCATTCATGAATATGATCAAAAATATATGTGGACGTGGATTGCTTTAGTGAAGTTAATAGTTCTGAGCCATTGTCGTATCTGACAAGCAACTGAAAATGAGTCAAGAAGGCAGTTGCTAACTGACTGAAATTATTAAAAGAGCCTTGTGGTAACTCAATGTACCATTTGGTGGCAAGACCAATAAGAGTTATTTGGAAAAGACGTAAGCGAATTGAATCATCAATTATTGAATTAGACGCACACCAGTGGTGATTAGTCATAACATGATTTGATGGATCCTCTCCTGACTTACCCTCGAATTTTGGTATATCACTGGGCAACTTATGCGGCATTGGTGGCCAGTATGGATAATAGAAAATTGGATCATTCGTAAGGTGTGTCAAATTAGGTAAATCCAAAGTTGCAATAAATGGTAACTGACGGTTAGGGTCACAAAAACCTTGAGTAGCCAAAGCAGTTCCGGGAGGAGGATACCCAAGATAACTGGGAATCGGATTTGCATTAGGAATTGTGTCACCTCCTGGGTAACCAGGATTAACCGGACCAAACTGGGGTTGTTGAGGCTGTTGATAAGTATAGCCAGGGTACGGTTGATACTGATAAGTTGGGTTTTGTGAAACGGCACCAAATTGAGGCTATCCCTGGTACGGTTGATACGTGAATTGCGGTTGACTTGTGACAATCATACTTTTACTAGCTTGTCCCGCAGGTATCTGGACCGAAGTCTGAACTGAAGGTCATGACTGGGGTACAGATACTTGAGGGATTTACACGGATGCAGGGATAGAAGAACTCGGAGCTACAGATACTCCAGAAATAGGTGTTATAGGTTGAATAGATGTTGTAGCAGTTGCAGCAGTTTGAGGCGGAGTCTGAGGTGTACTAGGCCCAGACTGCTGAACAAAGCCAGGTGCAAGAGTTTGAATAGTAGGTTGGACAGGTTGCTGGGTTGGACCAGAAACCAAAGGTTGTCCAGGTTGAGAAGAAATATGCACATATTGGGATGGATCCCACACCATATTCATTCCAGGGTATTGTCCCATAGAAGGTTGAACGTAAGGACCATAGCCTGGTTGAACGTAGGGTTGATAAGTAAGTGGTAAATTTCCAGCTCCTTGTACAGATGATTGACCAGAAGGCAATTGGAAACCTTGAATTGGGTACTCACCTTGAGGTTGATAACCCTGAGGCGTGTACTGAAGCTGGGGTTGATAAGGACCTTGAGGAACATATTGAGTTTGGGGTTGACCTTGGGGTATGTACTATCCTGAAGGTTGGTAACCTTGAGGTATGTACTGTCCTTGAGGTTGTTCTCCAAAATAATATGATGCCATAGTTTGTCCTAGGAAAAATTTACCTTAAGGTTGCCCCCCATGCGATAATTGACTGAAGGTTGCCCCCCCAGGCGGTAATTGACTACCCTGAGGTTGCCCCCCAAGTGGTAACTGATTTTCCTGAAATTGTCCTCCAGGCGGTAACTGACTGCCTTGAGGTTGAGGATTCAGAATATTACCAGACATGATAAATATTTGCTTTGCGTTCGACGTTTCAGTTTTAATTCCATTAAGACCAAATGATAATACTTGTTCAATCGGTCGGGGAGCTGCTCCAAAGAAAGTACCATACAGAGCCTGATATCCCGAAGGAACAAAAGGACCACCGTGTAAAAATGCTTCCAGTGTCTGGGAAAACATAGATGACTCTCCTGCCATAATAGATGAAGGATAGTAACCTTTGGGCGTAGGATGAAATGGAATTTGAGGTGGAGAAAAAGCAAGACCCGGGTTTTCTAAAATTTTTGTCAAAGATAGATACCAAGTGTCAGTTCGAATAGGGCTGTAGAAAATAGATTCACGCTCCCTAAGATTTAAATACTGAGGGGATTCGGGAAGAGATAACTCTTTTTCTGGATTAGTAGCTCTTCAATAGAAATGAGGCTAGATGGAAGATCTTCAATAACAATATTTCTTCCCCTAGGTGAACTTGGATTGCTAGAAGTTGGTGTAATAAATCCTGAGCATGTTTCCAAAATAGAAGGTTCAGTTTCAGGCTCAGAAATTTCAGGTTCGTCAGCTAGTTCACTGGAAGGAGAAATACTACCAGTAACTTTAGAAACTGAAATCGGTTCTTGAATGTGTTCTATTGTGGGTATTTGATGATCAGGATGAACAACTATAGATGAACTTCCAATTTCTGTTGATTTAATTCTACTGCTACTAGATGATACTAGAGCACGCAACCCTTCAAGTTGACTTGGTGTATAATCAGGGGGCTTCCCCTGAAGTCTCCGGGATTGTCTTGGTAATTCTGCCACGATTAAATATTAACCAATCACACGCAAAAAAATAAAATTTCAATAAAAACACCTAAAGTCTCTAAAGAAACAAACAGTTGAATCACACGCCTAAAAATCTAAGAGTTCAAACCACACACAAACAGTAACTTCCCGTACTAAAAACACTAGTTGGTGATGAAATCCAACTTAGTAGAAGTTTAATACAGAAAGGGTGGTTGGAACAGTTACCCTGACAACCTGATTAATGAAACAAACTAGCACAAGTTTCTTCACAAAACCATCTCATGTGAAGAGAACCCCTGTGAGAGTCCAAGTGAGTCTAGTGACGTCTCCGCTCTAGGTACAGTTGAGATCTTCTTTCATCGTCACCTTAGGAAATTATTCTTAAGTTTATGGACACTAAGGTTACCAATAGTAACAAATACAATCGGGGGGAACAAGTCTACGATTTGATCCCGCACGCAAGGGTAGAGTAATAAATCTCAATCCCCTCAAGGCCTTCGACATGGTCAATCCGAGGTTTACCGACAAGTGACCTCAGTTCTCGACAATGGTTAATCCAAGGTTTACCGTTTGTAATATTGACGTAATCTTCTATCCTTCCTAATGAAACAATTGATTGTCTCAAAGGTTCTGGACATGATCCCCGTGATTAACACCTTTAAGAGAAGCTTTTTTCCTGTGATTGTACCAATTACAATTGGATTTATTTCCTACCGCAAGATTTATCTACTTGTTTGTTTTTACTATCTTGGAGAGTTAATTACTCCCTACTCCAAGATACTAGCCTAAGCTATTGATGCAGGCAGGGCCTGCAATACCCAGGATCTTTAACATTTCATGCATATAAGAATGCATCTCAGCTTTTTACCCAAATCTCTGAAAAATAAGACTCCAATCTGGAAATTTCACAACTATCACTTGCGGAAGCTTATAACATGTATTCACAACTTTTCCTGGTTTATAGAAACCATACTTCCAATCAATTCGCTCATTCACACAATCCCAAATTTCAATACAATGCCACTTTAAAACTTCATACATAAATTCATCAAACATATGATTTCACAATTACTTTATGAAGTGTGATTTTGAACCATAAATAATTCTTTTATTAAAAAAGAAATCTTTCTTCATTATTTCCAAATGGAACCCTTTTTAAATCACACCATCATCACTTTACACACTTGGTAACATGTCAATTGTCTTTTTATTCAAAATTCGATTTTAAATAAAAATCATATAATTTGAAACCTATACCTGATCCACCATTTTCTCTATTCAGCATTTTATTCCACATGCAAGTCGATCAAGGCCAGGTCGCTCTTCAACTCACACGAACCTTTCATCTTCTGCGCTTCCATTGTTCTCACGAGATTGTGTGAAAACTCTCAGTGATGGTTCTGCTCCAATTCATGATTTCGCAGAAACCCTTCCCATACAGCGCTACCATATCGAATTATATTCAATAATGCGTTAAGACTGAGTCTGGAAACCCATCTCTGGACTGCGCCTTAAAACACTTGTTCGATTCCAACCAGAATTGAATACCAATACAATAAACTTACCTCTCCTTATTCAAACTTGCAACAGGCATTATCAACTCAGCATTCAACGCTATTATACATTGAATTCTCCAGCGCTTACTGTTCCATGGTTTGTATTAAAATTTCAACACAGACTTAGATCTTTGACTGCTGATCTCAAACTGCAATTCGATTCAGAACTTCCATTGAATTGCTACTGCAAACGCTGTCCCTCGATTAAACAAGGTCGCTGCTGCAAACACGGTCTTTCACAAATCGATGTCAATTTTCCAAACAAATCATTTTTATGTGGTAGCATGGATCGAATACAATCAGATCCGCTCTTCCTCCATTGTGAAACAGAATCGAAACTCCATCAACGTTCAAGCTCGACATTTCATGAAATCGACCTTCTATACAACAATCTTGCCATAAATTTGCATCGATAGCAAATGCAATTCAAAATTAAAACTTCACTTACCCAGAAATTGGTTGCACATTCAATCACTGGTTGTTCAGACCATTCACGTGGTTTATTAATTTTGCAGATCGATTCTTCCTGCGCTAAGGTAAGCCATGATTCATCACTACACAATCTACTATTGAGCCAGTGTTTCATGTGTTCATCATTCTAGTGACAGCGTCTAGAATTTATAGAGACGGTAAAAAAAAAACATTCAAAACAGAACTCTCGGCAAAGATATACAATAACGCCCTCAGTAATTAACCATTTACTGATACAGAAGTTCTTTCTCCTTGAAATCGATCCACAGAGATTTTAAATCTGCCACTTCAATCTATTTAATGCAGATTAATAGATAAACGCTGGAATTCAAAAATGTAATTATTCGTTGCTTCTTGAATAAACCATTCATTTCAGGATTCAACTGAATCTCAAATCGATATAAAAAACCAGTGAACTCAAGGAACAGTCCCAAGTCAGTACCAATTCTACGCCTTCCTCATTCAATCAATGATATATATACACATCTGAAACATTGTTTTCATAAAAACAAAAGGAGACTACTTACAAACTTATCTTTGGCCTGATATTCGACACTGATGGCCCTTTACAAACTGCCCGAAGGCATCCAATCAGAAAAACCTCTCTCTCTCTACTCACACTAACTCAATGTATTTTTCTCTCAAAAACCCCCTCCTATTTATACAATTTTTTAAAATGAACTAACTAAATGCTCAATCCCCTTAATATCTCAACACCACTAGAATATCTCAACAAACCCTATTATCTAGAATCTTATCCCTAAAACTTAGAAACTAATTCCAACTTAGGCTCCCTCATTAATTCTAAATAATCTAGAAACTAATTTCTCTCACATTTACAATTTCTCACAAATAATTAATTAATCACTCAAGATAATATTAATATTTACATGAAATTTAATATTTCTTCAAAACATGAAACCCCCTAGCTTAGATAAAATACAAGGTGTTTTTCGGAGCTAATGCTCCTGCATCAGACTCCCCATGTAAGAAAATTCATGACCACCTGGTCATAAGTCTGGATAATTATTTCCTCCTGGATCCCATATTGTATTTTCCTTGCTTGTCAATTTCTTTACTGCTATTGCTATCTGCTGTTGTCTTCCAGGTTTCCATATTTTGTGTTGTAATGCTCCACTTTCTCTGCCTTCAAGATCTGCTACTGTATTCCTCTTGTTGTCACTCCTTTTCTTTCTTGCTACTCTCTTTCTCTGAGACATTTTTATCATTAACCTCCTTATCAACTCAATTTCTCTATCCAGTATATCCTCTGTCTGCTGACTGTTTCCAGCATCTTCAATAAAACATGTTACTCTAGCTGTCACTATGGATGTTGCTCCACATGTTGCGGCCTCCCAAACTTCCTGTCCCTCTACAACATTCCTTTGCTCATCATATGCAATTTCATCTGCAACTTTTTTCTCTGGTTCAAATGTCTCCAGCAAACATTTCAGCATTTCATCAACATGCTGCAAATTAACTTCAGCATAATCTCCATCTTCCTCTTTGACAATCTTCAGTAATTGTTCATCATTATCTTGATTGATTCGGGCGATCAAATCAAGTTCTGCAAATACTGTAGCTTCACCCTCTGTCACTGTAGCAGCTCCAAAATTTCGTACACCAGTCTTCTCTTGGCTATACAGACAAGCCAACTTTTCCTTGTCATCCATGGTAACAAGCCTCTTCTTATGAGACCTAATTGTATCATCTTCTTTCTGCAACTGTTCACCTCCTTCCAAGACAATTCCAAATAATGGACTGTCTTCTACATCACCTGTAAACACAATCAAATTGTCAACATCAAAATTACAAGACCCAACAGTCTCACTTGTAGATTCAGTCATCCGCAGCTCTAAGTATTCTTCAGGACTCAGAAAATATTTACTGGCTTTTGCCTCAGATTTATCTGGCAACACTCCAGTAAGCTGCTCTAAGTTCCTTCCCAACTCTTCTGTCAGCACATCAGTATGCTGATTTTCATTCACCATGAGACTGTCAGCTAGTCTCGCCTTCTTTCCATCTGTCTCCAAGATGTCGTTCTGCTCTCGTTCACTGTACTGAACTCTTTCGTCTGCTGCAATATTTCTATCATACTCTGAATTTATCAACAAATATTCCAACAATGCAATTTCTCTGTAGCATTGCTGAAGCATATCTTCATCACCTGCATTCATACATAAACTTTCAGTTTGCATATCAAAATGTTCAACAGTATCAGCTGTTACTTCCCTTATCTGCGCTTCAGAATGCTTCTCTTCTTCAGCATCCACAAGAATTTTCTCTTGTACTGTAACAACAAAAGCATCACTGCTTTCTTTTTCAGAGTACTTATCATTTTCTGCTTCCTCTGTCTTCATTCCCTTCTGAGATCTTGCTATCTTAGCATCAATCTGAACAGCCTTCAGATTCAACTCTTCTCTCTCTTGAACAAACTCTAAAGCTTGCTCATCTTCCTGTGATGTACCTGCAAACATACACAACTTATTAGTTTTAAAACTGCAAGACTTTTCAGTCTTGACTGCTTCCTCCAACACATCCTTCTGAACAAATCTGCATGTGGAATCTTCAAATTCCAACTCTGGCTCAAGAACTCTAAGTCCTTTCTTCAATAAGGCAATCACACTTTGCCTCAACTTCACCTGCAATTGTCGCCAAATCACTCTCTTTCCCTTCACTGGAAAGATCCAACCTCTATTCTGGTTTTCTTGCTCTTGCAGCCATTCTTCTAGTACCTGCAATTGTACCTTTATTACTGCAATCTCTCTTTCTCTGACTTCATCAGTCATCTCACCTCTGTGGCATTTCTCTGAACCTCTTCTCTGATCCTCCATGATCATCTTCTCCATGAGTTTCTCACTCATCACGAGTTGCACTAGCCTCTACGACAGCAATCTCTTCTGCTGCCACTTACCTCACCAAGCTCTCCTCACTCAGTCTTTTGGTAAGTACTTGGTTCACTGCCTCTGGAACCTTTTGAGCACTTTCCTCTGCTCTCTCCCTGGGCTATCTCTTTCTTCAACTCACCTTCTTCTTCAGGACACTGCAATTGTCCTCCTTATCCAGCCTTTAACTGAATTTCAGGTTCACTGCCATCTTCTATGCAACCATAAAATTCAATCACAAATTTCAATTCAGAAAATCATCTCACCTGTAAGATCTTGCATGATCTTGTCTCTATTTACTTCTGCCATCCTGTTCACTTGCAATTGTGTATGCTGCATATCAGATTTAAAATCTGATCTTCATCATTCATCAAAAATACATTTCAGTTCAACAAACCTTCTTGTCCTCATTCAGAAAATAAACATTTTTTATTTCAACAGAGCCAAGCTCTGATACCAAAAATGATGCAGGCAGGGCCTGCAATACCCAGGATCTTTAACATTTCATGCATAGAAGAATGCATCTCAGCTTTTTACCCAAATCTCTGAAAAATAAGACTCCAATCTGGCAATTTCACAACTATCACTTGCAGAAGCTTATAACATGTATTCACAACTTTTCCTGGTTTATAGAAACCATACTTCCAATCAATTCGCACATTCACACAATCCCAAATTTCAATACAATGCCACTTTAAAACTTCATACATAAATTCATCAAACATATGATTTCACACCATTTTATGAAGTGTGATTTTGAACCATAAATAATTCTTTTGTTAAAAGAAATCTTTCTTTTCATTATTTCCCAAATGGAACCCTTATTAAATCACACCATCATCACTTTACACACTTGGTAACATGTCAATTGTCTTTTTATTCAAAAGTCGATTTTAAATAAAAATCATATAATTTGAAACCTATACCTGATCCACCATTTTCTCTATTCAGCATTTTATTCCACATGCAAGTCGATCAAGGCCAGGTCGCTCTTCAACTCACACAGACCTTTCATCTTCTGCGCTTCCATTGTTCTCACGAGATTGTGTGAAAACTCTCAGTGATGGTTCTGCTCCAATTCATGATTTCGCAGAAACCCTTCCCATACAGCGCTACCATATCAAATTATATTCAATAATGCGTTAAGACTGAGTCTGGCAACCCATCTCTGGACTGCGCCTTAAAACACTTGATCGATTCCAACCAGAAGTGAATACCAATACAATAAAATTACCTCTCCTTATTCAAACTCGCAACAGGCATTATCAACTCAGCATTCAACGCTATTATACATTGAATTCTCCAGCGCTTACTGTTCCGCAGTTTGTATTAAATTTTCAACACAGACTTAGATCTTTGACTGCTGATCTCAAACTGCAATTCGATTCAGAACTTCCATTGAATTGCTACTGCAAACGACGTCCCTCGATTAAACAAGGTCGTTGCTGCAAACACGGTCTTTCACAAATCGATGTCAATTTTCCAAACAAATCATTTTTATGTGGTAGCATGGATCGAATACAATCAGATCCACTCTTCCTCCATTGTGAAACAGAATCGGAACTCCATCAACGTTCAAGCTCGACATTTCATGAAATCGACCTTCTATACAACAATCTTGCCATAAATTTGCATCGATAGCAAATTCAATTCAAAATTAAAACTTCACTTACCCAGAAATCGGTTGCACATTCAATCACTGGTTGTTTAGACCATTCACGTGGTTTATTAATTTTGTAGATCGATTCTTCCTGCGCTAAGGTAAGCCATGATTCATCACTACGCAATCTACTATTGAGCCAGCGTTTCATGTGTTCATCATTCTAGTGACAGCGTCCAGAATTTACAGAGACGGTAAAAAAAAAACATTCAAAACAGAACTCTCGGCAAAGATATACAATAACGCCCTCAGTAATTAACCATTTACTGATACAGAAGTTCTTTCTCCTTGAAATCGATCCACAGAGATTTTACATCTGCCACTTCAATCTATTTAATGCAGATTAATAGATAAACGCTGGAATTCAAAAATTTAATTGCTATTCGTTGCTTCTTGAATAAAACCATTCATTTCTGTGGATTCAACCGAATTTCAAATCGATATAAAAAACTAGTGAACTCAAGGAAACAATCCTAAGTCACTACTCAATTCTACGCCTTCCTTGCCATTCAATCAATGATATATATATACATCTAAAACATTTTTTTCATAAAAACAAAAGGAGACTACTTACAAAACTTATCTTTGGCATGATATTCGACACCGATTTTGCCTCTTACAACCGCCTCGGCAGACCCAATCGTAAAAACCTCTCACTCTCTACTCACACTCAACTCAATGTATTTTTCTCTCAAAAACCCCTCCTATTTATAAAATTTAAAAAATGAACTAATTAAATGCTCAATCCCCTTAATATCTCAACACCACTAGAATATCTCAACAAACCCTATTATCTAGAATCTTATCCCTAAAACTTAGAAACTAATTCCAACTTAGGCTCCCTCATTAATTCTAAATAATCTAGAAACTAATTTCTCTCACATTTACAATTTCTCATAAATAATTAATTAATCACTCAAAATAATATTAATATTTACATGAATTTTAATATTTCTTCAAAACACGAAACCCCCTAGCTTAGATAAAATACAAGGTGTTTTTCGGAGCTAATGCTCCTGCATCACCTATGTTGGTGGTAATAACCCTAGAAATAAAAAGATTACTAGATGAATTTTAATTAAGCGTTACTTTTATGGGCTGTTCTTTAAGTCAATAGGTATGGAAATGAAACTTTGATGGTGTGAAGACTCGACTTCCAAAAAAAAAAACTAAAAATTCACCTAAAAATGATAATCAATTCGTTTTTCTTTCAATGAAATTCTAGCTAAAGAAAGAGTTCGAGAATGCAATTCTTTTAAGAGACAATTATTTCTTCAAACATAAAGAATTACTAGAAGAAAATATTTTTGTCTTTTCAACAATAACTCAAAACGAGACAAATTATCAAAGCTCACAATAAAATCCTTTCACTTTCAAGACTTGAAACTATAAAAAAAACTTTCCTTCAAAAGAAATCTACAAATTTTAAAACCACTCAAAACTACAAAAACTAATCTTGAGATCTACAAACTTTGAAAATCTAATTGAATAAAAGCTTTAATATTTTTTTGAAGAATGTTTTACTTAATTTTTCAGTAAACTAAGGATCTATTTTTCCAGAATAACAAACAAATCAAAAAACATCCAGATATGTTTTCTTTTATAAAAATGAAATTCAAAACCTATAACAAAGTTTTTTCGAAGATTTGCAAAGAAACAAATAGATCTATTTCTCAATAAAGGATGGATTTCACAAACAGTTCAGACTCATCAAGAAGACAAAATACCAATGTAATCTGAGGTATTTCAAACTTCCAATGCTTTGAGTCACTACAGAGACCAAGTGAAAAGCAATCCAAAATGCAAAACTTCTAGAAAATCATCAAAAACACAAATACTGTTGGAACTCACTCACAAGAGACTTTTGACAGAAAGAACACAAATCTGGGCAGATACTAAAAACTCTAAATCAAATTAAAGATAAACTGGAAAAATAAATCTGGAGTTTTTCCAAAATTTTAATAGGGTTCGCAGGCTCCCAGAAGTAACAGGTGCAGTCCCGCATTGGTTACTTCAGGAATGTGCGAAACTGCCCGCACTATGCAAAAGAATAAAGTGCGGTCCCCAAAAAAGTTCAAGAAAAACATAAAAGATTTCAAAATTTTCAAAAACAGAGAAAACCTAAGCTACCCAGGCAGATATCCATCAATCAAAAACCAGGAAAAACTTTTCCTCAAATCAAAATAAAAGAGAACCAAAAACAACAAGTTCTTTCCCCAGTGGAGTCGCCAATTTGTTGGGCGGATTAATCAATCTTGCGGACAAGATCGATCTCCCTAGTACCAAAAGGTAATCTAGCAACAAACAACCAAATAAACCTATCTTTCTCTAAACATATGCGATTTACAAAAGAATACTATAAAGGTGTAAAGAACTTACCGTAGATCCAATGCTTGTTTGAAGTTGTTGTCCCTCGTGCACTTGAAGGAGTTATCTTCGCAAACCTGCAGTCACAAACAAGAAAACATTAAATAGCACCTGTATAGTAAACATCATAAATCATGCTTATCATGGTGATCAAGGAATCCATGAAATAAACAGTTAACTAACAGCTTATTGAGAAAAATGAATTCATTTGTATTAACTTTAAAAGAAGGAAAACCTTACAACCTTAGCCTTGATGTTGAACAAGCCTTCCCGGGGTCCGAAGCAGGAATCTCCTCTACTCTGACAAGTCTTGCACTCCTCCAACCGAGATAGATAGAGGTATGTGATCTCTCTTCACAAAAATCTCAGTTAAATGAGTCTGAATCCCAACAGCACTTAACCTCAAATAATTCTAAAGCTTGAACTCCCTTTGAGGCTACCCAATGCCTCTTTTTATAGTGCAAAAGAGGAGGTTTCAGTTCCAACTATGAAGGGATAGAATCCTCCTTCAAAGGGATAAGCTCCTCACATCAAGAGGTTAGCTCCATAAAGCAAGGGATACATGAACCTCAAAAGAGTGATTCTACCATCGCAAGATTCTTTCTAGAGGCTTCTAGAATTTACTAAAAGTGAGCTTTTTTGAGTTTACTTGCACCTTTTTAATCTTTACAGGGGTCTGCACCCATAACACAGAGAAAATGCGTTCAAGTACGCAGTATTCATGAACATTAGGTGCGGGACCGTAGGCAAAATAAAGAGAAAGTGTGATACCAGAGTTAAGGAGATTTTTAAGAACTTTTCTCTTATTTTCAAGGCTTGACATGAGGAACTGATGTGTTAGAATTTCAAAGGAGGAAGTATGAGTGATAATGAGCTCATACACATAGCAGAATGTCAGGATGAAAATTTTCAGTGCAACAGAAGAATTATAGGTCTATTTCTAGTCAGTCGGTGGGTTCAACTTCCTGAAGTAATTTCAGGGTCTGAGGCATCATTACTACGCAGGGGAAAAAATGAAATTTTCATTACTGAAAATAAGCAGTTCAGAAAGGTTACCTATTGATGAATTCTATGATTGATTGGCGAGATTGAATCACTTTCTTCACCAATGCCCTGAAATAAAGCCCAAGAGTACTTATGTTAAGGGGGCCTCGATCTATTTCCCAAAGTATTACTATTTTGAGTTTTTTGTCAAAAAGGAAAAGAAGATTTAGCATTTGTCCTAGGTGCTGCACTCCATTGAGGTTTTCAATGAAAAGTAGGTGCAAAATCTAAAATAATAAAAACTACAAACAAATACTTTGTCGATCCATGGTCATAATTTTATAAATTTTTATTTAAGAAATATAATTTTAAAAACACCGTGGTATTTATGGAATATAACACGTGTAGTTTCCATTCCAACGCCTCGCTAACCTACATGCCATTCCAACAACACTCGGAGAACAACTTATGGGCGTTATCAAAAGGGGTGTTATGTGCTAATACATGAAGGGGATTACTCCATTAGGTTGCCAGAAGTCTTACTCCCTTAGGTTTCCTGAAATTGATCGAGTTCAACTAACCTTCTAGGTGGGGTCCCTAAAGTAGCGATTAGGGAGATTACCGAGCCACAGAAGCAATTGCAGAAGAAAAATTTCTGCTCTGCTCTCCCAATTAGGACAAATTCAACGCAAAATGCAAGAAATTTGCAGGTTTATTTCAGGTAAAATTTTGTAGGCTTCCTTTGCCTCTCATTTATATTTATTTAATAATCTAGCTAAGGACTTTCATATGTGGTTATGATTTGATAGTGCCTGCAATTCCTAAGTTCAACAGTGAATATCAAAGGATTTTCATATGTGGTTATGCTTTGATAGTGCCTGCAATTCCTAAGTTCAAATGTGAATATCAAATGAAGGCTTATTCGAATTTGTGTATGTGGTTATGCTTTGATAGTGCTTGCAATTCCTAAGTTCAAATGTGAATATAAAAGGAAGGGTTATTTGAGGGACGGTCAAGATGGTCAGGTTTATTTGAGGTAAACCTTTCGTAACCCTCCCTTTCCTCTTAGTTCAAGTTATTTAGTAATATTACCCAGGCTTTCCATATGTGGTTGTGTCAATGGTTTGTTAGCACTTTAGTAGTGCCTATGTGGTTATATATATGTTCACAAGTTGATCACAAATCTGACTGTTTTTATCAGTTAACTTGTCACAGTACACTGTAGGCACCCTTGATTCATAAAATATCCTCTCTTCTTTTTAGGGTTGGCCTCCATCACCCCTCGCAAGCTAGGTTCACTCTGTTCGGAGACTTTGTGAGCTGGCCTTCCCGGTTTCTACTAGGCCACTAAGGGCTTGTGCCTGTGTCCTTGTTGATCGATACTAGCCAAATCTATCCACTGTTTGGCAGTGAGACCACTACCACTCTCACCACATTTTAACATCTAGACTAAGCATATCTTCATCTTGCACCAGTGGGAAAGTGAACCAACAACATTTAAATGAGAATATATATGTAAAAGAAAACTAAATATATGTAAAATCATACCTTCATTTTGCAACATCAACAAAGTGATCCATCACAACATTGTCTAAATGTGAGTATTTATGTAAAATCATACCTCAAACTCATTTCCTTTGAGTTACAGAAAGTTAATTGAGAAATTTGGGACAAGAGAAAATAAACCATGAGTAGAAGAGGAGAATAGTCCATGAGAAAAGAAGGGAAACATAAACAAGGAAGAAGGCATGGAGGGACAATGCAAAAACCCGTAGCAGGGTTGTTGGGCAGGGCATAAGGGATGATATTTAGCATCAATTCCAAACACCTAGAAGGCTAGGGCATTGTGTACAATATTTACAATACAAAATTAGTGGCCCCAAAATCAAAATCGTCTAAACAATGCAGGTGTTACTCACCCTACCTTGTCCTTTGTTATATTTCATAATTAGACTGAATAGAAAATTCGCTATATTTCATAATTATACTGAATAGAAATTTCAGAGAGAGATAAATAGAAAAACATGGCCTGGAGTGGGAAAAAACAACTCACTGGTTTTCCCACTAATGGTTTGTAGAATTTGTGACTGATGTTGTAGCTAAGGCTGAAACTGATCTCCACCAACAAAGCTTGATACCCTACGAATGGAATGTTCTTTTTTCCTCAACCTGTGTGAAAGAAATGTTCTTGTTTCATGAACCTGTTTCAAAACAATGACATCGTTAATGTATGACATTTTTATGACATTTGTTATCCTTGCATGTAGAGCGGTGGCAGCATAGCAGACAAGCGGTAGTGGAAAATGTATGTTTTCGAAGTAATTCCCCTATGAATTATGATCACTTTGCTAGCATTTCATGCTGCTAAAACTAATGCTAGCATTAGTTTCACAGCTCCAAAATATGAATTACTAAAAGTAAGATACTATATGATTATCTTCTCTTCGCCTCGGGAAGAGGCCAAAACCGTATATATATATATATATATATATATATATATATATATATATATATTTCGGAGCGCATAGTACACAGCTAGATAAAAACTAACTATATTAACATGAATTAATGCTATATCATCTGTTCTGATTACTATAGTCCCATGCCATACGATAGGGACTAATAAGAGTTTATTTATTTTTTCCTTCAACTAGATTTCCAATTAATGGGAAAGTTTCGATGGAGTTTAACACTTGTTATTTTTAGGTTGCTTCATTGTTTCCCCACGAAAAAATTCATACACAAGTATTTCTTGGGTGGTGGTGTTATTTTATGAATGTAGATGAATGATATATTCATGGAATATTATTAGTTTGCGTATTGACTTAACTTTGACTTGGAGGTGTAGCACTCTAATTGGAGGTACTTTTTGAGAGGGTATCATGTCCCTTCTTTATCCTAAGTACTATGGTTAGACTAGTGAAAAATATTTAAGGATTTTTGTAGTTTATTATTAGAGGGGATTCTTTCCTTCTTGATAGTACTTTAATTGGATCCAATTTTTCTTGAACCAATCTAATCTTATCTCTCCTCTTCAATAAATTATCATAGAAGCAAAGGGAAATAAAAGGTTGATTTTTTCTTTTACCCTTTCATTGTGTTTTCTTCAAGTGATACTGTGATTAAGAGCTAGAAATCAAGCATAGGGTTTTGTTGAATGAATTTGCAATCATTGTTGTAATTGTTTATGATTCCATATATGTGGAAAATTTAAATAATTTTGATTTCCATAATATTTTTGAGTGTTTGACCAATATGCTTCTCCATATCCTAGGATTTTTTCTTCCTACAACCCTTCAAAATGAAGACCTACTAACTACTATCTTTGTGACCAATAATTGTGTTCCATTGTGTAAGAAATAATATATTTCATAGTTTGTTTCTTTTATTGCATGCTTAATAAGAAATTGCTTTGTAGAAAACAAATAGGTTTTGTTTTTCTAACTTGATATTTACTATTTCTCCCATGGGGTAACTCAATTTGTGATCAAAATAATGTGAAATCTGTGAAAAATGAGAGATACAAGGTTCAAATACCCCATTTGTGACTTGGTGTATTGAGAGAATGACAAGTCATACACCCCGATAGGTTTACTAGTAGTAACGTGTCAGGCGGGCTATTGTGTTCCTCTAGGATACAAAAAAAAAAAAACTTGATATTTACTACTTGACTTCATCTAAGGCACCAATCAATTTATTTTCTTATTTTAATCATTCAAAAATAAACTCATTTGATTTTAGTTAATTTCCCTTCTGTTTTTACTTTTTTTTGTCAAAAAAATAACAATATTAACTTGTTGGTTTTTGACATTCATTGCAAAAAAAATGAGAAGCTAAACCTCTTTCTCAATCTGATTTCTTAAGTAAATAAATAACCCATGAGGTGTAGACCATTTGGTTTGAGTGGGGTTTAGTCCCCGCCAGGTCACAAGTTCAAACCTCATGTGGGGGGGCTATGGAATGGAAGCCACTTTGGGGGAATTAAACTTTCGAAGGTGTTTTATTATGGTTGCATTGGTTTGTGTGCCCACTATTATTGATAATTTATTGCATTGATTATTTATGTGTTCCAACAAATTTAGAGTGTATTTTGTTCAATGTCCTATACTAATTTTGCACAAAATAGAGAAATATCTTTCCCTCATAAAGTTTATTTTGTATAAATTTGGGTGCATCATTTTCCGTGCATGTTAGTTCATTGTCATCATTTTCAGTTTGACAATATTATTCAATTTCTACATGATAAAAGATTTATTTGTCAATTTTAGATATTATTGACCATTCTTAATTTGCAATTAACAACTTAAATTTTTTGGATATAACCCAAGCTAGCACACACTAATTTTAGAGTAAATGGAATCAATCGAAGTGATAGGGGATTGTTTCCTATAACTTTCTGCACTCCATCTAGTTTTTTAACAGAATTGAATTTATGAGTGATAACACTACCTATCAATGTATTAAATGTTGCATTGAGTAACATCTCAACGTATCGTAAGGCACAATCATAAATTAGAACAAGTACTTTAATTCATGCAATTCCACATTCAACAATCTTCCCCAAGTGAATCTTCTATAGGACATCCTAAGGTTAACTATATGACTTTAGCAAAGATAAATTTAAGCATTATAATGCCACTAGTTCAATCCACTTGAAAATGAACAGGAAATTTTTTACCTTTTTTATTGCACCAAATGTGATATCCAATGGTCTTGCTTTGGCTCCATCTGAACTTGACTGAAGACATTTACTACAAAAAAAATGTCAATTCTAGTGTTTACCAAATACACCAAGGACCCAATCAACTATTTGTAGCAAGTAGGATCCACTGGACTAGAATCAGAACTCCTCAATTTCTTCAGATTGTTAACCATAGGAGTCATCATAGGCTTGGTATACATCATGCCAAATTTCTGTAGAATATTGATCACATATTTCCCTTGACCAAGATATATATCACCTAGCTTATGCCAAACCTCTAGTCCCAAGTAATAATGCATAATCCCTAGATCCTTCATATCAAACTTGGTTGCTAACTACTTCTTGCATTCTTGAATTTGATGTTATACAACTATAACAAGTAGATCATCCACATACAATAGTATGGTGGTTGGTTCTCCTTGGACCACCCAGATGTATAGGTTAGGATCTGCATAACTCTTAGTAAAACCTATCCTTAATAGGTATGCATACATTCTTGCATGCCAAGCTCTAAGTTCTTGCTTCAAGCCATATAGATCTTTCTTCAATCTATATAAATTATACAATATGCATGTATATCTTGGATTCACCCGATCTAAAAATTTTCTAAAGTTAAACACTGAATCGCTTCTACAAATATTTGCGGAATTAAAAACACAATTACCAATCACATGAACATGAAGAAAGATCAATCACACACAACACAGATAATTTAATGGGGAAAGCTTACATCTAAAAACCCCCCTATCTTCTATTGTATATTAGATCATGGATCATGAAATAATTACATACAAAACTCTTCTCACAAGATCCCTCAGTACATCAGCTAATTGTGTCACACTATCATAAAAAAATTGGCAAATCCCTTAGCCAAATTATCGTCTCCAGATAGCATGCCTTCACTGCGCAATCCCTGTTGAATGCAATCCCTAAATTGATGCAATCTTGCCTGCCTTGACTATGCAAGTATCATGGGCACATCCAATGGATTTTTTCTTGCATGTGTGCAAGTGGATAATCTCACAACTGGTAGTCAACTTCCGTTTCACCTAGAACTCAACTGGGTCTCCACTGTATCTGACATGCATGCAGTTAATAATAATAAATATTCAGTTGCATGTGAGATCACTGCATGTGAATTAATTAATATTTAATTCACTTGATCTCTCACTAGTGTATCTTCAGTTACAACTAGCACAACTGAGTTTAACTCACTTAACTGAGTTAAACTATTTACAACTTGCACAAACACATGCACCACAACACTTCGAACTCTGTTACAACTAGAATTACTCTGCATGTCCCACCAAACAACCTCTAACTCGAAATTCACTTAGCTAACTTATTTTTCCAATTCATTTAACTATTTCAAGTCCACATTAAGAATATATTATAGTTTAATTTCCATCTAAATTAAGGGATAATAAAAATAGACATGCACCTAAAAATAGCCTGTGGGCCCCACCCTAGTCTAGGTGCTTAATTTTCACTAGGATCATGGGTGCCAAAAATTTCTTATTGAATATCAACACTCCCTCTCAAAAAGAAATGGATTATCCTTCACCCCGATCATGTCTCTATGGTAGTCAAATTTTCTCCTGCTGAGCGCCTTCGTCAGAATATATGCATCCTGATCTTCCGTGGGAATGTAATAAAGAAACATGATTCTCCTCTGCACACAATATCTGAGATGATGGTACTAGATATCTATATTCTTGGACCTATCATGAAACAAAGGATTAATCGAGAGTTTAATGCAACTCGGATTATCACAATGAATCACTGTCGGATCCATCTAAGAACCAAACAAACCAACCAAGATGTTGGCTTGAGGGGTCCTGACCCAGGTTCAGTGTGCAAGGTTTGCTAACAAACCCCTATACTACTGGCCCTTTCAGCAATGACCTACTTCCCCAGGTCACAGTCTCACCCGAAGTAGTATGGGTGGGTACTGGAACCAGGTTTTCGCACCCTGAGAAAGGAAGGGTAAGGCAAGAAGAGCTGCGTTCTGTTCCGTAATTCCAAGATTACCTTGTTTCTTCGCAGGGTTAATTATGTATCTAATTGCATCCACGTGCACTAGATCTACAATTATATGCTTTCTATAACATCAACACATCATTATATAAACAAAGCGGAATAGATCTAGATCCAAGCATTCATTACACAGACCTTCGAAGTGGAAAGACAAAAAATACATAACACAACAACTATTAGCAATTCATACAACAGTACTCAGATTCAAATCTCTAATAATCCTTCGCATTCATTTATTCATCAAGCTTTCCTTACAATTCCCTTCCCAACCTGCACACACAGCAGCGGGGTCCGCACAAAGCTGAACTAGGATCTCCGCACACACAACCAGCAGGAGTCTGTTCCCCAAAACCCAAATAGATAACTTAAACAATAGATTGCATCAATAGCTCATCAATTCCTATCCTCTACAATCCAAAAATGTATCTCTATTTATAGTAATCTAGCCTCAACATTCCTATGGTCTGCAACCCATGGTTTTCAGACCCCTATAAGTTTACCCTTTGACCCATTATAATACATTCGGGGCTTTGACCTGCCCCAAAACCCCCGCTATATTAAATATAATCAAAATTAACCAAAATGGACCAGTTTCACAACTTGTTAGGAGACCCCGTTCCAACAGTCCCCCAACACAATCTTCTGACTCGTCCCAAGTCACTGCACAGGTGCGGCTACATAGTACGCAGCCTGGTACGGCTTGAGTCGACTACCATTGAAAAAGCCAGGAATGAGGTCACCATGTAGGGTAGCTAACTGGACTACTCCACCATTCGTAACCTCCTTAAATGTGTAGGAACCAAGCCAATGCTGTTGGAATTTTCCTGAATGTTTCGCAAATTGGCTATCGTATAAAAGGACGAGATTACCTTCGACGAATGTCTTTTGGCGAATGTGTCAGTCATGCCAGGCTTTATCTCAAGCCTTTTGAACCTGCTGGTGAAACTGAGTAATAAACTGATCTTCCTCCAAAGCCACCAGTTGCGCTAGGCGTTCTTCTATGATATCGGAGTTGGTCATATTCGTGAACACTGCGATGCATAGGCTAGGAACAACGTACTCTATGGAAATGATGGCCTCCTTGCCATAGACCATTCAGAAGGGTGTCCTATCGGTCAGCTTTTTGTCCAACTCTTCTTTGACCTTTTGCTTGTACTTAGGATTCAACCGGTAGGGTTGTTGCTTGACGGGTTGTGCTTCAGGCTTCAGAGTGATGTGCATAATGTCGAGGTCCCCAATGATTCCTTTGAGCTAAAAAAACTTCGTAGGGAATAAGTCCTGGTACTCCGTAAGTAGCTTGACAATTTTTCCCACGGTGCCTTCATCCCAATAGTCCCCAATTTTAGCCAGGTTAGGGTGTTCTTTTGTCCCAATATTAACTTCGCGTAGCCGAAGAGGTTGCGCTACATCAACATCCTAGAGTGATGGTCCGATAACGGTACGTTCCCCTTCAAACTCCAGAACAGAGATATTCCGTGGGTTATCCTCTTCTTCGTTAATCGCCAAGCTCTGGCAGTTGACTATGTCCTACATCTGGGCCTCCCATGTCAGAACGGCTGGTGGGGTGTGTGGGTGAGGCTTCTTAAAGATGAATGCATCAATGTCTTGCAGGGCTTCGTCAAGCATCTATGTTCCCCCAATAAGTTTGAATGTTCCAATAAAGTCCTCTTTTAATAGTTCCCAGTGGCGGGTCCACTAATGTAACTCTGCATCTAAGTACCAAGTAGTAGGGATAGGGCCCAAGGCATGTATAAATAGATGTATCCATTTGTCTGGGGTTCAGTCGGCCCATTTGGTTGTCCAAGTACGCAGATGCATGCGGGGATCCCCAGGCCCCAGGAATATCTTGGTGCGCACATCAGCGGGAGGTGTGAACCGCAGCACCATCCTATCTTGTCATGTCTCCCAGTCCGGAAATGCTTTCTTGTGGGTATCCCACCAGCGTGCAGATGTGCCCCACAGTGCCAGATAAAGTGCCCAGAGCCACCAATCTTTTGGCACCCTAGCCTATAATGTTCTTAACAAGTCTTGGATAGTACTAGAATCATCAAAGTGGGGAAGGTCCCTTACCTCCAAAGTAATGCAGTAGAGCGTCCTTGCAACCTGAGGGCATCGTAGTGCTAAGACATTTTGTAGCCAGGTCTGCCAACTCTCAAGTTCTTCATCCGGGTCAGAAAAGTACTCCCTGTTTTTCTCCCAATCGAATACTCCGCCTGTTGTAGGGTCACCCTGATCTTCGTCCTGTGCCATCATCCCGTAAATGTGATCAAGTTACTTCTCTTCATATGTTGGTTCTGTATACTACATGCCCTCAAAGGGATCTAGTGGTACTATTACACGTCTATCGTTCTTCTCAAACACCATGCTACGTTTTTTTAGATTAATGACACCCCCTACGTCGATAGCCCAATATATTCCTAGGAGTGCAGGATAGGGATCCGTATATTCCACAATTTCTATGACCTCAAAGTCAGCTAGGACCTTTACTCCTGTGATATCAACCACAACTTTTTCCAACCTTCCCAGAGGGATGATCTCTGTTTATTTTCCATTCACAGCTGGATGGTGGACCAGTCTAATTTAGGTTCTCCCATTCGTTTCCATGTCTGTTTTGGTAAGACGTTCACATCAGATCCAAGGTCAAGAATAACCTGATCTATCTCATAGTCACCAATCTACACAATCAATCGCATTTCCCTCTTGGTGCGCCTGTTGTAGCTGTGTAACTTGTGTACTTCCTTAACCTCATCCATTGTGTTGGGCTAGGATGCGTATTCCCGTAGCAATACTTGAAGATTTTTTCCATCCCGTGGGTTGCGTAGTAGCTTCAATAATGCCTTTTAAAAGGTTTCAAGCTCCTCTCCTATCTGGAGGTGCGCTGGCGACTGCGCAGGGGCTTCCAGCGACTCCTGTTTCCTGGGATTTGGTTCCTTCTGGGCAGCAAGCCCCTCCCTTGCTTCCTGGATGACCACGCTTCGCGTTAAGACTTTTATACTGGGATCTTCGCTCCTTATCTCCATTTTGACTCTCTGTATGTTTTGTGTGGGGGTAGACTGTTTTCCCTTCATTCTTGTTAACAAGATCGGGCAGTCTTCGATCTCATGGTCCAACTGTCGACAATACATACAGGATTGCTTAGTGGGATTTGGGCAGTCCCTATCAAAGTGCCCTACCTCTCCACAGTTGTAGTAGATCAGATGGGACCATCCTCATCTTGCGCTCCCTCCCCGTCCTCCCCTGCCCCTTGCAAGCGAGCCACCAAAGGTCGCGGGAGATCTCGGAGAGGCAGGATCAGATTGTACCCTATAGAGGGTTCCCCGATCTACCAACAAGTCGTATGTGTGGAAATTATTCTCATCGTGTCCTATAGATCGATAGAACCTGCACCATTGTTGCTTCAATTCACCCCTATTTATCCGAGGACACTGGGCTATATCTTGTAGTCCCGCTACCAGGCAATATTCGCACCAGAGGTCTGTGCCGACTCCCTTTCCCCGTTCCATCCGTAAGTTCTGTATTTCCATGTGCATGGCTCCGAGTTGCTCCTGAATTTGCTGCACCCCTTCCCTCGTGTCATCCTTAGGCACAACTTCAAGTTTCATGGCAGCTTCCAAGGCTTTTTCCTGCGATTCAAAGGACTGGTGGCCCATGGGTATGCGTAAGTGAGGTAGTAGCATAGCGATGAACCATTCCGTGTGTTGTTTGTCATCGTACTTGAACTCACCTTCCCTGATCTCTTTCTTTAACCATTGATCATCCTCCCATGCCAACTCAGACATTCCTTGCTTGAAGTCTTTTATTTCTGCTACCAGCTGGGCATAGGATTTCGACTTCCGAAATTGTTGTTTTAGGGCATCCTTAATATTTTGAAACGTTGAGCTTCCATTTTGAGATATATACTGCATATACCAGTCCAACGCCCTTTCCTCGAAATCCAAGGATAGTTGTGCTCTCTTCACAATATCGCTTACCACCCCTTGCGTTGTCCATACTGAATCGACCACGAACCAAAATCGTTCCATATCCTCATCGGCTGCTCCTTTAAAGGTAGGTAACTTTAAGTGTGCTGCCATGGGCTCCTCTATTTTATCCTCCTGGGACCCTAATGTCGAGGCAGCTAACGAACCTTGTGTAGGTTTCGGCGGACTATGAGCAGCGTGATCCCCTTCTCGACTGTTTTGTTATTTCTTACCGCTTCGCGTTGCGCTTCCACCCAGAATATCACTCATTCAACCCTGCGTTAAATCTTCAGTGCCACTACCTGATCCTGTTTCTCAGACTCCTTCAGGTCCTAGCAACGGAACCATTAGTTGGCTTGAGGGGTCCTGACCTAGGTTCAGTGTGCAAGGTTTTCCAACAAACCCTATACTACTAGCCCTTTCGGCACTATCCTACTTCCGCAAGTCCCAGTATCACCCGAAGTAGTATGGGTGGGTGCTGGAACTAGGTTTCCACACCCTGAGAAAGGAAGGGTAAAGCAAGCAGAGCTACGTTTTATTCTGTAATTCCCAGATTACCTTGTTTCTTCGTAGGGTTAATTATGTATCTAATTGCATCCATGTGCACTAGATCTACAATTATATGCTTTCTATAACATCAACACAGCATTATATAAACAGAGCGAAATAGATCTAGATCCAAGCATTCAGTACATAGACCTTCACAGTGGAAAGACAAAAAATACATAACACAACAACTATCAGCAATTCATACAACAGTACTCATAGATTCAGATCTCTAATAATCCTTCGCATTCATTCATTCATCAATATTTCCTTAAAATTCCCTTCCCAACCTACGCACACAGTAGTAGGGTCCGCACACAGCTATACTAAGATCTCTGCGCACACAGCCAGCAGGAGTCTATTCCCCAAAACCCAAAAAGATAGCTTAAACAAAATATTGCATCAATAGCTCATCAATTCCTATCTTCTACAATCCAAAAATGCATCTCTATTTATATCAATCTAGCCTCAACGTTCATATGGTCTGCAACCCATGGTTTTCGGACCCCTAGTTTACCCTTTTACCCATTATAATACATTTGGGGCTTTGAGCCGCCCCAAAACCCTTGCGCTATATTAAATATTATCAAAATTAACCAAAATGGACCAATTTCACAGCGTGTTAGGAGACCCCATTCCAACACAAGTTCTTTCTCATCCAGATAGCCTCAATCTTGACTTGCTGCCATGTATTCTGCTTCTACTGAACTGAGTGCCATGGATCTCTGCTTCCTGTTGTACCAAGAAATATTTGTAGATCCAATGCTAAAGATCCCCCCTGATGTGATCTTTCTGTCCGATAAACTGCTAGCCCAATCTGCATCCGTGAAGCCATGTAACTTCACTCCATCCATCTATTTGTAACATAGACCATACTCTCATGTGACCCTCAGGTATCTCAGGACATGCTTCCCCGCCTTCCAAAAGAGCTTGGTAGGCTTAACCATAGCTTGACTCAGCTAGTTAACTGCATAGGAAATGTCTGGTCTTGTGTTCACAAGATACATTAGCAAACCCACTAATTTTTGATAGACCGTACCATCCACTACCTCTCCAGAAGTAGCATCCTCTTTCCTCCAGTTTCTTGGAAGAGGAGTATCCATGGGTTTGAAAATCTCCATGTTAAACTTACCTAGTATCTCCTTTGCATACTTTCCTTGAGACACAAAAATTTCACCATCTCGCTGCCATTATTCCAATCCAAGGAAATAGTGAAGGAGGCCCATATCCTTTATTTCTAACTCCCTTTCAAGATCCTTCTTGCATGAGTGTATCAACTACTCATCACTAGTCAAAATTAAATCATCAACATAAAGAAAAATGATCATTAACTTACCCTCAACCAAAATCTGGTACAAGTTTGCATCTGCTTCACTTTTTGTGAAGCCTAGTCCGTTGAAATAACTGTCTATTCGAGTGTACCAGGCACGGGGTGCTTGATTCAGCCCATACAATGCTCTTTTGAGTTTGCACACATGCGACTCACTGTTGAATATCTTGAAACCTTCAAGCTACTCTACGTACACCTCTTCCTCAATGATCCCATTGAGAAACACAATTTTCACATCCATCTGATGAATGTGTCAGCCCATCTGCGCTGAGAGTGCAAGGATGGTCCTTATAGAAGAGTACCTTGCGACAGGTGCAAAGGTCTCATCATAATCTATCCCCTCGATCTGTGAGAAACCCCGGGCCACAAATATGGCCTTGTATTTCTCCACACTACAATCAGCATCTTTCTTTACCTTGTAGATCCATCTCGAACCTACCACTGATTTGTCAACCATTCTTGGGAAAATTTCCCATGCACCTTTTTCTGCAATGGAGTCATACTCCTCCACCATTGCATCAACCCAAGTAGGCTTTTGCACTGCTTCCTAAAAGGAAGATGTTTCAGTCATAATACATTTTCTCATGAGATCCATGTATCCAGTAAATCGGCAAGGAGACTGTCTCTGTCTATGTTGTGAAGTGGGGGCTCCTACATTTTGTGCAGCATCAAGTATCAGCCTATCAACATCTGTAGTGTGCCTTCTGCCATTTCTGATGGATGGCTCTACATGAGTGGCTTCCTCCACTCCATGAACCTCCTCATGTGGCTGATCCACATCTTGAGACTCATCTTTGGGAACCAGTAGTTCCTCCTCTACATGCAAGTATAGCTCCCTCTCAAGGGACAAATGCATGGATTTCCCCTCATCAAATTTTATATCTCGTCACACAACAGTCATTCTGTTGTTTGGAAAATACACACAATAATTATGGGGTGTTTCTGTGTACCCTAAAAAAATCCCAACTTCAATAGTCGATTCTAGCTTCTTCCTGGCGTCCTTGGTCACATGCACATAAATAGATGAGCCAAAAATCTTAAAGTGTGAAACATCAGGTTTCTTACCAATGAAAGCCTCTTTAGGTGTACGCATGCCAAGTACTCTATGAGGACAACGGTTTTGCACATAAACCGCAATGTTGCATGCTTACACCCACAAATGCATTGGTAGGCCCTGATCATGCAACATCACTCGTGTTGCACCCACGATCATTTTGTTCTTCCTCTCCGCGACCCCATTCTCTTGTGGGTTATGAGCCGCTACGAGTTCTCTTCAAATTCCTTCTTTACTACAAAAGTTCTTGAATTTGTTAGAGATATATTCTCCACCATAATTGCTCCTAACAGCCTTCAGGTCCTTCCCTGACATTTTTCCACCAATGCCTTAAACTCACAAAACTTAGAGAATGTTTGATCTTTCTTCTACATGAATAAGATCCATCATTTAAGATAAAATTCATCAACAAATATTATTACATAGTACTTATGTTTTGTTGTTTAAGAAACCGAGAATTTTCCACACAAGTCTGTGTGAACTCTCTCAAGGATCCCCAAAGCTTAGTTATCCTTCTCATGAAAGGTGGACTTTACATACTTCCCCATGGTGCAACGCCTACACTGATCTAATGGGCAAGTGTTCTCATTGGAAATGTTGGACACCTAATCCTCTATGGGTAGGTGTGGAAGCCAAATGGACAAAAGGAGTCCAACTGACCTTGGAATGTGGAATCCAAGTGTCATACCAATGTAATATAAATGTACATATATGGTGAATAATAAGATAACTCACGCTTATCCTATCTCATATGTGTGTTTACCATGCATGTGTTTAACATGGTATTAGAGCGAGCGATTATTGGCCCTGCTCCAATTAGCTAAATTTTAGTTGTTTTCTCTGAACTTTTCAGTCCATAATGCTTCCTTCGCATTCCCTCACACTACTCATGTCGTTCTAACTGTCCCATTGCTAGGCCATCCATACGCAATGCTCCTTACCTGCTTGGACTCCCGTCACTCCCACTCTTGTTCCCTCATATATTCTTTAATAACTTTGGTGAATCAAAGCGTTGAAGGTTGCAAGGGAAAAACAAGGGTTGTTGCTAAGACTGCTGAAAAAAGTAGAGGAGAGGAGAATAACATGGCATCCACAGTGGGAAGACATGGATAACCATGGTGACAACTGTGGGATATGAACACATGCCCTTTCAGAATAGAGCTCAAGTCTCGTGGTGTTGGTGTGTACGAGCCCAAGCCTCATGGTGTTGCGTGGCTATGTTGACTGGCTTCACACCCAGAAATGCAGCGTAAAGCGGTGCACCATGATAGCCATTACACCATAATTGTAGTCATACACACCAGCCCTGAGATATTGTTAGAACATGTGCATCCTGTTGTCACTTTGTTGAAAAATTCGGCGGAATTGTTTAGCACTTGAACCCTGTGAGAGCTTCTCAGGATTTCTATATATGAGACCTACTCTTGTTGTGTTAACTTATTTTCTGTGGATAATTTTTCCATTGCAGCCACAGATCCATGAGATGAAAACCAACATAGAGCAATGATCGTTATTAACAAAAAGCGAATGCCTATTCACCTCCCGGCTCCATTCGAAATTCCTTAAGGAAAAACCAATAAATTTCTCAAGGGGACAGGACTCAACCCCTGAACCTCACTCCAACATTGGGAGAAGTAGCAACAGATGAGGAAAGAGGAGAAGATGAACGAAGGAAATTGAGAGTTCTATTTGCATCTTACCTCAACATTCGGATTCCGAAAGTTATATGTTGTTCTTCACTTGTGCATTGAATTATTATGCGTAGACTGTGAAGGCTATGGAATTCAATCGAGTTGAATTGAATATGACTTGTTAAGTTTAATTGAAATTACAAATAAGCAACCTTTTTCCATTGTTTGAGAATGTTGAATAACTATGCACAAGATTGATCCCATGGGTGGTAACCATTCTGCACTTTGGCGTTCTTTCTACTTCCATGGCATCTTCTCGCTTCTTAATTTCTTGATCCTTGGCTATAGCAAGGGCCTCTATAGCCACTGAGGAAGTGATGGCTGTTGAATGGGGGGTTACAAGTATTTTATCCCATGTGGGTTTCCATGAAAAAGAATCTTTTCTATTTGAGGTTACCTTTTAGCCTTATAAGTAGCCGAGACAGTATGGGAGATGTTGCTTTTCTTCATTGCTTTCTTCAACTAGGAGGATCGATCTTCAGACCTGCTTTCTTCAGAATAAGCATTGGTATTATTCGTGTTCTACTTGAGATTATGGATTCTTGATAAGTCGGGAGAATTGGGCTTCTTTGGATATTGAAACTTAGGCCGATATGGAAACGCCTTGACTCATGCCAAAGCTTGATATATCAACAAACTTGGGACCCATTTTCTTCTGCAAAATTTGAACATTGTGAGAGGATTTGTAGCATAGCATATTTTGTAGTTTCATCTCCATCTAGATTTTGTGGATATGGATAGTATACAGATGGCATAAAATAGAATGTAGACACTTTGTGTGAATACCGCTACAACTAAAGGTAGGAATTTGGGTCAAGTTATTCTTAAAAATAGTTATACACTGAACCGACCTTTCATATTATTATTATAATGATGGAAGCTTTGTGTGGAATTTGTTATATATGTGTGTGTATTCCTAAGATGATCATTCCATTGTTAAGAGCTAGTTGTTGCTACTCTGTTACTCTAAGTTGAATTGCATGATTGAAAAGCGCAAATCTGAGTTACATTGTTCATGTGAGGGTACCCTTCATTTACAAGTTGGAATGAGTCGTGAACCTAAGGCCTAATTCTAGGCATTGATTATTTCAATTTTTTCTTTCTTTGGAGTAGTATTTGTGAAAATTACCAAAATTAATACAATATTAGAGTTCTTGAAGACTTTGATATTATGTTATGTTGAAGACACAATATGTCGACATTCAAATATGTCTACAAAACGCACATGAGAAAAATTATTTTTGCAGCTTGAATCTCAGCTACAACAAGCAGAATTACAGTAGTGGAGTCATCATTTTGAACCTTTTTTTGTTCAGAACATTGAGAAAAACTCCCATCAGCAACAAGAAACTGTTCAGATCATTGAGCCCAGTACAAGAGTAGATTTGCATGCAGAAGCAAACATTCAGCCTACGCTTCCCAAGCCCATCATCAAACCTTGGGAAGAGCTTGTACATAACAAGCACAAAAATGGTATTGGATATCACAAGGAATTTTCCATTCATATTCCAGACTACTCCAAGCCAATTTAATTTCAGAGTGCCCGATTTCTTCATGATAGTTCACCTTCAGCTGTTCCAGATCCTGCTCCTCTTCCAAAGCAGCAAAAAAAAATTGAAAAATGGAAACACTATGATTGAGTTGGCCATATGAAACTTTCATTGTTTTTATGTTCACCCATGCAAGATATGTGGTCGACACACCCATTATTCACACATATGCTTCAGAAACAAGCCTCCTGCAAGAACAAAGATTCGTCTTGGATGGATCGCTTCTTGGAAATGGGCATCAACAGCCAAGAAGATGTTTAAGTCACATGTCAGAACTTGTTCTATAATATTTAACAACTTTGCAGTTGATTTTTTGCCATCATCTCACCTTGTACCTGTAAGGGGGGGAAATCAAGCCACATCAAGCGAGCCTGAGCCACAACCTGTCATTCCAGATTCATAGTTGTAGCTAGAGACACAACAGTTCAAGTGAGCTTGAGCCACAATCTGTCATTCCATATTTAGAATTGTAGCTAGAGACACGAATGCCCATGATAATTCCTTTCGTTGGTGGACAACCTTAAACCATCTATGCAAGGTTGATATTCTTCCTCTTCAAATAATTTGGGACACTTCCTCTAGCAGAATACTTCAGCTTCTTGCCAGTTTTGGAAGAATTCCTGGAAATGCATCAAGCATTTTGGAGTTGGCGGTCATCCTTAAACCATCACAGGTTGTAGAAATCCCTTCTTCTAGGTTGAAGGTCTTCCTCTTCAAATATGAGGGACACTTCCTCTACCAGAAGACCTCAACTTCTTGCCAAATTTGGAAGAGTTCTGGGAACTGTAATAAGCGTTCCAATGTTGGTGGTCATCCTTAAACTACCTCTTTATGCCAACATTTAAAAGAGCTCATTCAGCCTAAGTAATTCCATGCATACTTTTCAGATTTGTATTACAACTCTCTTCTTGGAATCACACATACCCCTTCGGATTAAGGGGGGGATTTTGGAAACCTAATCCTCTATGGGTAGGTGTGGAAGCCGAATGGACAAAAGGAGTCCAAGTGACCTTGGAATGTGGAATCCAAGAGTCACACCAATGTAACATAAATGTACATATATGGTGAATAATAATATAACTCACGTTTATCCTATCTCCTCTGTGTGTTTACCATGCGTGCGTTTAAAATTCAAGTAGATATTTGTTTCATGACTTTCAAGGCTTCATGATGAAGATGGCCCAATCGTCTGTGCCATAATTTTCCCTCACCCCGACTCACCAATTTTTTTACCTTGCCCATCATGGCAACGCATACATCTACCTCCAGTTTTTATAGAATCTTAACTCAAATCCCTATCCTCTTGGCTTGAACCATTGTTTTATGTCGCGGGAAATATTTTCCAACACTAAAAACAACGTCATAACCTCTGTCCTCCAACATTGTGACTGAGACCAAATTTTTCTTCAGACCTGGAACATGCATTACACATTTTAATTGAAATGGTTTACCTGACTCCCTCTAAAAGGTAATGGTAGCAATCCCAATAGCACTATATCGCTCGTCGTTGCCCATCTCAATATGCATATGGAGATCTTTCTCCTCCATGTCACTGAAAAGTTCCTTATCTCCCGTCATGTGAAAGGAAGCGCCACTATCCAAATACCACACCGATCCCAATGCACTTTACAAATTGCATTCAATCAAGGAGAATTAAAGCTCAATTGCGAGGCAAGGGCCTCACCATCTGTAGATCCAAAAAACTTCTTGTTCTTCTTCCTTTGTGGACAGTTAGTAGCAAAATTCCCATGTTCATGACAATGAAAACACTTCACCTTGGACATGTCCTGCTTCTTGCCTTTAGACTTGGATTTAGAATGGAATTTCTTCCCCTTCCCCTTCTTCACCTTGGAATCCAAAGCACAATCCTCTTCATCATCATGCTTTGATGAAGAACCATCTCTGGTGTTCCATCTGAACTCCTCCTACACCAAATAAGACCACAATCATTCCCAATCTGGCAATTTTTCTTGTTCGTTGACAGAGTCTTCATAGCTGTGCCAAATCTTAGGAAGTCATAGGAGAGCCAAAATCACCAAATCATCATCAGCGACTATTATTCCCACACTCCCCAGTTCATCCCGACATTGGACAAAATTTGTGAGATACTTTGGAATGGTGGTGCCCTTTTCCATCTTGATCTTCCTAAGTTTATCTTTGAGTGCCAATTTCCTATGGTCATTGATGCTTTAGAATAGATCTGTCAAAGCCTTCCACATAGGATATGGTGTGGCTTTCCCATGGAGACTTGAGACAATGTGGTCTTTTACTCCCTACGACAGGATCCTCCTCGCCTTTGCCACTTTCTTTTTCCATGCATCACGATTGGCAACATCTGCATCATCTGGCTTAGGAACATATTTTTCAATGAATTCCTTCAAGCCATTGTCTTTAAGTACTGCCTCCATATGGTCCTTCCAAGAAATGTAGTTCGATATGACCTCGAGTGCATACTATAACCTCAAGCCATTGAAAGCCATTTTGATCTTGAATCAGCTGTAGCACCAAGAAAGTCTTTCTACAAATTCGAATTATATGCAGCCATAAACTCAGCTCCTGCTTCACTTCTGCAATTTCTTGTGCTCTGATACCATGTAGAAATTATGCAATATGCGTGTATATCTTGGATTCACCTGATCTAAAAATTTTATAAAGTTAAATACTGAATTTATTCTACAAATCTTTGCGCAATTAAAAGCACAATTGCCAATCTCATGAATTTGAAGAAAGATCAATCACACACAACACAGATAATTTCCTAGTGAAAGCTTACAGCTAAAAACCCCACTATCTTCTATTGTATATTATATCATGGATCATGAAACAATTACATACAAAAATCTTCTCATAATGGCCCTCAGTACATCAGCTAATTGTCTCACATTGTCATACAAAAATTGGCAAATCCTTTAGCCAATTTACTGTCTCCAGACATCTTGCCTTCACTACACAATCCCTGCTAAATGCAATCCTAGAATTGATGCAATCATGCCTACCTTGACTACACAAGTATCATGGGCACATCCAATGGATGTTTTCTTGCATGTGTCCAAGCGGATAATGTCACAACTAAGAGTCAACTTCCCTTTCACCTAGAATTCAACTTGGTATCCACTGGATCTGACATGCATGTAGTTAATAATAGTAAATCTTCGGTTGCCTGTGAGATCACTACATGTGAATTAATTAATATTTAATTCACTTGATCTCTCACTAGTGTATCTTCAGTTACAACTAGCACAACTGAATTTAACTCACTTAATTGAGTTAAACTATTTACAACTTGCACAAACTCATGCACCACTATACTTCGAACTCTGTTACAACTAAAATTACTCTACATGTCCCACCAACAAACCTCTAACTCGAAATTCACTTAGCTAATTTATTTTTCCACTTCAGTTAACTATTTCAAGTCCACATTGAGAATATATTATATTTTAATGTCCATCTAAATTAATGGATAATAAAAATATACATGCACCTAAAAATAGACTGTGGGCCCGACCCTAGTATAGGTGCTTAATTTTCACTAGGATCATGGGTGCCAAAAATTTCTTATTGAATCTCAATACAATCTGTAGACATGAGTCTCCCTCAGATTTATTTTGAATCCTTGAGGTTTCTCAATGTAAAATTTTTCATCAATAGTCCAATTCAATTTTTCTTAACATCCATTTGATGGATGTTCCATCCCATAGTAGCAACCAAACAAACAAGAAATATAATTGTTGTATACCTAGTTGTAAGAGCAAAGGTATCTTCATAATCAATACCTTCTTTCTGTGACAATCCTCTTGCTACAAATATTGCTTTATATTTATCAATGCTCCTATATGAAGCATGATTTATATTATATATCCATTTTTAAGTTACTATTGAATTTTCACTTGGTCTAGGAACGATTTCCTAGACATCATTCTTCATAATTGAGTAGTATTATTCATGCATTTAATTCCTCCACTCTTTATGTTTAGTTGCATATTCATAGGAGGAAGGTTCAACTTCAATGAGCTTCATCATATATGTTGCATATCCATAATACCTTTTTTGGTATTTTACTTACCTAAATGTCCCCTTTGTTTTGTGTCCTTCTGCTCCTTTTAGAGTAGTTCTCAACCAAGTGGGCCTCTTTCAATTTTCAGAAAAAATTACTTACTGCACAGGCTCGCTAGGACCTTCAACATATTATCGAGTTGATGTCGAATCTTGAACATGATTTTCCCTTGAGATATTGTCAAAGATAGGTATCTCTTATTCATCAAAATTGACTGGAACATCTCTTGATTTATTGTAAGCTATACTTTCATCAAACATGACATCCCTACTTACTTCAATTCGACGATCATCCTTGATATAGATTCTATAAGATTTTGATAAAGAAATATACCCAAAAAATATGTCCTTCATACCAGTAGGATCCAACTTCTTCCTTTTGTCCTTTGGTATATGAATATAAAAAAGACATCCAAATATTCGAATATGATCCACATTTGGCTTCTTTTTGTAGATGCTTCTTCTGGAATCATATTGTTGAGAATCTTATGAGGAATTCAGTTCTACAATTAAACAATTTCCACTCATGCTTCTCCCCGTAGCAATTGAGGGAGATCCTGATCATGTAGAATGGCCCTGGCACATTCTTCAATTGTTCTATTTTTTCTTTGAGCCACGCCATTCTATTTAGGATTATGAAGAACAATTAGTTCCCTCTCATTAGAGAAATTTTGAGGTTTAAAATGGGCCTCAAAATAAAAATGTACAACCAAAATAAAATTTATCAGAACAATAGGATTCAAGATGATGTTGTCAACCATGGGGTATGATTCACCACTTTTGGAGTGAAAAGTAAAAGGATTAAGAAATAAAAAAATAAAAAATAAATTTTCAACTCATATTTTCAACTTATCCCCCTATGATTTTACTCAAATTTCGAGCCAGAGCACTTTTTGGACGCATAATTTAATTCCTCATCATAGGAGTACCCATGTTGCATACTTTCGATGGACCCTGCTGCAAGAAAAATGAGAAATATATGGAAATGTTATTGAAATCATGTTTTTTCATGTATTTCTCATTTTTCATGTAGCACGATCCATTGAAAGTATGCAACATGGGTACTCCTTGGATAAGGAATTAAATTTTGCATCCAACGAGTGCTCCCGCTCGAAATTTGAGTAAAATCATAGAGAGATAAGTTGAAAATAAAAATTGAAAAAGTAGTTTTTTATTTTTAACCTCGAAAATTTGATGATGCAATCTAATCATATTTTATTATTTCCATTATTATTTTATAATATTCCTTAGGATTTCCATTTTAGACCTCAAAATTTCTCTAATGTAATCCCTGATTCCTTGCAAAAAACTATCAGTTCTTTGGAGGTATATTCTCCACCATTATGGGATCTCAGAATCTTCATATTTCTTTCAATCAAATTCTTTGTTATGAAACCAGCTCCAAAAATAAAATAAAAGAGAGATCAATGCCTTAGAAATCAGCCACTTCAAGGGGGCAACCTCCTTTACATTACATAAATGAACAATTCTTGGATGATACAAATGACAAAACCTATTTTCTATTTATAGGAGTCCATGGGGTCACAATATAATCCTAGCCGACCTAAGAATAATAATGTAAGGGCACAATAATAACAATATGGGGGCTACAGGGGTACAACAATAACAATAAGGGGGCTACACTAACAACAATAAGGGACTACACTAGTAATATAGGGACCTAACATGACCCTCTCCTTCAAAAAAGTGTTGTCCTCAACGCTTGAGTAGCTCTGGATGCTTCTGTATAAAATTCTCATCCACCCATGTGGAATCTTCAGTGGGTAAGTTCTTCCACTTGATGAGATACCTGGAAATTGATTGATTTCGTAGCTGTCAATTTTTTGTTTCCATGACTGCTTCAGGTTCCAATATGATTTTTCCTTCCTCGTTTCTGTAAATATTGTTTGAACTCGAAATTTGTCACCTATAACCTTCTTTAAGCATGAAACATGGAAAACTGGGTGTACTCGAGAAGAAGCATGAAGCTCCAATCTGTATGCCATAGTACCAATATTTTGCAACACCTTGTAAGGACCATAGTACTTTGGCAATAATTTATTATCCTTCTTAGCTTGATTGAGGGACATTTGTTTGTATCGTTGTAGCCGTAAAAATACGCATTCTCCTACATCAAAAATTATCTCGCTATGATGTTGATCTGCCTGTTGTTTCATTCGATTTTGTGCCAAATTTAGGTTATCCTTTAAGAGTTGGAGAACTTGTTGTTGATGCTTGATGTGATCTTCCATTGCTTGAACCTTAGAATTTTCTCGTAAATATGATGTGATGGATGGTGGATGATATCCATAAAGTGCCATAAATGGGGTCATTTTTGCTGCAGTATGGAAGGAAGTGTTATACCACCATTCAGCCAGAAGTAACCACTTGACCCATTGTGTTTGTTTATCAGATACAAAATAATGAAGATATCCTTCCAAACCTTTGTTCACTATCTCAGTTTTACCATCGAATTGAGGATGATAAGATGAGCTATGAGCTAGTTGAGTACCCAAACAACAAAATAATTTTGTCCAAGATTTTCTAGTAAAAATGGGATCTCTATCGATTACAATAATCTTTGGGTTTCCATGTCTCTTTTGAATTGTTTCCATAAATGCAGTAGCAACTTTACTTGCTTTAAATGGATGAGATAATGCACAAAAGTATGCATACTTGGTAAGTCTATCAACTACCACCATGATGACACTCTTTCCTTTAGACTTAGGTAAACCTATGCTAAAATCCATTGAAACATCCTCCCAATGTTGACTTCGAATGGATAAAGGATGTAGAAGACCCGGGGTCTTAATTGTGTCAATGTTATTTTGCTGGAAAACCAAAAATTTTGCCAGATACTTTTGAATATCACATTTAAGGCCATCCAAAAAAAAATATTTCTTCACCTTGTGGTAAGTTTTTAAAAATCTTGAGTGTCCTCCTAAGGGAGAGGTGTGCAATTCCAAAATAATCTTTTGTTTTAGTTAGGAATTCTTACAAATATATAAGCGATATTTGTACCATAAGGAATCATTTTTCCAACTAAATGTATCAAATGTACTAGGATCTTGCTGCAACTTTTGAATGAGTGTCCACACCTCTTAATCATTCTTCCATTCATCCCTTACTTCGGTTATCCAACCTGGTTGGATAATAGAAATGGCACAAAGAAATGCTTCCACCTCTTCATCCTTTCTTGAGAGTGCATGTGCAACAACATTTAGCTTCCCATTTTTGTAGATGATTTCAAAGTCATAATCCAACATCTTTTTGACCCATTTTTGCTGCTCTTCTGAACATAGTATTCGTTCCAAAAATTATTTAAGACTATCATGATCAATTTTTACCTTGAAGTGTCTTCCCATTAGCTAAGGTCGTCATTTCTTTAGTGCATGTAGTATTTTCAACATTTCCTTCTCATAAATATCTTTCTGTAAATATTTTCCTTTGATTGGACGACTTTCAAAAGAAATGGGTCTTCCTTATTGCATTAAAACAATACCAATTCCATTTTCTAAGACATCACATTCCATAATAAAGGTTTTTGTGAAGTTTGGCATAGCTAAGACTGGTGCTAGGAAATTTTCCTCTTTAAGATGTTCAAAGGCCTTAGTTGCTTCAAGAGTCCATGAAAATGCATCTTTCTTCAATAATGTTGTTATAGGTGTTTCTATTCTCCCATAATTCTTAAAAAGCTTGTGATAATACCCTGTTAACCTGAGAAATCCTCGCAAATTATTTATGGTTGTGGGGACTTTCCATTCCTTAATGGCTTTAATTTTGTTAGGGTCCACCTTAACACCCTCCTGAGATATAATATGACCCATATATTCCACCTCTTATACTCCAAAGAAAAATTTAGAGGTTTTTGCATATAATTGTTTCTCCTCCAATAGTTTGAGTACCCTGTCAACATGTTGAACATGATCCTTCCAAGACATGTCGTAGATTAGTATATCATCAAAAAATACTAACACAATTTTTCTAAAGAAGGGTTTGAAAATGGAATTCATCAACCCTTGAAATGTAGAAGGTGCATTGGTAAGGCCAAAAGGCATGACCAAAAATTCATAATGACCCTCATGAGTTAGAGATGTTTTTTTTTGGAATATCTTCAGTCTTCATTCTAATTTGGTGATATCCTGAGCAAAGATCCAACTTGGTAAAATAAATTGCTCCATGTAATTCATCCAATAATTCATCAATCACAAGAATGGGAAATTTATCTTTAATAGTGAGCTTATTGAGCTCCCTATAATATAGACACATGTGCCATGATCCATCCTTCTTGTGCACCGATATTACTTTAGCAGAGAAAGAAATTTGACTACGTTGAATTATACCAGCCTCTAACATTTTTGCAATCATACGTTCAATTTCACTTTTTTGGACATAAGGATATCTATAAGGCTTGATGTTTGGAGGAAGACTTCCCGGAATCAAATGAATAGCATGATCATGATCACGAATAGGTGGGAGTCCTTTGGGAGTTTCAAACGCCTTGGAATTATTGTCCAAGACATTTTGGAGATCTGGAGAAATAGATGATTTTGATGTTGGAACTTATAGTGAGAATAATTGTGCAATTATGCCTTGTTGTTCTTTCTTCAAAAGCTTTGTCATGACATTATAGCTTATTATCTTTCCTGGCTTCCCTATGATACCCTGTAATTCAACTTCCTTTCCTTATGAAAAAAAAAATCAAGAAAAGTTCTTGAAAATTAAAAGCTATTGTCCCTAAAGATTGTAACCATTGTACTCCTTGTACAACATCAGCACCTCCCATTGGAATGGAAAGCATTAGAATATTCAATACATATTTCCCCATGGTTAGCTTTCTATTATGGAATTTTCCAGGGAAATTTATAGTTCCTCCATTTGCAACCATCACTTGACACTCTGGTGCTAGGTATAGGAAGCAATTCAATTCCTTGGCTACCTTACAATGAATAAAATTATGGTTACTACCCAAATCAAAAAACACTGTTACCTTTTTCTTCTTGATATGTCCTTCTATCTTGAGAGTTTGAGGAGTGGTAATTCCTGCCAATGCATTACAGGATATGGTTGGACTCATTTCTTCTTTCTCTACATTTGGTTTCTGGTGTATAGCCTCTTCTTTTGAAGTTTTTTGTTCATTTTCTTCCTCCTCTTCACAATCCATGTAAAATAATTTCTTCTCATCACACTTATGACCTTTAGTGTATTTCCTATCACAACTATAGAAAAGCCCTTTTTCTCTTTTTTCTTCCAATTGTTGTGGTGTCAACCTTGTAGGTTGTGGAAGTCTAGGAGAAACAACACTTCCATCTTTATAGATGTGAGTGTTAGGCTTCCTTATCGCCATAATTTTACATTCAATTTTTCTTACCAACCTGAATGCCTTCTTTAATGAATCAGGTTCCCAAAGGAAAACCTCAGGTTGGATGTTATCATTTAAAGTCCCTATGAAGACATCAATCATGCATTCCTCTCGAATAAAGTTACCCTTATATTCAATTTTTGGAAGGCCTCAATGTGCTCCACCATTGAACCATTTTGTTTAAGATTTATCAATTAGCTAAAGAAGGGTTTTATCTTTGTATCCTCATAATGTGCTATCATTTCCTCCATAAAAATTGACCAAGTGACAATTTTTTTATGGGAGCAAAGCCATCGATACCATAAAAATGTATTTTTTTCTAAATATAAAGTTGCAATGCATACCTTTTGTGTTTTTTTCACATTATTGAGATCAAAATATTTCTCCATCTATAGTATTCATGCTATGGGATCCTTTCCATCAAACTTTTTCATATCGATCTTTGGAATATGGTGGGTCTTCAATCCAACATTAGAGTTTATGAAATTACGATTAACATTTATTTTGTTCTCATCATGAGTTTCCTCTACTATATTTTCGCCATTAGGAATCATTTCCTGTATCAACCTTTTCAAACCTTCCTTCAAACATTCAATGTCTACTTTTAGATCATTCTTCATGTCTTCCATGTTGTATTTCATTTTCTCTTCTATACCATCGATCTTAGCTTCCATGCCATCCATGTCATTCTATAAATCATCCATCTTAGCTTCCACACCATTCATCTTAGCTTCCATGCCATTCATCTTAGTTTCCATGTCTTTCTTCAAACCTTCCATTTTAGCTTCCATGCCTTTATTCAAACCATCCATTTCATATTGGTTGCTTTTTGCGAGAGCGAAATTTGTTGCACTTGCTCTTGTAATTTTGATATATCATGTTGCACTTCTTCCTCTTCATTAATCATAGAATAGCCTTCTGAGGGATTAATGTGTTGAATTATTTTTAAGGGGAATTTTAGAACCCAATACTGATATCTATGCTTCAATATGCCCTTGGAATCACTTCAAAATTATTTTTCAAACAAGACTTATGCAATTTGAAAATAAAATGCACACCTTTTGCTTGTTTTTGAGGAGCTTGATATTGAAACTGATGTATCTCTGTAATTTCAGATCCCTGATATTTTATCTCCAGTCCTTTAGTAACCCTCTAAATCTTCTTTCCAATGCCATACGTCTGACCTGATTTGGATTCTTCAAGGTAAAGTTATGCCTAATCTCCCACAATGACCTAATTATGGACTAGTTCAGTAGAGCAAACTTGTACAGTGTACCACGTGTCATTGTTTCCTCCTTCGGCTCTGATTGATACATAGGAACTTTCGACCGCCTTTTACATAATTCCAATCCGATGCTCAAAGAGAGATTTATGACGATTTTCCCAATGTCACCTCTTTGAGATGAAATTTAGGAGCCTGCAAAAACCATAACGTCCACAAATCATGTCTCCAAAATATTGTGAACCAATATCTGAAATTTTTACAGAATGTTCCCTAGGATTTCTTCGCAAATGGGTTTTTTTAGCCTCTAAACCTTCGTAGAAAAAAATTTATAGCGAAAATGTCATGATGAACTGTTTGAAGCAGCGAAACTCTAGAATCCAAAGCTCTGATACCAATGTTATGAAAACAACTCCAAAAATAGAATAAAAGAGAGATCAATGCCTTAGGAATCAGCCACTTCGAGGGGGAAACATCCTTTACATTACATAAATGAACAATTCTTGTATGATACAAATGACAAAACCTCCTTTCTATATATAGGAGTCCATGGGGTCACATTATAATCCTCGTTGACCTAACAATAATAATGTAAGGGCACAATAATAACAATATTGGGGCTACAGGGGTACCACAATAACAATAAGGGGGCAACAATAAGGGACTACACTAGTAATATAGGGACCTAACATTCTCCACTTCATTCTTCAATTATTGAAACTTCTCGAATACCTCATATTTTTTCTTGAAAAGGTATAACCGAGTATTCCTAGAGAAATCATCAATGAAGGTCACATAATATTGATGCCCACTAAGAGACTTTACTGCCATAGGACCACATACATCAGAGTGTATGAGATCTAAAACTTCCTTATATCTGGTATCACTTCTTGTAAATGGATTCTTCACATTCTTTCCTAGAGTACAACCCTTACAAGTCCCTTCATGTTCTTCCTTCAATTCGGGGATGTCATTGACCATTTGATTTAGAGATGGAAAAAGTTTAAAATGAAGTTGTCTATACCTTCTATGTCATGGTTACGAAGGGTTCACATTTAAGTGAACTAGGGCTTGAGATAGAGATGTAAAGAGTCTGTGTAATTTCCCCTCACAAATCCCATTTACCCTAGCATTATCAATACTAGAGTCCTTTCTCCAAACCAAAACTTTGTCATCAATAAAAGAAATTCTATCACCCTTATCCTCTAGACAAGAAATAAAAAGTAAGTTTTTCTTCAAACCTGGAACATATAGAATGTTGTTGAGGTGAATACTTCCACCATATTCGAGATCAAACAAAGTAGACTCAATCCCTTTCACTAGATATCTCTTCTTTTCACCAAGTTTGATTGGATGAGAGGAGGTTCATTTTTAAAAAATTTGGAGTTGACGGCATTCTCCTGTCATATGTCTCAATGCACCACTGTCAATAAACCATACATTCTCGTCCTTGAAGGTCCCAAAAAAAATGGAAAATAAACTTCCATCCATCACTTCATTGTTATCTTAAACAAGATCTTTAAGAAGTAACCCTTAATGGAGATAGTGAGATTCCCACGAAACTTGAAACCCTTCTTCAGAATACTTGTCATAGTTCCAAGTAGGATGTGATCTTCAGTCTCCTTCTCGCAACTTAGCTCTGATACCATATTGGAAAATCAAGTGTTTTGCAGATTATTGTTGACTTTCCTTGATAATTTCTTGTGATGTTAGTTGGCGTTTTATTACTTATTATTATTTGTTCATCAAGAAATTGCCACAACAATGAAGATCACGATGACACAAAGTACACAAGATATAAGCTCCAAGTCAGGGGAAAACCCAGAAAGAATGCTTCTCTTCTTATAGAATATTCTTACAATGAAACTTCCAAGACCCAAAGACCAAAGCCCAAAATCCTCCCAAGCACCAAGTCATCCCCCTGGCAGGATCTGTCCAAGGTAGCTTCAAGACTTCGACCTTCTGCAAATTCGCTCTAGATTTTCGGCCCTGCAATTTCAGCCTCCTGCAACTGGCAGCTACACAAAAAACCTAGAAGCTTCACACGTGTGGATAGAGAAAGAGATAAACCCAAGAAACTTCACTTTCTTCTTCCTTCCTTTTCCTATTAGCTCTTTCTTCTCCTTCGCTATTGCAGATCAAAATTGTCTTGGATGTGTGTCACAAATGAGTCGAGTTCCTTCTATTTATATCCTTCTTGATGGGTCAAATAGCCTTCCTTTAGGCCGAATTTTCCTTGACTAGGATAGACTTGGTCTTGGAGGAATAAATGGATTTTTCTTATAAAAAAAATATTTCTTTTGTTACAATGAGTCCAAATGGGACTGTAATACATGACAAATTCTTCTTTGTCCTAGAAATACCTAGAAGCACGAAGAACGTGCTTTTGACCTAGACTTGAGCATGAAACCCATGCTTTAAATAAATAAATAAATCTTTCTTTATACAAAATATACAATGTCATGTTTACAAAAGGTAATTGTGAAGATTGAACCTAGTAACAATTTCCAACAGGGGTCAAACACCAAGGTAGAGATTTCAACAGTCTAGGCTCTTCTTCTTATGGCAGCCTCATTGAACATTGTTTCTCTCCAATTTTATGGAGATTCAGAGTATGTGGTTTATTGGCTTGCTTGGAGAGGAAATTTTCAGGTTATTTCCATTCATCATTCGATGAATCGAATAAAATTTCTTAAGGGTAATTTCCATTCTCTCTCCTTCCAGCATATCCTTAGAGAATGGAACCAGTAAGCTGACTATCTATCTAAGAGAGCCTTTTCTATGGAGGAAGGGTTGATCTATTTCGAAGAACGCAAAGGACTTCAGCTTATGAGGAGCGGTTCCATTCCTTTTCCCATTGATTATCAGATGGTTCCAAATTTCTAAATTATCTGTGTTTTTTATTGTCATTAGTATTATCTCCTTGTATAAAAGCTAGAGAAAATTTTATTTTTTTGGTGTCCATTGTTTAGCAGTCTCTCCAGACACATTTTCTTATTTGTGTCTAGTTGATATTTATCAGTTATCTTGGTTTTTCCTCTTTTTAGGACTTAGGTGATTGATCCTCATATATTCCCATATTTCAAAGTTAATTTTTATAATGTATTGAATATCAGATAAGATACTTATCATCTTTTTGTAAGTGTACTCCTTACTTGAAATGGATAATTTCAAGGAAAAAAAATCTTGATTAAAACATCACCATACAAAATTATCTTCCTCATTTCCATTTTTTGAAACTTGAAATGCACCAAACCTTGCTTCATTTGTATTAAAGCCAAAAACTCGAGTTGTTATAGGAACATCCTCCACGTGTGCATTAATGCCACCAAACATTCCTTCCACCTTGAAATGAATATTGTTCAAGCCAAAACATTTCTCATAAGCATATCAAATATCATACCGTTGGAATAGTTTTGTATTTGTGAATTCTCTGATAGTTCGATATCCAATTTCGAACATAAACGTGTCTCATATGTCGTATCGAAATATTATCGGTGACCTAAATGTGTGTTATTTGTCAGATCAAAATATCATGGGTGACCTAAAGTCTCGATACACCAATATGGTGGAATTTCAAATTGGGTTAAGGGATTAAAAATCGTGTGTTTTATTCATGCTAAGGAAAAAAAAATATTGTTATAGGGTTATATAGTAGTTAGTGTTTTCCACTTAGGTTAAATATAAATTAATTAATTAAATAAAAATAAATAGATTTCATAAAAATAAATAAAACAACTAATGAAATTTTATATTATTGAATGCAATTCAATATTAACAAAACGAAAGTAGTGGTTTTCTCTAATATATATATATATATATATATATATATATATATAACTAGTATAAGTTCTATTTTGAAGGCAATATTTTGGAAGAAGTTGCGGATTACAAATATCTCAAAATTGACTTCAACAGAATTCTAAGTCGGGATGGTTGTAGAAAGAAAAGAACTATGGGGGTTTGGAAAGTATTTTATGCTTTTCAAAATAGGTGTAGAGAGGCAGAGTTATGGGACTGGAAAACCACTCAAACTCTTTTTGGGCTTCTGGTGATCCTGATAATTCTCTATGGTTGTGAACTATGGGCCAACAGTACATCTGACATGTCTTGGAAATAAATTGAGAAAATTCGGAAGCGTTTGATTACAAACAAATTCAAAATTAGAAGTGTAGCTCCTTATGCTATCTTGTTAAGTGAAATGGGGGTTGCTCCATTGAAGCAATTGTTATGGTACGAGTCATAAGGTCTTTAAAACAAATTGAGAAAATGGAGGAGGGCAGATGGCCTAAGGTTGTCTTTAATGACATATTGTGCAAAAGAGAGAAGACTTGGATGCAGCAAAATAACAAATGGTTGAGTAAATGGGGTATTTGCTTAAACATCTGTCCCATAAACAGTAAAGAGATGAAATCTTTTGTTATGGATAAGTTCCACAAGTGTACTTGGGATAAGGAGTTAGGGAGAAAGAAAGTACTATATTGAAGTGTTTAATCTCACTGATTATCATCAACAAAAAGCATACATAGAGGCCAATATTTCTTGGAGAGCTAAAATTCTTATTGTCGAGTTAAAGACTAATTCTTATCAACTTAGTTGTGAAACAGGGCGTTGGAAAAGGCCAAAAGAAAGTTGGGAGAAAAGAGTGTATTTTTTGTTCTTCCTTAAAAGTGGAAATAGAAAATAATTTCATTTTAGAATGTGGGGCATTCAAAGACAACGGGGAAATTTATGCAAATATCCTGGCAGCTAGCTCTTGGGATAATCTATTCAGTGAGGGGTTTGTCAAGAAGTTGGGAGAGTTTATTGTGAGGCTTCACAAGAAAATGGTTGAATACCACAACCAGATGAAGAAGAAATATGTCTCATAGGTTATCTTTAGCCTCGTGGATGTTAAAATAATTACTTTCTTTCTTTCACGAAAAATTAAGAAATATTAAAAAATATGATTAACTAATATTGTTTATATTAACATATATACACTTTAATATATATGTTTATTTATTTTTATATATATTTATGTGTTTTATTATATGTGTGTGTGCTTGTGTGTGTTTTTAATATAATAATAAGTCTTCTTAAGTTGAAAATATGGAGAAAAAATTATAAATCATGAAAATGGAAATAATAGAAAAAGGGAAAAATAAATAAATAAAAGGAAAATAAAACTAAAAACAAAAATTAATAACTAAGAGAAATGGAAGTTACTAAAGAGCCATAATAAGATCTCAACCAATCACTTTACAAATAAATAAATGTAAAAAATAACAAAAATTGAATTCCCAATGTTAAATTATGGATAAGTGGCATAAATTTTTGGTCAATAACAAACTAATACACAGTCAAAGCAAAACTAAATAAGTAATACCATGCATGGTGTAATGAATGTGTAATACCATGTCGACCAATATAATAAGAACAAAAAAAACCCTAAAAATTTAAAAAATTAGGAAAAGTCAAAGACATTTTTTTTTTTTTTAGATATTATTTTTTATAGATGAATGCCTTTGGGATTAATCGTATCATTAGTTTTTGTTTTATTATATTTTGTTAGCATAGATTTACTTTAATTTCAAATCTACCAAGTGTTGAGAGGGGTCAAATTTCTTGAGATGCAAAGAGATATGATCCATTTTAAGGCTTGGTAGATTCCGAGTTAAGATGGATATATGTTGGTTTAATGCCCCATTTAAATAGGCTATATTCCACATGAATACAATATTCCACATGAATACAATAAGTTCTCATAAACCTGGAGCTCACCATGAGTAATTTGACCAAGTCAAGTTTACCTTAACTACACAATAAAAATTAATAAAAATAAAAATAATAGCTTATAATTTTTATTTTAACATTGGGTTATTTATCTTTTTATTTCATTTTATTTTGACCAAGTTAAATGTTTACAAGACATTATATTAAATTACAACATCTCTATCATATTGGGTTGAGAGTGTCTCTCTCTACTCAAGGTTGGACTCAAGCCAGGCTAGCATAAAGACCCCTAGTCTTGGCTCAACCATTGGGATATAAAAGAGGAGATCATCTTGAAAAATAAGGATAATATTAAAAATACTATTATTTAAGTTGTGGGATGATAAGAAGCTAGAGGGGAAAATGAAGCTAAGTTATTATAAGGAGGTGATTAACCCCACTCTTTCTAACTAGAACTATTTTTCTATCTTGACCATTGTTAAGAAGAAAATGGACATTGAGAAGACAAGAACTAATTCTCTTGAGCTTCTAAGTGAAATTGGGGGTTGGTCTATTCCTAAAACACCTTGGGATGAAAGAATCTGTCACCTTTGCTATACTAAGTGGGTTAAAGATGAAAAACACTTTCTCTTGGATTCCCAATTTTTTACTCGCATTTGTTCTCATTTCCAAAACATTTGCTCCACTACCAACTTTCTTGACTTGTTAAGTCAACAAAACTAGGAATGTTTATTTCCCTTCCTTTTTATCATAAAAATAACATACTAAAGAATAGCAATTAATTTCTTACTTTTTAAAAGTCTCATAAACCACATTACTTTTAGTAAATGTTAATCATCATTATTATAATATATATATTATTATAAAATATATCTACAACTAAAGAAAAAAATAAATTGTTTTAAAAAGTATTTAAAAAATTTATTTAAACATTAAAAAAAACGTCTAATTCACTCTTTTATTTAATGCATTTAGTTTCAAGTGAAATTCATGGAGGATGAGATTAAATATGTTTCCTTGAGCGCAGGAATTGAGCGCAGGAATAGAGTCATGAGTTCTTGATCCAAGACAAATGTCATGATTAGGAAGGTAAACTGTCAAAGAGGAAAAAAGTAAATATCATTTTTTAATATTCAAAATTTTATATTTTTCCCAAAATGCGATTTTTCAGCTTTTTTCAAGGCACAAACCAAAATGCATATAAGCAACTCTCACTTGTATTATTCTTAATTTGCCAAAAGTTTAAAATTATGATAAATTCATAATTTTTAAACAAAATTTCAAAGCCCGAAAAAATCAATGCATTATTCAAATTCAGAATTCTCTTTATTCCATTATTTAGCATGTATTATTTCAAGACATGAATTAAGCTTCGAAGTATTTAGTCTTTAGTTTAATTATTTTAATATACCAAACGCTCAATTAACTCACTTGTATTATGAAAATGAATTTTTATGAAGTGTTGATAGCCCACCCTTATACAAAGCGAGGTATAAAACAAAGGTTGAATGATTAGAAAACAAACAAATTCAGAAAGCCTTACCTATAATGAATGTGAGGAGAATGCAACCCCAAAAAAACAAGTTTTTATTATGCAACTAGAACCATTGTTGTTAAGAAATATGCTTTTAATTATTCCACTTCCATTCAAAATATGCATGTAATTCTCATTGTGTCACTAAATCATCATCTTAATATAATAAAAAATAATCGATAATATGAAGCATGTGAAACCAAAAAATCAAGAAAGTAAGGCCATCACATTAGCTCTTCAAATCAAGCAAAACGAAATCAAATATAAGGAAAGTGAAGTAATCTCAAAATTTTATTAAGGGACTCTTAATTTTTGACAAAAAGTAATGGAATTTATTGAGGCTCAACAAAATTTAAAAAGAAATACAAAAGAAAACATGTATTAAAATTCATTGAAAGGATATCAGGTCATCAATTTAGAGGGTTATTCTATTCCAAACAAGGGAGATTATAACTGGACCTCTTCCTTGGGACTAACCTCTTCCTTAGATGAACTTGAAGTGAGGTGATATTTGTGTTGTTCGAAATATCTCAATTTGTAAAATAACATCAAGAAGCTATACAAAAAATCGCCAAGGTTTTACCCTAAAATATGTCATTTGATGCCTTAAACATGTTTTAAAATTGTTTGGACCCTGAATCAACAAAGCAAGAACTACCCCTAAAATATGGGACCTATGTAATATCCCCAATTTTTGCAGCTAATGGGAATATTGCATTTTTAATTTCAGTTTGCTTAACTCATGAATAAAAGTGTAAAGGAGGAACTATAAAACTCCTAATCAACAAAATAGATCAATGCCCAATGTGAACATGGACAAATCTGGGCTATTTCAATAAAATACACTTAGGTGTGAAAAGGAATGAAGAAGGTTGACTAGGTCAATAGGACCAAATCACAGCAGTGTCTAGATGCATTGAACCTCCTCATTGATCAATGCAGTTTTAGATGGAGACCCTTCATGTGAAAAGGGTTAACTCATTGGAGGTGGTTTAGGGTTTTCAAAGCCCTAATGTTATAAAATGAAGAGGAAGGCCACAAGGAAAGGTTGTTGAAGATAATTCGATTTTGAGATTGCTTAGGCAGCTCAAAATCTCTGGCTATTTAGCTACAGAGAGGAATTTTCTGTTTACGAATTCCTCCTCCTTCATTGAGAAGCTCTTGAAGGAGTATGTTTTGAAATGCCTCACATATAGGCTTGAGGCCAAGCATCCTCCATCAAGACAACGTTATTTCTGCAGCAGAATAATACTGTGTTGTTGGGTGTTGCAGTGAGGGGTTTTCAACACCACTTCCAAATCTAGTTTTGCAGAAAAGGGAGCATTCCTTTCTCTAGAAGATTAGTGAGGAAGCATTGAGCATCAGTTCCAGATCTTGGCGTCAGGCCAAAGGACCTTCCAACATCAACTGCACAGTATACTTCAGAAACTGCGTTATTTTCCAGTGCATTGCTGCAGCAGGGTTTCTACCCTAGTTTGGTGCTCATTTCCTTGAGGAAGGGCCATCCCTTCTTCCGGAAAGCTTGTACTTCAGCCTCTTCTGTAATTTTGTATATTTCAACTCATCTATTTAGAGTTTCAGTGATTATGCATTTTTCAAATCCATATTTAGCAGATCTGATTCTTGTATGTGTTCTTTCATGAAACACCCTTGTCGAGTGATCTATTTGATGTATAAAAGGATTTGAATCTCCATTTTTCTTCATGCTCAGTTATAATAAACTTCAGATCTAATGTTTCATAAATATTTTGTCTAATGTCTTCAGAAATTACACTCTGCATGCTTCAGCCATTTTTGCATACTCAAAGTCATGGGAAATCAACATTTTTAAGCATATCTGGGGATGGATGAACTATTTAACATAGCTATAATGCTTTGTTTGAGCTGAAATTCAGAGCATAGGTCCCTCACAACCTAATATAAAATAAAATCCCTCCATTTACCTTAATTTTACGCAGATTTCTGAATACATCTATTTTAGGGTCAAAATCACTGCTTTTCCCCACCTTTTGGATCCTAAATTCAGATCTGAGTTGTTGTTGTTGTACTTGAAATCAGTTTCTAAGTGTCTATCAACACATTTTATGCTCTGATATCTCTCTGCACTTTTAGTAGAGCGTTTTACTTTGCTGCAGCCCCTCATTGGGCCTTCTCTTGAAGATAACTAAGTGTGGGAGATCTGTTTAACCCACCTAGTCTTATTTTTTTCAGCTCAAATCTTGGATTTAGCTTGTTTATTGTCTGATCTAAAGGATCCAAGAGTTATTTTCCTATTCTAAAGCATATTTTTTTGAAAATGTGTTTTTAAGTGCATGATTCATGAGTTGTTCCTAAATAGGAATATTACAACCTACAAGATAATAATTCCTAATTTTCCACCCATAGTACCAAAATAGATGACTAGTTATATACAGTGATCCATTTTGAAACATTGTGTCAAGTCAACTAAGGGTTCCATTGTGACCCAAAAGATGTAATTAATATAACCAAAAATATTTCTACTAGGAGGTCCAAAAAATTTAGATGAATTAAGAATATGAATTTCCAACTATATATCAAGGTTGATTGAAGCATCATAGGAGATCAAGGACTTTTTTCTTCCTCTTAAAAGGTAAGATAAGTACAAAATTTCATGTAATCATGGTATGTTTGGCACTTAGTTCTCATCCCTCCTTATGTATTGCTTAGGTGTTAAATTATCTTCTTGGGGTAATAATTACATGATTGGTAATTCCAAAATAGAATTCAATTTAGGGGTTTTTATTCCTTTCCCATATGTTTTTTCCTTATAAGCAATGAGTAGTATTAATGTCATTTTGTAATCCTCAATATAAAAAAAATTATTACTGAGATACAAACATAGCATTGCCTTGTATAGTATGTGGATCAATGGGTGTACATGAGATAATTTAACAAAAATAACCCTAATATATATTAACGGTCATCCATGCACTCATACTAACATTGCAAATTTCATAAATTCATAGTTTAAATGTTCTATATTTTGACTCTTTTTTTAGCATAATTTCTAGATAATTTTGTCCAAAATCCAACAAGGAGTTGATGGAATTATAGGTTTGAGCAATGAATTCTACACAATTCAAGTGCCCCAAGGGCCTTTTAGGGTTTTGAATCTATTTATGCATTCATAAGTGCAACTTAAATAACAAAAACTGACAATCTCACCAAAACTTTGTATCGTTGAGTTCCAATTAAAAAAAACCAAAAAACGAAAACAAAATGTAGAACAGTTAGATTTTGTTATTCATAAATATATCTAGATATTCATTGAGTTTGATGAGAGATCCAATAACAAAGAGATTTTTTATGAATGGGAAGGTGTCAAAAATTTTTGTTGTGCATGTAATACGTAGCCTATATCTTGGTGATGAGTTGGTAATAACTAAAACTTCCATAAACCTCCTTTTACTTGAAAAAGGGGAATACATTAGTATTCCCTTTAGATTTCTTATTGGGGAATTTTAAAAAAGAACTAATTGATATTGTATTTACAATATATTTTATATAAATGATGATGCAGGAGCATCCAACTCAGGGTAGACAAAAGGACAGGTGTTTGTCTTACTATTACGTTTGATTTGTAGGCAGGTCATTGAACCTGGGTTTAATTTTTATTTTATTTTAGAAATTACATCATTAGGGTCTAATGGTCACTTAAGTTTTGTAGTTATCACTTAAAGTTTTCTTTTAGTTTGTATTTAAAAATCATTCTTAGATTAAAAGAAAAAATGACAAGAATGTAACTATGACAAACTGCTGACAATTTGAAACTGAAAATTGTTTTCAATACAGTGATACAAAAGGAAGAAAAAAATACATTTGCAGGGTTGATTTTCCATCACACAGAGGGAAGGAGGATAATAAAACGAAACAGAGATTTTTTTCAGAGAAACCATCTAAGTCTACAAATTGCAGCCTAATACTATTATTACTTTTCTTTCTATTGATATATTATTGAATGTGAAAACATTGACTAATTGCGTGACTGTAACAAGAACGAATAGAAGAAAATTCACACCTAGGTGCTGGAGCGATTAACCGACTTAACAAACTAAAGACTACATCTACCGGCGAGTCTACACAGACAAGATAATTTCGCAAATATTTCCCAAACAAGCAAGAATTACAAAAACATAACTAGGTATTCATCATCATATAAACACTTTAATTCCACTATTTACAAGTAAAGTTCAAAATTCTTTTAAACAAATTCTGGAAGATTATCAAGAAATATATATTATAGACTTCGTTTGCGATTTTCGGTTCGAAACCCCACACAAATAGTGTTCACAACTGAAGTAATATCACATAGAAACAAAAGAACAAAACTCAGAAGTGACTGTATAGTCATTTGTATACATTTTGTATAACTACCCAGAAGGGAAATTACATGAAAACCAAACTATGGTGAATACACAGTAAGAAAGGAGGCACGGAGGTTGGTTTCATTAACAAACAAGTTACGAGCTACCAGAGATTTCTTAAAGGAGACGGCCCTACCCTTTAGGGTTTCGAAAGCTGAGAGAAGTGAATCACAAACTGAAGGTTTGTGAATACCTGCGAGCAAAGGAGACATTTTCAGAGATTAGAGCTCTGAACTGGTATTAAAACCAAACAAGAATGAAACTAAAAGAAAGAAGATGCGAAGAGTGTATTGGGTGACTTACCATAAAAACAAAGAGTCGCTGAACAAAGGAGGAAACTTCGGTTGAAATCGACAAGGGCCTGCTCACAAGGAGCAAAGATCATTAGAAGCTTCATCAAAACGCAGAAGAGATTAAAGCAAAGACAGAGAGATTACCTTTGAATATTTTCGAGCTGAAAGCGGACAAAGAAACCCTTGGCGACCTCAACCTGCAGGCGTAAAAAGAAACTAGTTAGAGTTTCAAGTAAACTGAAGGTGGAGACTTAAAAATGCCGGATTGAAACATATACGAAGGGAGCAAGTAATATTTATAAACCAGAAGATACCCTATCAGTGAAGAACTGTTGAACGCCACCGTAGGGTTTGATAAAACCCATGCCATAGAAAACAGTGAACAGGGAGCAAAGTAAAGCTACCACGTCGGCAGAAGAGCCACAGAATAAGCCTCACGGAACTAGAACAGTCACAGAGAAAACCTCGTAAAGAAAATTGGAACAGACACAGAACAAAAAACCCTCACAGAGCTCGGCAAGTGAAAAATGATTATCGACTGATAGAGTTAGGGTTTGATAGCGCGGGAGAGTGAATTTCGAGAACAGGACAAGTGTCATGTTTCGTGACAGCTCACAAGGAAAAGAGAAGTAAATAGAGATTGATTGCAATTAAAAACCAAATCTGCCAACGTACCATACAAATAACACATATATTAAAAAACAATAATTTCACCAATATTTGAATCTATAATGTGTATGTGATATGACAAAACATATAAATAAATTGTGACTTGTTTTAAGTTTTGTTCAAAGTTTTTTTTGGAGCGTAGATTTAGTGTCAAGGGCTGGGACCCATCAATTTTTGGTATCAGAGCAAGGTTGTGAGTTTGAAGAAATGGAGGTTGGTCGACGAGGTCGAGGAAGAGCTATTAGAATAGCAGAGGAAGGATTGAGGGAAGAGATCCAAATTTTGAATTCCCGTTTGGCAGAAATAGAGGCAGGAAGGAGAAGAGATCCTGAGGGAGGAGATGACAGTGATGAAGAAGCTGCAGAGACAACAGATGGATCAAATGGAGAAGGACCTGAACTCAGAATGTTTAGGTCAGTTTTGTTATCAAGTAGTAAGCCAAAGCATTAGCTTTCTACTGATGATGGAAATTTATCAGCAGAGGTGCTGTTGGATTGGCTCAATGAGCTAAATAAATATTTTGACTATGAAGTGATCAGCGAAGATAAGAGAGTAAAATTCGCTGCCACCAAGTTGAAAGGACATGCGTCCTTATGGTGGGATAGTGTCCAGGTAGAGAGGAAAAGGTTGAATAAGAAACCTATAAAGAAATGGGCCAAGATGGAGGCTAAACTGAAGGGTAAATTCTCACCCAAAGATTACCAGATTATGATGTACAGGCAGGTAAAAAATCTGAAATAAAAGGGGTTGATTGTAAAGGAATATACAGAAGAATTCTACAGGGTAAATTTGAGAGTTGGTTATGTAGAAGACACCCCTGAAAAGACAGCAAGGTTTGTGAATGGATTGAGGGGGGAAATACTAGATGAAATAAGTATTATTTCACCCAGAACCATAGATGAGGCATATCAGTGTGCCTTAAAATCAGAGGAGAAAATAAACATAAATCAGAATGCCAGAAGAGGAGGAGGATCTGGCAGAGGGAAAGGACGGGCCTTTGGTAGAGATAGAGCTGTCAATCCTAGTGATGAAGGCAGCAGTTCCAAGACTCCAGGAACAACAAAAAGAGACAATAACACTAGAAGGGGAAGGCCATACCAGCGTGGAAGAGGTAATGGCAGAGGCAGAGGAGCTGCTATCTAGTGTTATAGGTGCCATAAGTGGGGGCACAAGTCTTATGACTTCCCTGAGGGTGAACCAACAGGAGGTAGAGGAACATATGTTGCCTAGATGGAGGAAGCAGAAGCACCACCCCAAGAGGTAGAGAATGTACCAGAGACAGGGGAGGCCTTGGTGCTGAATAAAGTGTTGCTGAAACCTGCAAAAGAGGGAGTTGAGCCGGATCAAAGAAAAACATTATTCCGAACAGTTTGCAAATCACATGGTAAGTGCTGCAAACTGATAATTGACAATGGAAGTATAGAAAATTTAGTAGCCACAGAAATGGTGGAGAAGTTGGGGCTGAAGAGGCTGAAACACCCCACTCCTTACAAGGTGTTGTGGTTACAAAAGGGACATCAACAGTTAGTTGATGAGCAGTGTGAAGTTGAGTTCCATATTGGAAGGTATAAGGATAAAGTTATTTGCGATATTATGCCTATGGATGTGTGTCATATACTGTTAGGGAGACCATGGCAGTATGACAGGAAAGTGGTGCACGATGGGAAGACAAACTGTTACAAGTTTTTCAAGGATGGGATTAAGCATACGCTTGTACCCATCAAGGAAGAAGAGACAACAGAGACTAGTGGAGTTAAAGCATTGTTGGTGGGAGGAAAAGAATTTTTGAAGCAGATCGAGGATAATGAAATTAAATTTGTTGTTGTAAGGAGGCCAAAAACAGTAATATTGCATACAAAAATTATAGATCTACCAAAATAAATCCAAGATATGTTGCAATATTTCGGTGACATTATAGTGGATGATTTACCAGATGAGTTTCCTCCTAAGAGAATTATCAGTCATCATATCAATTTTATACCAGGAGCTAATTTACCAAACAAGGCAGCATACAGAATGAGTCCTAAAGACAATGAAGAGATTAGGAAGCAGGTACAGGAACTGCTAGACAAAGGGTTGATAAGGGAGATCTTGAGCCCCTGTGCAGTTCCAACAGTTTTAGCTCCTAAGAAGGGTGGAGAATGGTGGATGTGTATAGATTCGAGAGATATCAATAAAATTACTATTACATACAGATTCACATTGCCACGAATGGATGACATGATGGAATGCTTGAGTGGAGCAGCATACTTCTCAAAGATCGATCTGAAGAGTGGTTACCACCAGATTCGAATTCGAGAAGGGGATGAGTGGAAAACAGCTTTCAAGACAAATGAAGAGATTTATGAGTGGTTGGTAATGCCATTCGGTTTGAGTAATGCCACTAGTACGTTTATGTGCCTGATGAACGAAGTGCTAAAAGAGTACATTGGGAAATTTGTGATTTTTTATCTGGACGATATTTTGATTTTCAGCAAGACTAAGGGAGAACACTTTCGACATGCTCAAAGTGTGTTGGAGAAATTGCAGCAGAATAAGCTGCTGATAAATCTAAAAAAATGTACCTTTTTTCAGAAAGAATTGGTTTACTTGGGTTTTGTGATTGCAGAGAATGCACTGAAGATGGACCCAAAAAAAGTTACAACTATTGTTAGCTGGCCATCCCCAAAGAATCTATTTTAGGTTCGAAGTTTTCATGGGTTGGAAAGTTTTTATCGGAATTTTATTAGAGATTTCAGTGGAATCTGTGCACCTATGTTGGATACCATCAAAAAGGAAAATTAGCCTTTCTGTTGGACAGAAGCAACAGAGAGAAGTTTTCAAAATTTGAAGAAGATCACTAAAAGACCGATTTTGAGGTTGCCTAATTTTAACAAACTTTTTCAAGTTCGTTGTGATGCTAGTGGTACAGCCATTGGGGCAGTACTTAGCCAGGAGGACAGGTCGGTCGCTTATTTCAGTGAGAAGTTGAATGAAAGAAGGAAAAAGTACTCATCCTATGATAAAGAATTTTATGTTGTTGTCCAAGCGCTGAAGCATTGGAGACACTATTTATTAGGTAATGAATTTTTTTTATTTTCTGATAATTCTGCATTACAGTATATTATGCAGCAGCAAAAATTAAACCATAAGCATGCAGAATAGGTTGAGTATTTGCAGAGTTTCACATTTGTGTTGAAACACATTAATGGACAGGTCAACAAGATGGCAGATGCATTGAGCAGAAGAGCTCTACTCTTATAGGAGAGTATGATACAAGTGCTCGGTTTTGAGCATTTGAAGGACTTGTATCAGACAAATGCAGATTTTAAAGAGGCTTATGAAGCTTGTCAAAATCCTTTGCTAAGGAACAATAGTCCATGGCTGGACTATAATTTGCAGGAAGGATTGTTATTCAGAGGAGGATAGTTATGCAGTCCCGACTGTGCAATGAGGGAGAACATTATTCAAGAAAAGCACAGTGGAGGTCTAGCTGGAAATTTTGGCATAGAAAAGACATTATCATAGCTCGGACATTTCTATTACTGGCCAAATATGCGATGGGACGTGCAGAGATATGTGACCAGATGTAAAATGTGCCAATTGGCGAAGGGACACAGCCAGAATACATGACTTTATACGTCACTACCTATTCCAAGTAGACCGTGGGACTTAGTCAGCTTGGACTTTGTCTTGGGTCTGCCCAGGACGTGGCGAGGTTTTAACTCGGTGATGGTGGTAGTAGAAAGGTTTTCTAAAATGGAACATTTCATTCCTTGTCGAAAAACTAGTGATGCCACTCATGTAGCACACTTGTTTTTCACGAAGATCGTCAAATTGCATGGCCTACCGAGGTCCATTATTTCTGACAGGGATGTGAAATTCACAAGACATTTTTGGCATACCCCGTGGAAGAAGTTGGACACTCAGTTGAATTTCAGCTCCGCATATCACCCACAAACTGATGGGAAAACGAAGGTGGTGAACAGGAACTTGGGAAACCTGATACGAAGTTTGATTGGTGAAAATTCGCAGATGTGGGATCATGTACTTGCTCAAGTGGAATTTTCTTATAATGATTCACCAAATCCCAGCACAGGATACATTCCTTTTCAAGTTTTGTATGGCATGCATCCTCGCGAAATACATGAACTGTAGGATTTGGGAAAGCTTGAAAGAAGGAGTGTTGATGGGGAAGATTTCGCCCAAGCAATGAGCGATTTACATGAGCAGGTGAAATCAAAATTGCAGGACAGCAGTCAAAAATACAAGCAGCAAGCAGATTTGAAGAGGCGGGAAGTTCATTTTAATGTAGGGGACGAAGTTCTTGCACATTTACGCAAGGAACGTTTTCCTAAGGGCGAATATAACAAGCTGAAGTTTAAGAAGATTGGCCCCTGTAAAATTCTTTGAAAATTTTCCGCCAATGCCTATAAATTACAACTGCCACTAGGGATAGGCATATCGCCCATCTTCAGTGTGGCAGATTTTTTCCATATACTGCCAGCCCTGAAGATGACAGGGCAGCATGGCCAGAACGAGACACCCAGTTTAACAGTGGTTCTTGGATGAGGCAAATGCCTATGACTCAACCCCTTGAGATTGAGAGCATTCTCGACACACAAGTAGCCAAGCGCACTCGTAGGAAGGAGTACTTACGGTACCTTGTCAAGTGGAAGAACCATCCAATTGAGCACAGTTCGTGGCTTGACGCGGCGCAAATACAAAAAGCAAGCTATTCTGTTGAGGATCTCATGCAATGGAGCCATGAATTTTTTTTACCCCGGGAGTCTGATGTAGGAGAATCCAACTCAGGGTAGACAAAAGGATAGGTGTTTGTCTTATTGTTATGTTTGATTTGTGGACAGGTCATTGAACCTAGGTTTGATTTTTATTTTATTTTAGAAATTACATTATTAGGGTCTAATGGTCACTTAATTTCTGTAGTTATCACTTAAAATTTTCTTTTAGTTTGTATTTACAAATCATTCTTAGATTAAAAGAATAAATGACAAGAATGTAACTATAACAAACTGCTGACAGTTTCCAACTGAAAACTGTTTTCAATACAGTGATACAAAAGGAAGAAAAAAATACATTTGTAGGGTCGATTTTACATCACACAGAGGGAAGGAGGATAATAAAACGAAACAGAGATTTTGTTTCAGAGAAACCATCTGAGTCTATAAATTGCAGCCTAATACTATTATTACTTTTCTGTCTATTGATATATTATTGAATGTGAAAACATTGACTAATTGTGTGACTGTAACAAGAACGAATAGAAGCAAATTTGCACCCAGGTGCTGGAGCAATTAACCAACTTAATAAACTGAAGACTACATCTACCGGCGAGTCTACACAGATAAGTGAATTTCGCAGATATTTCTCGAACAAGCAAGAATTACAAAAACATAACCAGGTATTCATCATCATATAAACACAGAATTTTAATTCCACTATTTACAAGTAAAGTTCAAAATTCTTTTAAACAAATTCTGGAAAATTATCAAGAAATATATATTATAGACTTCGTTTACGATTTTGGGTTCGAAACCCCACACAAATAGTGTTCACGCCTGAAGGCAAATCACATAGAAACAAAAGAACGGAACTCATAAGTGACTTTATAGTCATTTGTATACATTTTGTCTAACTACCCAGAAGGGAAATTACATGCAAACCGAACTATGGTGAATACACAGTAAGAAAGGAGGCACGGAGGCCGGTTTCATTAACAAGCAAGTTATGAGCTACCCGAGATTTCTTAAAGGAGACGACCCTACCCTTTAGGGTTTCGAAAGCTGAGAGAAGTGAATCACGAACTGAATGTTTTTGAATACCTGTGAGCAAAAGAGGAATTTTCGGATATTATAGCTATGAATTGGTATTAAAAACCAAACAAGAACGAAACTAAAAGAAAGAAGACGTGAAGAGTGCATTGGGTGACTTACCAGAAAAACAAAGAGCCACTGAGCAAAGGAGGAAACTTCGATTGAAATCAACAAGGGCTTACTCATAAGGAGAAAAGACTGTTAGAAGCTTCATCAAAACACAAAAGAGATTAAAGAAAAGACAGAGAGATTACCTTTGAAGATTTTCGAGCTGAAAGCGGACAAAGAAACCCTTGGCGACCTCAACCTACAGGCGTAAAAAGAAACCAGTTAGAGTTTCAAGTAAAATTGAAGGTGGAGACTTAAAAATGCCGGATTGAAACATATACAAAGGGAGCAAGTAATATTTATAAACCAGAAGATACCATATCAGTGAAGAACTGTTGAACGCCACCGTAGGGTTTGATAAAACCCATGCCATAGAAAATAGTGAATAGGGAGCAAAGTAAAGCTACCACATCAGAGGAAGAGCCATGGAATAAGCCTCACAGAACCAGAACAGTCACAGAGAAAACCTCGTAAAGAAAATCGAAACAGACACAGATCAGAAAACCCTCACAGAGCTCAGAAAGTGGAAAATGATTGTCGACTGATAGAGTTAGGGTTTGATAGCGCGGGAGAGTGAATTTCGAGAACAGGACAAGTGTCAAGTTTCGTGACAGCTCACAAAGACAAGCGAAGTAAATAGAGGTTGATTGCAATTAAAAACCAAATCTGCCAACGTACCATACAAATACCACATATATCAAAAAACAATAATTTCACCAATATTTGAATCTGTAATGTGTGTTAGCCACCTATATTTTTCAATTATATTAGTTGGTGGCTAAATATTCTTTGCAGCCTTCAAGAAACAAATTCAGGCCTAAAAATTGTTGGTACTTGAAGTCTGTTGGTAAGATTCTAAACTACTGATTGGTTCTACATACCCTTCCTCCTCTCTGCCTCTGATGTTCCATGAAAATCCTAATCGAATATTGCTGCATCCTCCTCCTTTTTCTCTCCCCTTCTTCCATCTTTTCCTCATTTCTTCAAGTCTCCTTTCATTCATAAAAACCCCATCAAACCCTTTTATATTCCTTATTCCTCCATTAATCTCATTTCCTAAGGTTAAAAACTCATTTTTTGACCTATCGGAACCTTTCTCCTCTTGCAAAAATCATTAAAAAACCATAGAAAAAAATACGTTTTCTATGCGTTAGGCTTTAGCCCCTCAGGCTAAGCCCCTGCTTTCTCTCCATCTATATGTCCCCCCGCCAGAACCGTGTGCTAAGACTGCCAGGCGCTTAAATCCTCAGAAATAATTTATCACCCGAAAACATTGAAAACCTTTGTAAAACGCAAAGTCGGGTTTATTTTATTTTTCCACCAAAGAAAATCATATTAAAACTCCGCCGTCGATCTGTCCCACGGATCAACGGTGCGGAGTGTACCCCCATGCCCTGGTGGACCCCCCCTTTTTCCCCCACGCTCGCTTTCAAAAAACCGTGGTAAGTATCCCGCACCGCCTTCCGCGTTAAACGGTTTTCTCCCGTCGGCCAGCGATTCCGCCCGCTGGTCGACACGTGTTCTCCACCTCACCCCAAAAACCGCCGTGCCATGTCTATTGTCCGCGCGTTAAACCTCGTCCTATGGCCCCGCAGCGGGATTCATCCCCACCGTCGGATCTGGGCCCTCCCATCCGACGGTCCCCGATCGCCTTTTCCGCTCACCCTTTAACGAACTCGCCCGCCCGTTAAATCTTCCCCGGCACATTCAAGAGCCGATCCCCACCGTTGATCTCCGCGGATCGACGACTCTCATTTGTTCTCCCGATTCCGTTGTACAGTCCACCTTTTTCCCCGTTGACTGTTCAATTTGCTCCCAACCGTTGATCGCGATACGATCAACGGTTCCGATCTCTCCATTTTCCCGCACGACTTCCGATGCAGTCTATCCATATAATGCAGGATTTCCTCATTTTTCTTGTATTTTGCAGGTTTTTAAGGTTTTTTCTTCGTATTCTATGAAATTTAAAGGGTGAGGGTGACGACTCCAATCCTTCCGATTTATCCAGGGAATCGATCATACAGAGAAGAACAATGATATCAACAAAGTTTCATGAGCTTTGGTTGCCGCATATCCCTGTAAAGCTCGAAGAATGCCATCGATATCAGAGCAGAGAAAGAGTATCAGGTTTTGAAGATAGAATGAACCAGAGCAGCGGTTTTATGAACAGATTGGCGGGGATTACGGCTAAGACGGTTATCAAAAGCCTAATCCCCGGCTCAGAACACGGATTAAAGCAAAACCTAAAAGTGTTCATCAGACAGATCGCCTCCACCGCCATACTTTGAGGCGAATTGATTCCTCAACCACCACAATGCCACCTATTGCCTCAGAACGATCAGTCAGAGGCCGAATTTATTGAACAAGATCAGATACTATGCCTCGGAACAACCAAGAAGTTATTTCTGCACCAGATTTTATTCCAGAATATTTGCAGAATAGCCCTAATAGTATGCGGAGCCTCAAAGGTCAACAAAAGCTCTCTTCGAGCTTACTTCTTGAGTATAAACACATTAATGCAATGTAACACCTGTAGAATTTCTTCATCGACCCTTACGGGGTCAGGAAGACATTAATTCCGCATTGATTGTGTTTGAGATCTTTTATCAGATTCACCTCTCATCCTTCTGCAAATACCTGCATGAAGATGAGTGAGGGGCTGGATTAGTTGGTTGTCAATGTAATTGCCACCAGATCAAGCTACAAAACTCTTGACTCGTAAATAGTGGTTTCATGGGTCTTGGAGCTCGCTTGTTGATAAGATAGGATTAGGTTGTGAACTATTAATTAAATGATTGGATTTGAAGATTGTAAACTGGTTTGAAGCAATCAATACAAGTTTCTATTTATGGGATTCTCGGTCTATGTCGATAGATGTTATTCTCACTGCTTCTTGTCATTTTATTTTGTTTTCAAATTGTTTCATTTTCCACTATAAAGAACAGTATAAACAGTGTTAGAATTTGCTGTATACCAGTGATCCTCTCTGGCTGAAAAATATTTATCCCAATGTTTTCTTCTTATTGTGTTATTTAGAAATGATTTAATTCAGTCTAAGTACAGAGATGTTGGCGTTCCCTCAACTTTTCGTCACAGCTGAATGTTATTTTTAGATGTTACTTTCAATATATGTTGTGTAAGGAATGAATTGAGGAAATCAAAGGTTAGCCCTGAGTCCCTTTCTTGCTTGCTCAACTATTCGATTGTTTCCCTTAGGATGTGTTAAAAGCTGACTAGTTTCGAAGTACTTATCAGATCTTAGGCCATTTTGTGTTATCTATGATTGCTCTGGAAGCAACCTATAAAGGAGAACTGGACAGAGAGAAAGGTGAGCCTCCGCCCGCTAGTCTCTCGGGGCTTAAAGTGTTGCCCCTTCAAGTTTCCTTTGTTTTTAATCTGTTCTATTAGGAAGTGTATCAAAGGTCATGATAGTTTCAAAGTACTTACCAGATCCTGTGTTTGCTTCTTATGTTTTTCTTAAGGCCTGTCAAAGGTCGTTAGTTTCAATTCTCGACTGTCCTCTGGGTCGCTTGTTCGATCAATAACTGCTTCTTTCTTTGTACCACTCCATTCCATAAATCAAGCCTTAAAGAGATCCTTAGGCATAGATGACTTGCCCCATAGATCACTCTTGAACCTGAATGTTTCAATTAAATCATCTTATGACTCCATAGCCCAATGGATTTAGAACTTGCCATCATCTTTCTCTATGATAAAAACTTACTCTTTTGCTTGCAACTTCTCACCTTTGAACCTATTTGCATATAGATCTTTCTGCCTTATTACAAGAATCCACAACTATAACCATCTGAGAAAACCTAAACAAAACTCTCGTTCTCATAACCAGCTTCAATATTTACTTCATCTGTAAACTTCAAAGACAATATCCATCTTTGTACATATTGGAGAGATCCCTCTCCGGATTCAGGAGGGCTAGATCCTAGAATCCCAAAGTTGGTTGAAATGATGTTAACTCCGTGACTGACTTTTACCAATCTTGCCCCTATTACAGACTCCAATATTTATATTCATTCCTTACTGGGAACAAAAATAGAGTCTTTTTGCATTCAAATTATTTCAAAATCAATTCAGAAAGAAGTTTTAGTGCTAGGGCCCATAGCTACTGTTTTTACTAGCTAGCTTGAGCCACTGTGAACTAATATTTCATACCTCGTCAGACCTTACCTAATCTTCCTAAGACCTTGAGAGTCATAAGCAGCCTTTTCAAGCACTACCAAGAAAATGGTAATTAAGATGAAGATCAATTGAATCAGTGACAAACTAGGTCAATCCTAGGATTCTTTTAGGTTTTTATCTAACCTTGGAAAATCAACTAGCTTAGCCATAAGGATAGACTGTCTTTGTTTCATAACCGTAGCTAAGTTTTGAGGCAAAGTTAGGACATTCTTTTAAACCACAAATATAAACAATTCAGAAAATACCAAAAACATTTCAGATTGGTAGTAAAACACTAGTTTTTGACATCTTGTATACGTCTTTGATGTGTTTTACCCTATACTCTTAGACAGAGTCTGGAAAGGGCCAGGTAGCCTCTGGATCTCATCCTCTTTTAGGGGTGACATATCTGGTGAATGCCCTCCCAGTCAATCTCTGGTTAGAGTTTGTTGTGTTTCGAGATATCTCTGAAAAGGAATGTTTCATAAACACTGTGGTGGATAGTGTACTCCTTGGAAAATACTTTGAACCTTCCACCTGGCGACTCCACCATCCTGAACAGACCTTAAGACTCCACTGGAAAGAACCCTTATCATTATAAAATCATTCAAATTCAGTTAAAGGACTGCAGGATTCAAATTGAGAAAACAGATTAGTTAACCGTCTAAAGATTGTCATATCTGGTTGAACTTTTCTTGTTTAGATTGGGTCTAAACACATAAACATTGTAGCTCCTAAAAAGATTCACACTAGAGCCCATCCTGACCCAGATCCTCCTGAAATAGTTGATAACCCAGAAAAAATTCTTAGGAAGTCTCCTAGGATACAATCCTCAACTATCTTCAGACCACCCCTAAGAGCCAATCCAGTCCCTGAAAACCTTTCAGCTCTTCATGAATCACAAATTTACTTATTAAACCCATTCAGAACTAGGTCATTTGGTGATTTAGATCAGTTAGATTCTGAGCCTACCCTTTCATCTCCCGAAACCAGTGAGACTCTTGGGAATAGAGAATCAACACCTCCTGATTTACATTTATTACATAATCTAGGTGTCTCTCATCCGAGATCAGCTCAGAGATCTACTGCTGTTCCATCCACTTCTGTTCATCTTTCACCCACTGTTCAAACCACTCCACTTCAACCCACACCTCCTCTTGTAAACCCACCCCTACCACATATCATGGCAGCATGGTATGCTCCCTTAGTCCTTCCTGTACCATTAGTCAATCTTCCACAGGACTATCAGTCCAAAATTCCATTATATGATGCTAATAATACCATAACATCATCTCAACATGTGGACAAGATGAATGACTACTTTGACAGAAATGAAATTGATAATGAATCTGTCAAAATCAGATTGTTTGCTCAAAGTTTGGGGGGAGAAGTGAGAAAATGGTTTAAAGGTTTAACCCCCCATAGTATTAACGATCTCCAAGCCTTCCATCAAACATTCTTAAACAAATGGGAAGTAAGGAAAAATCCTCTCCAAGTCCTTGCCGACTATAACAATCTCCATAGGAACCCTGGGGAAAGTGTACAAGCTTATTGTACCAGATTCAACAATGTGTATAATGCACTTTCCCCTGAACTGAAACCTCCTCAAGGATCAGCCTTAAACAAATTTCCGAAAGGGTTTGATCCAGACATGACATATTCGCTCAGAGAAAGAGTCTTTGCAACCCTTGAAGATATGCAAAGAGGTGCTCTTTCTGTGGAGGTGAACCTCATGGAGAAAAGAGCAAGGATGAAATTTGAAAAGAAAGTGTCTTTTAGAGAGGAATCCACCCCTTCTACTTCAAGCTCAAAGATGGAAAGAATGATGGAAGAAATGATGAAGAAAATGAGCATTCTAGAGAGAGCACAAGAAAGTCTAAATCAAAACGCTCCTCAAAACAGAAACCAAAACCAGAATCAGAATCTTAGAAGAAATCAGCCTCCAAACAGACCCAGGGAAGATGATCAGCAGGTCATTCCTCCCTTTCATCAGAATTTTTTAAGTGAGGTTGAACAAACAGATCAAATAACAGAGGAAGATGATATCAACTTATTTGGGGTAGATGATGATGACTTTGAGGTTCATTATGATAATAAACAAGGTCTTTATACACCTTATGATGACAGAAGAAATGATGCTGAGAACAGCTATCAAAACATGGAGAACGTTGTCATAGAACCTTTAAGGGAATATGAACTCAGAAGTAGATATAATCAACAAACCCCCAACAATAAAACCTCTGACAAACCTTCTCAAAACAGCACTGCAACCAAGTCTAAAACAATCAAACCAAAGGACAAATCGGTGGCTGTTGATTTTGGTAATGTTAAAAAGAAAGACACTCAAAACATCGAAAAACAGAGTGCCAACGATAGTAGTACTAGCACCTCAGTTAGTACTCCTGGTAGAACAACTGTTCCAATTGTAGATAAACCAAATCAGCAAGCTGTTATTGCTGATAAAGTGGCAGTAAACAGGGCTGAAGTCAATTCTTCGAAAAGTCAAAACCTTTTTAGCCTAGAACAGGAAATCTCAAAGATCAAAATCTCTGTTCCTTTGACTGAGTTAGCTGCCCAACATGTATATAGGTCCAAAATTTTGAAGGCTTTAAACTTAGAAGATAATGAAGATACTCTCAATCTTAATGATGACCAACCAGAGCTTATTTTTGGTCCAAAGATTGAAGGAAAATTCCAGGAAGGTCCTGTCCCTCCCTTTTATGTAAGCCTAAACATTCATGACAAAATTCTGCATAATGCTATGCATGATTCAGGTGCTTCCCATAATTTAATGCCAAAAGCTGTAATGGAAGGCCTGGGTCTTGAAATTACCAGACCTTACAAAGACCTGTACTCCTTTGACTCAAGCAGAGTTAAGTGTCTAGGATTGATTAAAGATCTCTGTGTCAACTTAGCCCAAATTCCAGCCAAGTGCCTAGTCATGGATGTTGTTGTGGCTGATGTACCCCCAAAGTATGGAATGCTTTTATCAAGGTCTTGGGGCGCTAAGTTACAGGGAACCATGCAAATGGATATGACCTATGCAACTATCCCTGTTTTTAACCAAACTAGGAGGCTTTATAGGGAATCCCACATGCAGTACACAGTAACAAGTCAGGATCGGCCTCAAAACTCCCCTCTCTATGCTATAAACACGAGCCTTGATTATTTTATCATGTTCAATAATGAAACACTCACAGAACAAATTGTTTCAATAGAATCCATGGTTGAAATAAAAGAGGAGGAACACAACGCTGAAGTGCCGAAACGGTCTATTGTGTCTGAAGATCCTAGCAAACTAAACTCAGATCTTTAACTCCAAGTTATCAATCCTTTGAGCTTAAAACTTGACAGTCAGAAAGACAGTCCTCAACCCGATGAGAAACTTGAGGAATCAAATGATACAACGTCCATTCACCAAACTGAAAATCCGCCTCTCTGGACTATGTATTTTGATGGGTCATGCACCAAAACAAATGCTGGTGCAGGTGTCTGGATCACTAACACTGAAAATAATCATACAGAATGTATCTCATGCAAATTAAACTTTCAATGTTCCAACAACATAGCAGAATATGAATCCCTTCTCTTAGGCTTGCATCTTTTGAAAAAACTAGGTGCCAAGAGAATCGATGCATATGGGGATTCTGAATTAATCATTAGGTAAGTCAATGGGGAGTATAATGCAAATCACCCCAGACTTAGGGCCTACAGGAATGATGTCATTGATATTTTGAAAACATTTGAGGAGTACACCTTATCTTTTGTCCCAAGGAAAAGAAACATTGCAGCCCACAATTTAGCCTTTGCTGCTAGAACCTGCCCAATGCTGTATGATGACACCTCTCAGATAAAATTCAGACCAGCTATCCCAGATAATAAGAAATATTGGCAGGTATTTGATGGAGATAAACAAATAGAAGACTTCATGCAATTCAGAAATGAGTTTGAACCCCATAGTTCAGATTCAGACTATGATACAGACTGCAGTGAAGAAAATTTTCTTGGTGAAGAAGAACCATCTCCACAACTGGTAGATATAAACCTTCAGACTATCTCATCTAGAAGCCAAACAGAATTAAGTGCAAAATCTAAAACAGAAGAAATGGAAACTCTGCATTCTAGTACTGATAGTCTGCCCAAGGGTTTGGCCCCTCTAGAAGAACTGTTTGATTTTGATGATGTGGCCAACAAACCGAAACTGGAACCTGTAGAAACTGAAGTGGAGGAATGTAATATAGGCAGTGAGGAAAAACCGAGATTGATTAAACTGTCTAAAACTTTACCAGCTCACATTAAACTCAAATACTTAGAGTTGTTTAAAGAATTTTCTGATGTTTTTGCATGGAGTTACGAAGATCTTAAATCCTATGACACTGAAATAATACAGCACAAAATCCCTCTTAAAGAAAACCAAAAACAATTCAAACAAAAACTGCGCAGAATCAACCCTGTCCAGTTGCCATTGGTTAAGAAGGAAATTATGAAGATGCATGATGCTGGCATTATTGTCCCTATTAGATATTCTGAGTGGGTATCTAATCTGGTGTCTGTTAGGAAAAAGACTGGAGAAATCAGGCTTTGTATAGACTTCAGGAATTTAAACAAAGCTTCATTAAAAGACAACTACCCTTTGCCCAAGATGGATCATATTTTGCAAAGGGTGGTAGGGTCTAAAATAATTTCTTTGCTGGATGGCTATTCAGGGTATAACCAAGTCCTAGTCCACCCTGATGATCAATTAAAGACAGCTTTTACTACACCTTGGGGCACTTTCATGTATGTGAAAATGCCTTTTGGTTTAATGAATGCTGGAGCAACCTTTCACAGAGCCATGGACATAGCATTTTCGGAAGAATTAGGCTTCTTCATAATTATCTACCTTGATGATGTAACTGTGTTTTCAAAAACAGATGAAGAACACTTAGAACATTTGAGGAAAGTTTTCGAGAAGTGCAGAAGGTTTGGGATATCTTTGAACCCCAAGAAGACATTATTTGGTCTCCAAGAAGGTAAGCTGCTTGGGCATATCATTTCAGAGCAGGGCATAAAGATAGATCCCATGAGGATTGAGGCCATATTGCAAATCTCCCATCCTCGAAATATCAAAGAGTTGCAGTCTTTCATTGGAAAGATAAACTTTTTGAGAAGGTTCATCCCTAACTTAGCTGAGCTCCTTAGGAATATCACAAACATGTTAAAAAAGGAGCAAGGGGTGAAATGGACCTCAGAAGCAAAGACATCCTTTGAGCTGGTGAAACAAGCGTTAACCAAAACACCGGTTCTCATAAGTCCTGATTTTTCAAAAGATTTTTATATCTTCTCATTTGCATCAGAACATACTATAGTTGCTGTCCTTTTACAGAAAAATCCACAAGGACAAGAGCAACCCATTGCATTCTTTAGCAAGGCATTGAGGGATGCCCCTTTGAGGTATAACATTATGGAAAAACAGGCTTTTGCTTTGGTAAAAGCTTTAAAAGACTTCAGGGTATACATCCTTCACTCACACATCATTGCCTTTGTCCCAAATTCAGTTGTAAAGGACATTCTAACCCAGGATCCAGATGGTAAGAGAGGTAAGTGGATTGCTGTTATTCTTGAATATGATTTAGAGATTAAACCCACTAAGCTCATCAAAGGACAGGGTCTAGCTAGGCTAATGGCTGAATCAAATTGTGAGGTTCTTGATATTAATATGATTAATGCTTTGGATGACCAAGAAGAATTCTCAACCCCCATTGTTGAAGATTATTTTGCGAATTCTCCTTGGTATACTAATATTGTTTATGTTTTGCTTAATTTAAACACACTTCCTGGTTTATCCAAAACAAAGGCAAGATTCCTAAAGTTAAAAGTTGTAAACTATTGCATTATTGATAAATGTCTTTATTGGAAAAATGCTAGTGGTATATTGCTTAAATGTTTGCCTGAGTTTGATGCAGAAAAGATTAAGCAGGAATTCCACGAAGGAGAGTGTGGAGGCCATTTGTACTGGAAGTCAATAGCCAACAAAATTTTGAGGGCTGGTTTCTATTGGCCTACTCTTTTTCCTGATGTGCACAAACTTACAACCACTTGCCATAAATGCCAATTGTTCGAGGGCAAGAGAAAATTACTACCCCTTCCTCTGCATCCAGTTACTGTTGAAGCCCCTTTTCAACAGTGGGGACTTGACTTCATAGGAGAAATCCACCCACCATCCTCTGCCCAACATAGGTGGATCCTTACTGCCACAGACTATTTCACTAAGTGGATAGAAGCCATTCCTTGTAGACAGGCCAATGATTCAGTTATCATTAAATTCATAGAAATCAATATCCTTTCCAGATTTGGCTGTCCTACTAAGATCATTACAGACAATGCAGCGGCATTTGGATCAAAGAGAATGGTAGAATTCTGTCATAAATACCAGATAGCATTGGGGCACTCCACAGCCTATTACCCTCAAGGTAATGGACTTGCAGAGTCTTCCAACAAAATCTTAGTGAACATAATAAAGAAACTGTTGGAAGGCAACAAGAAGTCTTGGCACACAAAGCTGGTTCACGCACTGTGGGCTGAAAGATTGACTTTGAAGAAATCTATTGGTATGTCACCCTTCCAGCTTGTATATGGTACAGATGAAATTTTTCCTAACAGCCTTGGTGTACCAGTTATGAAGTTAATTCTAGAGTTGCAGACTGAAGAGAATGACATAATCAGAAGAATAAATCAGACCATTCATCTTCAGCAAACCAGGGAGGAAGTGTACAATAAAGCATTATAGAAACAAGACAATATCAAGAAGATATTTGACAGAAGAACAAAGGCCAGCAATTTCAAAATTTGGGACAAAGTCTTAAAGTAAGACTCCAAAAGGGAAGACAAGGGAAAGCATGGTAAATTTGACAATCTATGGCTTGGCCCTTACTCCATTCATTCAGTTGCTGGGAACAATGCATTCTTCTTACAAGAACTAAATGGAACAGAATTGTTTGGGGGTCCTGTCAATGGCAGGATGCTTAAGCATTATCTTTCTTAAATTATTTCATGTTTGAAGCCTTTTTACCTTTTCCATTGTAAATACTCCATCCACCATTGCATTTAAAGTTATGAAAAATCAAAAAATACAAAAACAAAGAAAGAAAGAAAAGAGGGCAGAAATGAAAAACAAGAAAGGCAAGGCCCCATGCCAAAAAAGAGAAATGAATCTGAAAGTGTGCAAGCTTAAATGCCACTCCTTGAAACACACTTCTAATTGGTCAAACTGTTTAATCTTGACTAATTAGCTTTCAATTTTCTGCTGATAGGATACCAAATTTGATTTTCCAAACTGTTTAATCTTGGCTTATCAGTAGATAGAGTAGGGTAGAAATTAAGGTTCAAACAAACACAAAATCTGAACCAAAGTTTCCAAAGAGATGACTCAAAGCTACTCTAATTTCTGAGTCAGAGAGAAAAGACCTGGTTCTAATTCGCTCAAAACTTGAACCAGAAGAGAAGCAAAGATAGCTCACCAAAAAGAAAAAGCAAGAACAGAGCTATGAAAATAAGAAAAGGCCATGACAAGAAACTTTCAGATCTTAAGCCTTCTGTTTTGATTTTCATTTTTCTGCCAATAATAATCTATGTGCAAATTTTTCTTATGTCATAGATCATAGCAAGTCAAACAGTCCAATCTTGGCTTGACTATTTTTAAATTTCCGTTGTAGAATTTAGAGAATGAAAGTTTGTTGGACTGTTTAATCCCAACAAACAGTAGAATAGGTAGAGGAATATCTGAACTCAACTGTTTAATCTGAGTTCAGGGAGAAATAAGGAGTAGAAGTAGATTAGATTTCCTGTTTTCAAAAGAATAAAATGTTGTGTAAAGAGTTTGCCAATCCAAGTGCACTCTGATGAAGAAAAAATGTTAGATCAGTAGGATTGGGGTAGGTAGAAGTTGTATTGATGAAATTCATCTTTCTTTCATGACAGACCTTATTTTGTCCAGAAGGAAAGCAAGAGAAAGTGATGGGTCAGACACCAGTCATCATCCCAGAGAAATCAAGTCTGAATTCTTGATGCCTTCAAGAAGGCACCATCCCCAAGTGGAGCCACTGTTAGCCACCTGTATTTTTCAATCATATCAGCTGGTGGCTAAATTTTCTTTGCAGCCTTCAAGAAACAAATTCAGGCCTAAAAATTGTTGGTACTTGAAGTCTGTTGGTAAGATTCCAAACTACTGTTTGGTTCTACATAATCTTCATCCTCTTTGCCTCTGATGTTCCATGAAAATCCAAGTCAAATATTGCTGCATCTTCCTCCTTTTTCTCTCCCCTTCTTCCATCTTTCCTTCATTTCTTCAAGTCTCCTTTCACCCATAAAAAACTCCATCAAACCCTTTTATATTCTTTATTCCTCCATTTAATCTCATTTCCTAAGGTTAAAACCCACTTTTTAACCTATCGGAACCTTTCTCCTTTTGCAAAAATCATTTAAAAACCATAGAAAAACATGCGTTTCTATGCGTTAGGTTTTAGCCCCTTTGGCTAAGCCCCTTTTCCATTTCTGCCGTCATATGCCCCAGCGCCGGAACCATCTGCTAAGACCGCCAGGCGCTTAACCCTCAGAAATAATTTATCACCCGAAAACATTGAAAACCTTTGTAAAACGCAAAGTCGGGTTTCTTTTATTTTCCACCAAAGAAATTATATTAAAACTCAGCCGTCGATCTGTCCCTCGAATCGACGGCGCGGAGTGTATCCCGTCATCTGGTGGACCCCCCCCCTTTCGCTGCGCTGTTTTTTCGTTTCCGCCTGTTTCGTGCCCGCACTACCTTTCGTCCGAAAGCGGTTTTGTGCCGTCGGCCAGTGATCCCACCCGCTGGCCGACACGTGTTCTCCACCTCACCCCAAAAACCGCCGTTTCGAGTCTTTTCCCCGCGCGTTAAACCTCGTCCTATGGCCGTGTAGCGGGATTCATCCCCGCCGTCGGATCTGGGCCCTCCCATCCGACGGTCCCCGATCACATTTCCCGCTCGCCCTTTAGCCAATTCGCTCGTCCGTTGTAACCTTCCCCTTGCGATCAAGAGCTGATCCCCACCGTCATCTCCGCGGATCAACGGCCTCCTGGTCTGCCCCCTCCCGATCTGTACATTCCACCTTTTTCCCCGTTGAATGTTCAATTTGCTCCCAACTGTTGATCGCGATACAATCAACGGCTCTAATCGCTCCTTTCTCCCGCACGCCTTCCGATGCAGTCTATCCATATAACGCAGGATTTCCTCATTTTTCTTGTATTTTGCAGGTTTTAAGGTTTTTCTTCGTATTCTATGAAAATCTAAAGGATGAGGGTGACGACTCCAGTCCTTCCGATTTATCTAGGGAATCGATCATACGGAGAAGAACAATGATATCAACAAAGTTTCATGAGCTTTGGTTGCCACACACCCCTGTAAAGTTTGAAGAAAGCCGTCGATATCAGAGCAGAGAAAGAGTATCAGATTTTGAAGACAGACGAACCAAAATGGTAGCACTTTTATGAATAATCATGGGGATTGCTTTACTAAAGACGTGTTATCAAAGCCTTCTAACTCCAAATAATAGTGGACAAAGCAAAACCTAAAAGTGTCTATCGACAGATCGCTCCACCGCGCTCTTAGGCGAATTGATTCTCACAGCTACAAAGCACCTAGATGTTCCCAGAACGATCAAATGGGAGAAGTCAATTGATGAGAACAAGACTGGGAGCACTGTGCCTCAACAACTAAGAAGTTATTTCTCACTCCGCATTTTATTCCTGAATATCATGTAATAGGCCCAATAGTATGCGAGCCTCAAAGGTCATCAAAAGTCTTTTCAAGAGTTTGTATTTTTAAGCAGATAAACACATTAATGCAATGTAACACCTGTAGAATTTCTTCATCGAACCCCTCGGGGTCAGGAAGATATTAATTTTGCATTGATTGTGTTTGAGATCTTTTAAACAGATCTCACCTCCTCATCCTTCTATAAATTCTTCGATAGAAGATGAGTGAGGGGTTGGATTTAGTTGGTTGTCAATGTAGTTGCCGAAGCGCAGTAGCTATTTCTGAGTGTAAAACTCTTGACTGTAAATAGTGGTTTCATGGGCCCTTGGAGCTCTGCTTGTAACAGATAGATTAGGTTGTGAAGAGAGGTGAATTAAAAAATTGGATGTGAAGATTGTAACTGGTTTGAAGCAATCAATACAAGCTGATTTATGGGATCCTGGTCTATGCCGATGGTGATGTTATTCTTACTGTAACTTGTCATTTTATTTCTGTTTTCAACTTGTTTCATTTTCTACTGTAAAGAACAGTTTAAATATGGTTAGAGTTTTCTGTGCATCAGTGACCTTCTCTGGCTGAAAAATCTTTATCCCAATGTTTTCTTCTAATTGTGTTATTTAGAAATGATTTAATCTGATTTGCTATCAGTGATGTCAAGACTCTCACTGCCACCAATGTTATTTTAAATGTTACTGTATATGTTGTGTAAGGAATGAATTGAGGAAACGTGCTAAGTAGCCCTGAGTCCCCTTTCTTGCCTTGGCTCAACTATTTGTCCTGTTTCCTTAGGGATGTGTCAAAGTTGACTAGTTTCGGGCAATGATTTCGCATCCTGGCTTTACCCGTGTTATCTGGTGATTTCACTTGGGCACAACCCAGGAAGATAACTAAGATGAGGAGAAAGGTGAGCCCTGCCCGCTAGTCTCTGCTCCAAAGGTTGCCTTCAAGTTTCCCTTTGTTTTTAATCTGTGTTCTATTAGAAGTGTATCAAAGGCTGGCTAGTTTCAAAGTACTTACCAGATCCTAGTTTTCTTCTATGTTTTTCTTAAGTGCCCGGTCAAAGGCTGGCTAGTTTCAAAGTACTTACCAGATCCTGGGCTGCTCTTTGTTCTGCATCTGTTAATTCCCTTTCTTGTTGTATCACCCCATTCCATAAATCAAACTTTAAAGAGATCCTTAGGCCTAGATGACTTGCCCCATAGATTACTCTTGAACCTGGTTGTTTCAATTAAATTCTCTTATGACTCCATAGCCCAATGGATTGAAAACTTGTCATCATCTTTCTTTAGAATCAAAGTTTATTTTGTTCACTTGCAAATTCTCACCTTTGAACCTATTTGCATATAGATCTTTCCGTCTCAGACAGCAACTATGTTCAACCATCTGAGAAAACCAAACAAAACCCTTGGCCTTCATAACTAGCCTAATATCATCGCCCGAAACTTCAAAGACAATATCCATCTTTGTACATATTGGAGAGATCCCTCTCCGGATTTAGGAGGGCTAGATCCTAGAATCCCAAAGTTGGTTGAAATGATGTTAACTCTGTGATTGGACTTTACCAATATTGCTTGTTACAGAGACCTAACAATGTGTATGTGATATGAAAAAACATATAATATAAATTGTGACTTGTTTTAAGTTTTGTTCAAAGGTTTTTTTGGAGCACAGATTTAGTATCAAGGGTTGGGACCCATCAAATGATTTGATACATGTTATTTGATGGAAATAAACTTGAAACTTATGGTCATGCATGTAATAAATATTTCTTTAAATGATTTATATATGTGATATTAACCGCTACATTCAATTCTATTAATTTTGACTATAAGTAGTTAGCTTATTATTGCTTTTAATAATGTATTGATCTAATACTAGATAGTTAAAATAAAATGAGGCCTTATTTGTACTACTCCAAAATATCACAACGAGAGAGGGATAATAGAATAAAGGAAGCATACATGGTTTCCACAAGACCTCATTGCATTCCCACTTTCTCTTCGGTTTCCCATTGAAAATGTGTGCATTACAATATACAAATGCCATGGAGCTGATTTTTTTCAATGCATTTGAATAATACAAGTTTCATGATGATGATCATCTCATTACCTTTTTCTAAAAATTGAATAATTCCACCACCATGTATCTTTTTTCATATGGGTCAAATTGTACCTATCACAACCCCATGGGCTCCACATGATTTCGAGGCACTTTGTGTTGAGATTCAACAAGATGATTATCCTAGTGAAAATTCAACACCTACACTAGGTGGGGCCCGTAGGCTATTTTTAGCTGATATGTCTATTTTTAGAATTTGGATCAAAGTCTATTTTTAGCAGTAATATATTTATAGATGGTTGAGAAAATTATATGGATGGATGGGCGTCTATTTTTGGAATGCATGTGCGAAGTTGTTTCGTGGAATGCATGTCAATTATTGTTATCTCTTAACAATAGTTAGAAAATAAATAATAATCTATTCTCTTGAAGCACTTGATTTCAGTGAACTAATGTGGCAAACCAGTTAACTGAAGGAATTTCGAGTTCAAAGTTTGGTTGGTGGGACATGCTGGTTACTTGGTTTATAGCCCAAGAGTGGTAGAAGTTGTAGGAGTTGGATGTAGTTATGTAGGTTGTAAGTAGTTGCATGCCCCACTCAGTTAAGTGAGTTAAACTCAGTTGTGCTAGTTGTAACTAGTTGTAACTAAAGATACACTAGTGAGAGATCAGTGAATTAAATATTAAATTAATTCACATGGAGTGCTCTCACATGCAACTAAAGATTTACTACTGTTAACTACATTCATGTCAGATCCAGTGGAGACCCAGTTGAGAGATAGGTGAAAGGGACAATTTGACTATCAGTCGTGACTATAGTGGGTGCACAAGTTCAACCAAACACACATTGGAGATGCCAATGAGGATTTTGCAATCAAGGCAAGGCAAGATCAAATTCATTCAGGGATTGTGCAGTGGAGGCAGGTTGTTAGGAGGAAGTAAATTGGTGCATGTTTATGCCAATTTTTGTATGAAAATGTGAGACGATTGTATATTGTATTGAGAGTTCTTGGATTAGAGTTTTGTATGAAATTTTTTCATGATCCATGATATATACATAATATATAATAGTGGGGTTTTTAGCTTTATGTTTTCCCGGTAAAAACATTTGTGTTATGTGTGATTGATCTTTCTTCATGTGTTTGCAATTGGAGATTAAATTTCCACAAATATTTAAGTAGAAGGATTCTATATTTAATAGTGGCATATAATTTTTAGATTGGGAGAATCCAGGCAATACATAATTGTATTAAAATTTCTACATGGTATCGGAGCAAAGAAGATTGCAATATTGAAGCAGTAGCTGAGTTTTTTGGTGGAAACAATTCAAATTTTGTTGCAAGAATTTCTTGGTGCGACAGTTGAGTAAACATCGAAATGCCTTTCAATGGTTTGTGGTTAGAGTATGCAGTCAAGGGAAGCTCGAACTACATTTCATTGAAGGATATAATTGAGGCGGTTCTTGAAGATAATGGCTTGAAGGAATTCATCTACAGTGATGTTCCTAAGCCCACTTCGACGAATGCTGCATCACTTGACGTATGAAAAAATAAAGTAGCGAAGACGAGAAGGATTCTGTTGGAAGGTGTAAGAGACCATATTGTCTTAAGCCTTCATGGGAAATCCTCTCCATTTGCGATGTGGAAGGATTTGTTAGATCTTTTCCAAAGCAACAACAACCATAGGAAATTGGCGCTAAAGGATAAACTTAGAAAGATCAAAATGGATAAGGGTGAAAATATTCCTAAGTATCTCACAAAGTTTGTCCAATGTCAGGATGAACTGGGGAGTGTGGGAATCACGGTTGCTGATGATGATTTGGTGAGTTTGGCTCTCTTGGTACTTCCTAAGAGTTGGCACTGTTATCAAGACTCTCTCAACGGATGGGAAAAACTGCCAGATTGGGGACGACTGTAGTCGGATCTAGTGCAGGAGGAGTTCAGGCGGAACACCAGAGATGGCTCTTCATCAAGCATGATGATGAAGAGGATTTTTCTTTGGCTGCTAAAGAAAGGAAAGGGAAGGAGAAGAAATCCAATTCAAAATCTGAGGCTAAAGGCAAGAAGCTAGATTTTTCCAAGGTGAAGTGCTTTCACTGTCACAAACATGGGCATCTCGGCACTAACTGCCCACAGAAAAATAAGAACAAGAAGGTTGCTGGAGATGCAGCTGGTGAGGCCCTTGCGTCGCAATTTGAACTTGATTTCTCTTTGATCGCATGCTTGGTTTCAAGCACAATGGGATCGGTGTGGTATCTTGATAGTGGTGCTTCCTTCCACGTGACGAGAGATAAGGAGATTTTCAGTGACTTGGAGGAGAAAGATCTGCAGATGCATATAGAGATGGGTGACGATGTATGATATAGTGCGACCAGTATTGGTACATTACCTTTGAGACGAATTCAGGTAAACCATTTCTGTTGAAAGATGTTATGCATGTTCCAGGTCTGAAGAAAAACTAGGTCTCAGTCATGATGTTGGAGGACAGAGGTTATGACATTATTTTCAGCGATGGAAAATCTTTCCTGCGACATAAAACGACGGATCAAACAAAGAGGCTAGGGATTCGAGTCAAGAATATCTACAAGCTAGAGGTATATGGCTATGCTGCAATGGTCGAAAAAGAAGAAGAAGTGTTGAGCTAGGATGAGGGAAAATTATGGCACAGGTGATAGGGCCATCTTCACCATGGTGCCCTGAAAATTTTGCAGTAGATTTCTACTCAAATTCCCAAGGGTACACTTGTACAGATAGATCAGTGCAAGGGATGTACTATTGGTAATTTTGTAAATACCACCTTTCATGAAAAGGAAAATCGTGCTTCGATGATCCTGGAGAGAGTTCACACAGACGTGTGTGGGCCATTCTCGGTTGCTTCAATAGAAAAACACAAGTATTATGTTATTTTTGCTGATGAATATTCTCGTAGATGTTGGATATTCTTCATGCAGAAGAAGGATCAAACATTCTCAAAGTTCTGTCAGTTTAAATATTGGTGGAGAAAGAGTCGGGGAAGAAAGTGAAGGCTCTACAGAGCGATAATGGTGGTGAATATATCTCGAAATAATTCAAAAAATTCTGTAGTAAAGAAGGAATTCGAAGAGAACTCATAGCGCCTCATAACCCACAGCAGAATGGGGTCGCGGACAGGAAGAAAAGAACATTTGTGGGTGTTGCATGAGCTATGCTGCATGATCAGGGCCTACCAATGCACTTGTGGGAAAAAGCATGCAACACTGCGGTTTATGTATAAAACCGTTGTCCTCATAGAGTACTTGGCATGAGTACACCTGAAGAAGCTTTTACTGGTAAGAAACTGGATGTTTCTCACTTTAAGATTTTTGGCTCATTTGTTTATTTTCATGTGACTAAGAATACCAGGAAGAAGCTAGAGCCGACTACTGAAGTTGGGATATTTGTGGGGTACACAGAAAAACCCCATAATTATCATGTGTTTTTTCCAAACAGTATTGTGGTGCGACGAGATATAAAATTCAATGAGGAGAACTCCATGAAGTTGTCGCTTGAGAGGGAGCTATACCTGCATGCAGAGGAGGAACCACTTGTTCCCAAAGATGAGTCTCTAGATGTGGATCAGCCACAAGAGGAGGTTCATGGAGCGGAGGAGTCCACTCACGCATAGCCAAACATCAGAACTGGCAGAAGGCGTACCACAGAAGCTGAGAGGTTGAAGCTTGATGCGGCACAAAGTGTAGGAGTCCCTAATTCACAGCGCAGACAGAGACAATCTCCTAACCATTTCACTAGATACATGGCTCTCATGAGAAAATGTACTGTGACTGAGCTATATTCGTTTCAGGAAGCAGTGTAAGAGCACACATGGGTAGATGTATGACTCCATTGTCAGAAACAGTGCTTGGGAAATTGTTCCAAGGTCGGTTGATAAATCAATGGTAGGTTCACGATGGATCTACAAGGCAAAGAAAGTTGCTGATGGGAGTGTTGAGAAGTATAAGGCAAGATTTGTGGCCTAGGGCTTCTCACAGATCGAAGGGATTGATTATGAAGAAACCTTTGCACCTGCTGCACGGTATTCTTCCATAAGGACCATCCTTGCTCTCTCAATGCATATGGGTTGGCACATTCATCAGATGGATGTGAACACTGCATTCCTTAATGGGATCATTGAGGAATAAGTGTACATTGAGCAGCCTGAAGGATTTGAGATCTTCAACAGTGAGTCACATGTGTGTAGACTCAAAAGAGCGTTGTATGGGTTGAAGTAAGCACCCCATGCTTGGTACACTCAGATCAACAGCTATTTTAGTGGAATTGGCTTCACCAAGAGTGAGCCGAATGCAAACCTATACCAGATTGTGGTGGAGGGTAAGATTTTAATCGTTGTTATTTATGTTAATGATTTAATACTGATTGGTGATGATTAGTTGATACACTCATGCAAGGAGGACCTTGCAAGGAGGACCTTGCAAAGGAGTTCGAGATGAAGGATATGGGCCTCCTTCACTATTTCCTTGGATTAGAAATATGGCAGCAAGAAGGTGAAATATTTTTGTCTTAAGGCAAGTATGCATGGGAGATACTCGATAAGTTTCACATGGAGGGCTGCAAACCCATGGATACTCCTCTTCCAGGAAACTAGAGGAAAGAGGATGCTACATCTAGAGACGTATTGTATGCCATTTTCTATTGATAGTTAGTGGGTTCTCTCATGTAGTTAGTTGATACAAGAATAGACATATGCTATGCGGTGAACCAACTTAGTCAAGCGATGGTTAAGCCTACCGAGCTCTTTTGGAAGGCGGGCAAGCATGTCTTGAGATATCTCAGGGGAACATCAAAGTATGGCTTATGGTACAGACAGACAGATGAGGTGAAGTTGCATGGCTTCACAGATGCAGATTAGACAGGCAGCCCAACAAATAGAAAGAGCACATCAGGAGGGGTCTTCAATATCATATCTATAGCTTTTTCTTGGTACATCGGGAAATAGAGATCCGTGGCACTCATTTCATCAGAAAAGGAATACATGGCAGCAATTCAAGCAGCAGGTAAGGCTATTTGGATGAGGAAGATCATGGTCGGTTTGTTCAGTTATCATTTAGATTCTATAATGATTCATTGTGATAATCAGAATTTCATTAAACTCTCGATTAATAATGTGTTTCATGATAGATCTAAGCATATAGATATCTGGTATCATGATATCAAATATTGTGTGTAGCGGAAGGTCATGTTGCTTCAGTACATTCGTACGGAAGAAAAGGATGCACATATTCTGACGAAGGTGCTCACCAGGAGAAAATTCGAATACCATAGAGATACGATCAGCGTGAAGGATAATCCCTTTCTTGTTGATAGGGAGTGTTGAGATTCAACAAGATGATGATCCTAGGAAAAATTCGGCACCTTCACTAGGTGGGGCCCGCAGGCTATTTTTAGCTGATATGTCTATTTTTAGAATTTGGATCAAAGTCTATTTTTAGCAGTAATATATTTATAGATGTTTGAGAAAATTATATGGATGGATGGGCATATATTTTTGGAATGCATGTGCGAAGTTGTTTCATGGAATGCATGTCGAATATTGTTATCTCTTAACAATAATTAGACAATAAATAATAATATATTCTCTTGAAGCACTTGATTTCAGTTAACTAATGTGGCAAACCAGTTAACTGAAGGAATTTCTAGTTCAAAGGTTGGTTGGTGGGACATGCTAGTGTACTTTGTTGTAACTAAGTGATACAAAGTTGTAACAGAGTTGGATGTGTAGTTATGTGAGTTGTAAAGTAGTTTAACTCAGTTAAGTGAGTTAAACTCAGTTGTGCTAGTTGTAACTAGTTGTAACTAAAGATACACTAGTGAGAGATCAGTGAATTAAATATTAAATTAATTCACATGGAGTGATCTCACATGCAACTGAAGATTTACTACTGTTAACTACATGCATGTCAGATCCCAGTTGAGAGATAGGTGAAAGGGATAGTTTGACTATCAGTTGTGACTATAGTGGGTGAAAAAGTGCAACCAAACACACATTGGAGATGCCAATGAGGATCGCATATTCAAGGCAAGGCAAGATCGAATTCATTCAGGGATTGTGATTAGCAGGGATTGCGCAGTGGAGGCAAGCTGTCAGCAGGCAGTAAATTGGTGCATGTTTATGCCAATTTTTGTATGACAGTGTGAGACGATTGTATATTGTACTGAGAGATCTTGGATTAGATTTTTGTATGAGATTGTTTCATGATCCATGATATATACATTATATATGATAGTGTGGTTTTTAGATTTATGCTTTCCTGGTAAAAACAACTATGTTATGTGTGATTGATATTTCTTCATGTTTTTGCAATTGGTGATTAAATTTCCGCAAATATTTAAGTATAAGGATTGTGTATTTAACAATGGCATATAATTGTTAGATCAGGAGAATCCAGGAAATACATAATTGTATTAAAATTTCTACACTTTGTTGGGTGCACCATGACACCTTGAGTGTGCGGCATCAATGTGTTTTTCAATTGCCTAGTGTAGTACATTATTACTTCACCTAGACTACGCCTCACAATAAGCTTACTTATATAATATCTATATTATGGGTTACCTAGTAGAACATCATAACCCTTCAATATAGTGTAATTAGATCTTATTGTCACATTACTTTAGTTATCATTCATTCATGAGCAACACATGTAAAGAAACCATATTGACAATATCACAAATACACAATTTGTATGAAACAACCCTCTAACCTTCTTTTATTAATCAATGCAAATATTCTTTACATAAGGGTTCGAGACAATGGCTCAACCCTTAATACAAAAAACAAGCTATAGAACCTTACTTTCCCAAAAAACCCTACCACCTAGTCTAATTGACCTGACGATTTTTCTTCACCCTACTCATGGTACCCATTTATCTTCCACCTCAGCCTGCTTAGTTCATCTACCCTTGCTCAAACCTACTCAATCCCTTGCACCATCAATTTCGTTTCTACTTGTCCCATATTTGTTTTACTCACTTGGCTACTCTTTTAGGCGAAATTTCACACTTCTTCAATTTTCTTCCTTCTGTGGTTCACAATTTCTCCATTTATTTCATTATAATCCTCTTGACTCGACTCGTATCTACTTATTAGACTCCACACTCTTCTTCTGTGGAGTCAGAACCCTTCCCACTTGGTTGGGTCAGCTCTACCATCAAATGGTTTACATACGCCTTCAGTTTAGGCTGACTTCAATTTTCTCAGCTTATCCCATCAATTTTATCACATACGGTTCTCTCACACCCCACTTAGTCTGTTCCACTTCATTCAGGTCTTTTCATATCACACCAGCTCAATCCATTTTCCATCCCTCGATTCGTTCGATCCACATTCACTCGGTCCTTCTACCCTTGCTCAGTATCATTCAATGTACATCTTCTTGATTCATCCTCCTTTTCTCAATCCACCCATGCTTTGGTCAACTCATTCCACATGGTCATGGGGCAACACTCCTTGATTTTTTCACACCCTTGTGGCAGTTGTCCCACCAATTTCATGTGTTCTTCCTTCCATCTCGGTTCCTCCTTTAGTTGGGTGAGTTGGTACATTAAATCATGTTGCACCCTTGCGGCGATGATGCCACCAATCTGTCTCGTGCCAAATTGCATGGAAACCCCAAGTTTCATTTATTCGCTTTATCTAGGTGGATATTTACAATCAATAAAAATTAATGGTATTAAATGATAATGAAAAGGTCCCAATATCAAAGAGTTTGTCAAGATATTTACAACAATGTTTGAATGAGGCCAAACAGATGTCGTAGGAGAAATTTATGGCCTTCTAAGGTTTTGGTAAAATAAGTAAAAAGATGTGAAAGACATGGCACGTGGCTATATGGACGTTGATGTGGTAGTACATATGGTGACATGTGGTAGTACATATGTTGACATGGTTTGTTGACTAGACTGCACAAATGTTGACATTGCATGTTGATAAAACTATACAGATGCTAACATGGCAAGTTGATGTGCTAGTGTTGACATGATTGCAGTGTTGTTGATATGGCAGATCGTTTAGTAGGTTGATTATGCAGCCACAACATGGACCAATTAGTATTTGTCACATGACAATCTTAAAATGGTTTATAGGGGTTAGATCGAACCCATAACCTCCATCAACCAAGTATAGTAGTTTACGAATATGTCACAAATCAATTGGTAACAAAAGTTGTTAAATTTGTTATTTAAGGACATGTAATATATTTTTGGTGGAAAAATAAGGCTAGGTGGGTTTATGTTGAAATATTTAACTAGGTTTGATATTCATAATGACATATGTAATCATGATTTTATGTATTAATGAAAATAGAAATAGAAATTTGTTATTGTAATTCTTGAGGCATGGGTTTCATGTTGAAGGGAAATTTATTTTTAGGTCAAGCTCCCATTGAGAGATTCTAGGGCTTGTCATTTAGTCTACAAATTAATTGAGTCATTGTCATGTATTCGAAGACCCATTTAGGCATGTTACATAGTGTAAAGAAAATTTATTTGAGTCAATATACAGTCAAAAGACCCTCGAAGACCTCATCATAGTGCAAAGATCAAGTCAGCCTCAACCTAGACAAGTTGGCATAATTGAGGGACATAATATACTATATAAATGCAACAATTCAACCTCATTTGAATAAAAAGACACTCAAGTTCGAGTATAGGAATTTGGGTGTGATTACATGAATTCGCAACTACAGGAATTTGGTTGTGATTACAGGAATTCGTGACTACAGGTATTCAGGGATGATTACAGGAATTCACAACTACAAGAATTCAAGAGTGATTACAGGAATTCGTGACTACAGTAATCCGAGTGTGATTGCAGGAATACACAATTAAAGGAATTTGTATATGATTGTAGTAATTTTTTATTACTGGAATTCGTGTATAGTTGCAGGAAATAGAAGTTGTAAGACAAGTTGAAGTATTAAAGTTAGGATTGAAGTTATGTATTTTTGGATTGTTGTTGGGGATCATAATTCTGAATTTTTTTACGTCAGAGTTTCTAGAAGGAAATAGCATCAAGGAGGAAAAGCTTTAATTGGTCTTGGAAGGGTCTTGGTCAAGGGTTAGAGGTCTTGGAATTAGTGAATTGAAGTTCTATAAGAAGAGAGAAATTCTTGTGGGCTTTTCCTCTCAAGTGGAGAGGTTTTGGCCCTGGTTAATTTCCTATATATTGTGTCCTCTTGTCTTATTGTTCTTTATGGTTTGGTAGTTTTTTGATGAAAATAACATTAAATATAATCAAGAGAAAGAGGAATCTAATTAAGTTAATTAAAAGTGCATCACAAGAAATTGTCAAAGTAAGAGAAATCGCCTAATCTAATTACCCCTATACTTCTCAACATGGCATCAGAGCTAAGGTGACAAGACAAGGAAAGGAATATTAAATAAGGACACTCAAGGGCAAAAGAACTAGAAGATCATAAAGAGCACCAATCATCAAGAATTACCATTAATATTAGGGATCATCACATCTCAAAGAAAGAAGACCTAAAATCCTTAGATCATCCAAAGAAGGGTTATACACTTGAAGAAATCTTGAGAATCTCACATCATCATCACAAATAAAATATCTACAAGACCCTACCTCCACTTAATGAAGGACTACTCATTGAAGCATATTTAAGTCTATTTATCCAAGGGAAGCAAGAAGAGGAGTTGTCATCATCATCAAGGAATCAAGGTGATCTCCCTCTCTTTAAAGGATAAATTTTGAAGGAAGACATTTTTATCAAGAAGGCATCTTCTATTATCAACACTATCATCAAAATAAAGAAGGAACCAAGCTGAATATATTATCATCAAGTATTATCTTCACAAGTATCTTTATATATATGCATGAACCTGTTAAAATGACTTCATTTTTCAAGGAATGCAATAGATTGGTTGGGTCATCAAACTTTCTCATAGAAAACGAAGTCATTGAACATGTTAAGGGTACAATCACTAAACCTCCAAAAGAAGAAGCAAAATCTCTAGCAAAGTATATGAAAGGGGAAGTAAGGGCTCAAAGGATTCTCATAGAATCCATTAAGGATTCTCATAGAATCCATCAAGGATTCCCTCATACCTTATGTATCAAAGTTGGAGACATCAAAATAAATATATGTCAAGTTAGCAGAATTCTTCTCCATAAGTATTGTTGGAGAAGTGATATATTTGATTGAAGGAGTTGTAAAAAATGAAGATCTCAAAGGAATATGGAATAGCCTTATACTTTGTGAGGATATCATAAATAAGAGACCAACTACAAGAGTTGGGAGAAATAATGTTTGATAAATAAATGGCCACCATAGTGCTCAATGCACTACTAAAGGAATGGGGAAAATTTACATGAAGCATCTATGGAAAGAAGGAAGCTACCCCATTTAGTGAAATTTTGTCATTTTGCAAGATTGAAGAAACTGAGTTGAAGGGAAAAAAACGATATAGGATCAAACAAGCAAGTTCAAGCATTTTATGCCATGGCTAGGAGGAAAGGAAATTTTGGAAATTTTGGTCCTCAAAAAAAGAACAAGAAGAATATGTCGAAGATCCAATGTTATGGATGTCAGGAATATGGGAAGTACAAGAGAAATTGTCCTAAAATAAAAAAGTACAACAAAAAAAGAGGAAGGGAAGAAGCCCATATCATTGAAGAAGTAGAAGAACCTGATGAGAATAAATCCAAAGGGATAGATCTTCACTATTAGGATCTCTCCAATGCATAGAAATGAGAATTAGGAGGCGAAAATACTTACACCATGGAAGTCAAGGTAAAAATAATTATGAAGAAATGCATCTTAATATAATATGGCATCATATTAGAAGCATATCATTGAAGCAAGAGCTCATGACATCATTAGAGAAGCTTCAAAGAATATTTGAAGTAGAAGTCCACATGGATGTAACATACATCATATAAAGGAAGTATCTCTTGGAAACCTCATTGAAAGCATGTGTAGTACATATGGTCGAAATAAATTCATCTAACATGATAGAAGGAATTCATCATACATCATCATCATGAGAAAGGAGCTTCTACCAGATGAGGATAATCTAGATCCACTGTGGGAATATTCATAAGAAGGTTCACCTCTACTTGGAAGAAGCAAATGTATCATTGATCATTCCACCTTGTGTGGGATACATTTTCTAGAATAATGATGGTATGATGACAAAGGAGTGTAACATGTAAAGATGATTGAAGTACTTTCAATCAAGGAAAGGAAGTTGTCAAAGGAATTCTATATGACCAAAAGAAGAAAAGTTGTGTGTATATATTTGATAAATAAGTCATGTCATCATATAGTTGTAGACATCATTGGTAAATACTCTACCCCATGAGCATGATCAAAGAATAACGATCTCTTCATTTGGAAAGATACATAAAGACATGGTTCACATATTAATTCAACATAATTGTCCTCATATGGAATATGAGGTATTTTATAAAGATGAAGGAACTATGAATGGAATTTCCTAGGAATAAATATGTGAATAAAGAAAGAAGAGATCATGAAAGATGAAACTATGGTCATGTAATATAAGGAATCAACATCCGAGGAATAGAAGGACCTAATGTGACATATCCATGCAAAAGGTATGAATACCTTGATGAAGTACATAAGGAAAGGAAACCCTTGACATATGAAGTCTTACAGATGTGTTTATGAATGTGCAGGATGTTGCAGGAAAGCAAGATGTCATGGTGAAAGACCATCACAAAAGGTAACTATGATTTGATGTTCATCTTTGATTTTTGAACAACATCTAGATGGATTGATACATGGCTACTGAATATAGTTGTATATGCCACCTAAAACTAGCACTCATGGGGTTAGATGGAATATATTAAAGGAAACATCACTTGGAAGAGGTAGTGGCGTGAAGAAAATCTAGATATGGACTAGATAATCACTTTTCGACAAAGAGAAGGATGAAATGACCGATGTAGCTCATGAAGGAAAGTGATGGATCGTCGATTCCCTATGACTAATGAAGGATATAAAAGGATTAACTTCATGACATTGAAAGAAGGATCCCCACAAGCATCATATCGTCCCATGATATCCACCTAGAATAGAAAGCTACCGAAAGCAAGTCCCTGGTTAAGAGGGAGATTGGAAAAGTCCCTAAATAAGAGGGACCTTGGGTACATTCCTTTTATAGGAATAGGCACATTCATTTTATAGGAATGTATACATTCCTTTTATATGAATGTGTACATTTATTTTATACGAATGTTAGGTATATCCTCCTTAGTTGAGAGGGAGAGATAGACACATCCCTCTTGTCTTCACTTTGGAAGAAAGAATGGAGGATTGGATAAGAATATGGCATCTCATACTCTTTGAGGATGAGGAAGGGCATCCAACATAATATTAGTCGAAGAGTACCGATATTCTTTGAGGACTAGGAATCCAAAATAAGAATAGTTCTAGAAGGACATACTCTGTGAATACCTGGGTGGGGTATGTACCTTGAGAGACAGTGATGATGGTGTCTATAATTCATTGGTCTCGCCAACATTGTGCAATGATCTAGTTGAGAGAAAGATTAGTTAGTAAAGGCCTTTCTATGTGACAATTTTGGATGCTATGATGCTAAACAGATGAGTTACCAATCTGACTCTTCTTATGAGAATTATTTAGATTGATAATGTCCAAGTTCCTTGTATGGATTATGAATACCTCCCTAATTAAGAGGGAGTGTTGAAATATGTAACCAGGTGATTCTATCTTCATAATTCCACATGCAATCATGATTTTATGTATTTAACAAAAAGAGAAAAAAAAATTTATTATTTTTATTCTTAAGGCATGGGTTTCATGCTCAAGGGAAATTTATTTTTAAGTTCAATCTCCCATTGTGATATTTTATGGCTTGTCATTTAATATACAAGAAAATTAAGTCATTGTCATGTATTGAAGGCCTATTTGGGCATGTTACATATTGTAAAGAAAATTTATTTGAGTCAAAATAGAGTCAAAAGACCTTCCAAGACCTCTTCATGGTGCAAAGATCAAGTCAACCTAATTGAGGAACAAAATTTACTATGTAAAGGCAACAATTCAACCTCATTTGAATAATAATACACTCAAGTTCGACTACAGTAATTCAGGTGCGATTACAAAAATATGCGACTATAGGAATTTGGGTGTGATTATAGGAATGTGTGACTATAGGAATTCGGGTGTGATTATAGGAATTTGGGTGTGATTGCAAGAATTCGTGACTATAGGAATTTGGGTTTGATTACAGGAATTCGGGTTTGATTACAACAATTTGCGACTACAAGAATTCGGGTGTGATTGCAGGAATTCGCAATTACATAAATTCACATATGATTGCAAGAATTCATGATTACAAGAATTCGCATATCATTGCAGGAAATCAAAGTTGCAGGACAAGTTGAAGTATTGAAGTTGGGGTCAAAGTTCTTAAGTTTTGGATTGTTGTTGGGGGTTGAAATTCTAAAGTTTTTGAGGTCAAATTTGTTAGAATAAAATCTCATCACGGAGGAAAATTTTTACTTGGTCTTGGAAGGGTCTTGGTTAATGTTCATAGGTCTTGGAATTCATCAATTAAAGTTATATAAGAAGAGAATAATTATTATGGATTTTTCCTCTCAAGTTGAGAGGTTTTTGCCCTAGTTGATCACTTATATCTTGTTTCCTCTTATTTTATTTTTATTTATGGTTTGTAGTTGTTTGATGAAAATAACACTAAATATAATCAAGAGAAAGAAGAAGCTAATTAAGTTAAGTAAAAATACATCACAAGCAGTTATCAAAATAAGAGAAATCACCTAATCCAGCTACCCCTGCATTTCTCAACAGTTTAAACCCGAACCTATTTAACGCAAACCAAATGACTTACCATTACACTAGTTGCTCAAAGGTTGTAAACAGGTGGTGGTAAACTATATTTTCAATTATCCAATGGCTTAAAATTGGAAACCTGCAGGTTCGAACCCACGTCTGTCCCATCGAAATTCAAACAACCCAAAAAATGTGCCAGTCACATTACGTTGTTTAGGGGGGCATGTAATATTTTATTTAAATTGAAAATATTTCCAAGCTAAACAAAATCGCAACTAAGATGATTTGACCCTATGACCTCAGATTATATAACACAATGGTTTAACCATTGCACCAAGGAACCATGACTTGAAAGGATTAATAATAGGAGGTTTAATTAAATAGTATTATTCTTCTATGTAAGTTGAAGAAATTGGGTTTTTGAATCTAGTTCCTGGCAGCCTGAGATTGGGAGGTGGTTTTTTGGAGTGCCACAACCTCTATAGTAGATCCAAGTATAGTCTTGTTTGCAAGTTGGAGACCAAGTAGATGTAATAATCATTTTTTTCATCTCATAATGGGTTAAATGCTTGTTGGAAGAGAACCCGGATATGTATCCAAAGATGGGTGAACTTTATTATCAAAATCTTTGTCTTGTCTCTTTTATTCTTTGATGTTCATTTATTCAATTCAAACTTTCAATTCTTCATCAAGATTTAGAATTTAAGATAAAGTTAATTCACTTTTACAATAATTGCAAATCAAGTCAGTAATCTCAAATCAAGTTTGGTATCAAAGCAGGTTTGATAGGATTTGTAAGTGTGAAAGCTTACTAAATCTAAGCTCAACCATGGAGACAAATATCTTGAAGATTATGACCCTGAAGTTGGCTTGAGGCATGAAACTCAATGATGATAAATATCATCGCCAAAAGGAGGTAATTATTTTGATTCTGAAGTGGGTTTCCTTGAACCATTCATGACAATGAAAGTGTTGAAGTTTGCAACAAGAAATAGTGAAATTGGTATCCAGAAAAAACAAGCAGCACCTACACTAAGTGTGGGACCAGGAGGTCCAAGTAGCAGCTACACTAGTGTGGGACCACAGGTCTTAGTAGCACCTACACTGGTGTGGGATAAATTTGGTGCATGTCTATTTTAGTTATCCCTTAATTAAATTGGACTATAAAATGTAATATTATCTCATAATCACATGTAATAGTTAACTGAGTGTGATAAGACCGGTTAGCTCATGAATTTCGATTTGAGTGTGGTTGGTGAGGCATGCAGAGTAATTCTAGTTGTAACAGAGTTTGAAGTGCAGTGGTGCATTAGTTAATGCAGGTTGTAATCAGTTTAACTCAGTTAAGTGAGTTAAACAAGGTTGAACTAGTTGTAACTATTTGTTGCACTAGTGAGAGATCAAGTGAATTAAATCATATTTAATTCATAATCAGTGATCTTCCATGCAACTGATGATTTACTATTATTAGCTGCATGCATATCAATTCCACTGGAGACCCATTTGAGACAAAGGTTAAGGGGAAGTGTGACTATCAGTTGTGATATTAGCAGGTTTCCCAGGTGCAGTTAAAACACCACAAGATGCCCATGATACTCAACGCAGTTGAGGAATGCTAAAATTCCTAAAGAATATGGATTGCATTCATCAGGGATTGTGTGGGCAAGGCAGACTGAAGACAAGGTGATAATTGGCTAAGTATTGGATCGATTTTGTCTGGATCAGTGTGAGACGATAGGCAGATTGTAGGAGATTATTTTGATAACAATTGCATTGTAATTGTTTCATGATTCCTTGTGGAATATGAAATATATGATAGAGGGGTTCTGAGCAGCAAGCTTTCCCTGGGAAATTATCTGTGTTGTGAATTGATTGATTCTTCTTTGTTTCATGTGATTGGTGATTGTGTTTTTAATTCCATAATTTATTTGTAGAAGTGATTAAGTGTATAGCTTTAGCACATTGTTAGATCAGATTGAATCTGTGATATACATGCTTGTTGTATAATTTCTACATGGTATCAGAGCACAGGAAATCACAATAGTGGAGGAGGAGATGATTTTGTGACTAAATAGAATTCAAATTTGTAGAAATAATTTCTTGGTGCTACAGTTGATTGAGGATCGAAATGGATTTCAATGGCTTGAGATTGGAGTATGCACTTGACGACATCTCTAACTATATTTCTTGAAATTACAGGATTGAGGCAGTACTCGAAGATAATGGCTTGAAGAATTCATTGACAATGATGTTCCTAAACCCATTGTGCCAGATGCTTGGAAGGACAGGATGGAGGCAGTTCTAGAGGACAACGGGTTGAAATAATTCATTGATAATGACATTCCAAAACCCGCAGTAGCAGATATGTCTCTTATTGATGCATGAAAAAAGAAAGTGGCAAAGGTGAGGAGGATCCTACAAGAGGGAGTACAAGACTACATTGTCTGAAGTCTCCATGGAAAATTGACACCATATGCTATGTGGAAATATTTGATGGATCTATTTCAGAGCAGCAGTGACCATAGGAAATTGGCACTCAAAGATAAACTCAAGAAGATTAAGATGGATAAAGGCAAATCCATGCCAAAATATTTAAAAAAGTTTGTCCAATGTCGAGATGAGCTGGGGAGCATTGGCATTATTATCGCTGATGATGATTTGGTTAGTATAGCTCTCCTAGGACTTCCCAAGAGTTGGCATAGTTATCAAGACTTTTTCAATGGAAGGGAAAAGATGCCAGATTGGGAAATAATGTCGTAGGATTTGGTGTAGGAGGAGTTCAGACGGAATAACAGGGACAGATCTTCATCTAAGCATGAAGATGAAGAAGATTTTTCTTTGGCTTCCAAGGCAAAGAAGGGGAAAGGAAAGAAATTTCATTCCAAATCTGAGACCAGTGAAGAAGGCAAGGAGCGTGACATGTCTAGAGTGAAGTGTTTTTACTGTCACGAGCATGGAAATTATGCCACTAATTGTCCACAAAAGATGAATAACAAGAAGGCTTCAGGATCTGCATCTGGTGAGGCTTTGGCCTTGTAATTTTAGCTTGACTTCTCATTGATCGCATGCATTGTGTCAAGTGTTATGGGATCAGCGTGGTACTTGGATAGTCGTACACCTTTCCGCATGATGGGAAAAAAAGAACTTTTCAGTAGCTTGGAGGAGAAGGACCTCCAAATGCATATCGAAATGGGTGATGAAAGGAATTACAGTGCTACCGGGATTGGTACCATTATCTTCTAGAGATAGTCAGGTAAACCCTTTCAATTAAAAGATGTAATGCATGTACCAGGCTTGAAGAAAAATTTAGTTTCAATTGCAATAATGGAGGATAGAGGTTATGATGTTGTTTTCAATTAAGGAAAAGTTTTCCTTTGACACAAAGCAACAGGAAAAGCCAAGAATATTGGGATTCGTGTGAAGAATCTCTATAGATTTTATGTAGATGTGATTTATACAGAGCTTCCAACCATTGGGAAGTGTGAGAAATCCATGCAATTGTCCCTTGATAGGGAGCTTGATTTGCATGCAAGTGAGGAACTCTTGGTTCCAAAGAATGAACCTCAAGATGTGGAAAAACCACATGCAGAGGATCATGGAGTGGCTGAAATGACTCAAGCAGAGAAATTTTGAGCCAAATGGGCAGAGGGGGTGCATGCAGCTATACCTCCAAGTGTGAGGTGGGGAAACATGCAAGATTAATCCCAAGAAGAAATTTGAGCAGGGTCCTAGAGATGTTGTGTCTCATGGATCGAACCTGGCTATGAGGAGCCCATAGAGCAGTAGTAGTAGGATAAGTTAGATTGATGCAGTCATATGTTAGGAGGACATAAATCAGAGTGAAAAGTGTCAGATATTGGAGCATAGATCAAAGTTGGCAGCAGTGCAGAGTGCATCGATGCAGAATTCAACAACGTAGAGAATCCAATAGACATGTGTAGTATCTAACAGCAGTCAGAAGACTCTGATGACAAATGCATTATACGGATTCATTTGTTTGGAGGCTATTCAGTTTCAGAAGTGTTGCATGCAAGAGTTGAATATGCGAGAAACACTAGAGAAGTTTTGCATGTAGAGGTTGTATGTGCGAGAAACACTAGAGAAGTAGTGCATGCAAGAGTTGCATGTCACATGAAAGGGTTGCATGTTGCATGCAAGAGGCGCATGTTGCATGCAAGGATATTCCTTTCTTGTTGAGAGGGAGTGTTGAAGTTTTCGACAAGAAACATTGAAATTGGCATCTGGAAACAACAAACAGCACCTACACTAAGTGTGGGACCAGGAGGTCCAAGAAGCACGTACACTAGTGTGGGACCTTAGGTCTTAGTAGCACCTACACTGTTCTAAGCTAAATTTGGTGCATGTCTATTTTAGTTATCCCTTAATTAAATTGGACAATAAAATGTAATAATATCTCATAATCACTTGTAATAGTTAACTAAGTGTGATAAACTTAGTTAGCTCATGAATTTTGAGTTGAGGGTGGTTGGTGAGGCATGCAGAGTAATTCTAGTTGTAACAGAGTTTGAAGTGTGGTGGTGCATTAGTTAATGCAGGTTGTAATCAGTTTAACTCAATTAAGTGAGTTAAACTTAATTGAACTAGTTGTAACTATTTGTTGCACTAGTGAGATATCAAGTGAATTAAATCATATTTAATTCACAATAAGTGATCTGCCATGCAACTGATGATTTTCTATTATTAGTTTCATGCATATCAATTCCAGTGGAGACCCAATTGAGAAAAAGGTTAAAGGGAAGTGTGACTATCAGTTGTGATATTAGCAGGTTGCCTAGGTGTAGTTAAAACACCACAAGATGCCCATGATACTCAGCGTAGTTGAGGAAGGATAAAATTCCTAAATAATAGGAATTGCATTCATCAGGGATTGCGTGAGCAAGGAAAACTAAAGACAGCATGATAATTGGCTAAGTATTGGCCAAATTTTGTCTAGATCAGTGTGAGACGATAGGCAGATTGCAGGAGATTATTGTGATAAGAATTGCATTGCAATTGTTTCATGATTCATTTTGGAATATACAATATATGATAGAGGGGTTTTTAGCAACAAGATTTCCCTAGGAAATTATCTGTGTTGTGGTTTGATTGATTCTTCTTTGCTTCATGTGATTGGCGATTGTGTTTTTAATTCTACAATTGATTTGTAGAAGTGATTCAGTATCTAGCTTTAGCACATTGTTAGATCAAATTTAATCCATGATATACATGCTTGTTGTATAATTTCTACATAAAGAAATGGTGGAAGAGTTATTTAGAATGGAATAATCCCAAGGAAAATGGTCCATCTATAAAATTTTAAGGAGAAGGAGTTGGAGATAAACCTCCTAAGACTCCTCCATCGCCATCATCCTCTTCTTATGATTTGAGCAAAATTTCTTTTTCAAAGAAGCATTTTAAGAAAACCACATATAATTTACCTTATTGAAACTAAATGTTAAGTTTCATTTGCCAATGCATGATGGTGAACCTAATGCATAGAAAATATAATAATTGGATCATACAACTTGAAGCATGATTCAAAATATAGTTGAAGACAATTCAAGCATCCAACTAGCTATTATTTGATTAGAAGTTTAAACATTGATTTGGTGGGAGAGTAGAACTCAAGATCTCATTCAAATTGGTAAACAATTTCTTCCTTGTATGCATTCATAGAATCATTTTATTCATTAGACAACATGCAACAAGCAATAATGGATTGGACAAACTTAAGGCAAGCTAAAGCACAAAGTGTTCAAAGTTATACTCAAGAGTTTTTAAAAAAGGCACTAACATTGGGAATTCCTCTTTATATACAAGTAACTATATTAAAGTACATTGGCATGTTATATACTCATTTGATGCGTATTATTCTTATATTTAATCTAACTAATCTTGATGAAGTTTGTATACAAGCAACTCACATTGAGTTAGGTAGAAGGAATGTTAATGATAATGTTTCCACGAAATTTGTTCAATCAAAGGAAGACAAAACAAAGGAAAGGGAAAACTAAAGTGGAAAATTGATCCAGACTTATGCAAGAACACAATAAAATATAGAAATACACATAAATGCAGATTTGCAATAGAAATAGGACTTCATTTCATTAATATCACATAACTGAGATATGCTTACACACATAATGGAAATATATAGCTAGGGCATTGGTATCTTATCTCTGAGAAAATATGTGGCGGATACATGCCTATGAATTTTGTTACAATGAGGCTCGAAGGCCTATTTATAATTGAGAAACAATGGAAAACCCTAAACATACAAAAACTTGACCCTAGGAGATGAAGCGTCAAAACTATGGGCCCTTTTGGGTAAATCGGTACATCAACTTCTCGAGGACGTAACTTTGGCATATGATCTTCGTTTGACACACACAATAATTAGTTAGAAATATCTATCCGAGGAATACAAAATTTTAATGAGAAACATCGATTAATGACCCATGTTTCTCCCGATTTTCCCAAAAAAATGTCGTTTAGGGCCTCAAACGGCTCCGGAATTTCAAGACCCGAAAAACTGTTAAAAATAGTAAATTGTGCTACAATTAAGGAAACTGAAAGAAACAATGGTGGGGCCCCAAGTGGAATAGGAAGGTGGCCACAAAAATCAACCTAGACCATTCCTCCACTCTTAGGAAGTAATGGTCCCCATTGCATTGAGTTACTCCATGAGATGAGGAAACTTCTGTTGAACTTGGTCCCTAGTGAGCCACTTGCCTTGGTGTGATAGTTGGCCAGCTTTGATAGCCTGATAAAGTTGGATCTTCTTCTAGCGAGTGTTATTAATTTTCATGTCCATGATATGATCTATTGTGGCCTGTTCCATGAATTTTGGGTTTAACTATGTTGGTGTGAGTTGCTCTGCAATGTCGGAGGTGTCCAGTAAAGGTGGAAAGTAGGGTTAAAAGCGGTCCACATTGAACATGGAGTGCAGACCAAGGAATGGCGGAATACTGAGCTCGAAGGAATTTTCCCCTACATCCTTGGTGATGGTGTATGTCCCATATCGAAGCAAGTGAAGCTTATGGTGGAGTCCAGCGAGGCACTCCTTCTACAAATGTAGCCACACCTTGTTGCCCACATGGAATTTGTGTGGCACTTGATGTTGATCATGTCTCTACTTGTACTTGGCATTAGCTTTTTCCAATACATCATGAACCTATTGGCGGATGTGTTGAATGTGCTCAATGAATTTTTTTTCCTTGTCAGCTTCAAACTCGACATGAGCCGAATCGACCTAAGTAGCCATAAATGGCATGGCTACATCAATGGGACATAATGGTTGAAATCCAAAGCCCACCTGAAAGGGGTTGTGGTCGGTTGAGCTGTGGATAACCTGTTTATAAATGTTCTATAAATAGGGGAGGCTCTCATCCCATTTGTTTGGATTCTTTGAGTTGTACATCCAGAGAATGTGTACGATCATCCTATTGACGACCTCTATCTGGCCATCAGTTTGGGGATGGAAAGTTGTGGAATTGGTGAGAGTGGTGTCCAGCATTGACCAGAGGTTGGACCAAAATGTACCGAGGAACTCATTGTCTCGATCTGAGATGATAGACTGCGAGATCCCAAAGTGTACCTACACTCGTTCAAAGAAGAGTTTAGTAGTGGTTTTTTTTGTGATATTATTCTTGCAGGTCACCATAATGTCCATCTTCGAGAATCTGTCGACGACCATGAAAAAACAACCATTGTCATGCTTAGAAGAAGGAAGTCCCGACATGTAATCCATGGAGGTGGATTCTCAAGGTCGAATAGGGGTGGGCAACAGAGTATAGAGGCCTTGCTTCTTGATGGTTATTTTGGAAATGGCACAGGAAGTGCAGGATCTGATGTACTTCCTGACATTTAGTCATAGGTTTGGCCAATAGAATACTTCTGTAGTACTATCATTGTTTCCTCGAACCCAAAATGCCCAGTGACCTGATTATAGTGCGCTTCCCAAATCATCTTGGCACGCTCACTTGAAGGAACAAAAAGGTGCCCTAGGTGACATAGCAGTGCATCCTGGAGTTGAAAATTTGGAACTCACTTACCCTCCAAGAGCGTCTTGTATGTGTGGCCGAATTCTGGATCGCTTTTGTAGAGAAGTAACCAATCAAAAGTCTCGTGCTTAAAATATTTTAGCACGGTGGTTAGTGCCACAGTCGGCGGTTAGTTGAAGCAGTCTACAACATTATTGGTGCTTCCCTTCTTTTACTTGATGTTGAAATGAAAGTGTTGCAGATAGGTGGACCAGTTCTGATGGCGATCGTTCTGAAAATTCCCTTGTGTTTGTAAAAACTTCAGGGGTCGGTGGTCTATGTGGATGACCGTTTCCTTCCCCAAAATGTAATGCATCCATTGTCGGTAAGCCTGAACAGTGGAATACATTTATTTTTCATAAGTGGGATACTTTCAAACTATGTTGAATAGTGTCTCACTGTGATATTCCACTGGATGCCCCTATTGAGTAAAAAATGCCCCAAGAGCATAGTTTGAGGCATTTATCTTGATCTCAAATTTTTGTTTCAGGTCTGGTAATGTGAGCACTAGGGAAAAGAAGAGGTGATGTTTCAACTCAACGAACGCCTCCTGTTGATATTTAGACCAAAATAATTTTGCTTTGTTCCTCCCTTGGTGACTTGGCTGAGGGGCCAAGTGATTTGAGAGAATCCCAACACGAACCTGTGGTATAAATTGGAAAGACCCGGAAAGCTTCAAAGCTCTGCTAGAGTGGTTGGGGCTGGTCAATGCCAAATGAATTGGATCTTGGTTGGATCCACATGCACCCCCTGCTCATCAATAATGTATCCCAGATACTAAATCTGGGTCATGCCAAAAGTACACTTCTCCAAATTGGCACAGAACTTGTGTTTCCGCAGTTTTTGGAGGACTTGTTGGATGTGGTGGAGGTGCTCTTCCCAAGTCTGGCTGAAGATCGGGATGTCATCCAAGTACACTACTACAAATGAGTTGGTGAATGGCTACAAGATATCATCCATCAGACTCATGAAGGTTGTGGGATCATTCATCAATCCGAAAGGCAAGACCAACCATTCAAAAAGGCCCTCCTTGTCTTTGAAGGCATTTGTCCACACATCGTAGGGTTCGATTGGTACCTGGGAATACCAGGAATTGAAGTCGATCTTGTTGAAATATTATTCCCCCTTGAGTTGGTTTAGAAGGTCATCAATTTTTGGGATCGGGTACCTATTCCCAACAGTGATCTTGTTCAACACCTAATAGTCAATACAGAGTCTCCAAGCCCCATCCTTCTTCTGCACCAACACGATCGGGCTCCCACAGGGTGATTAATTTGGCCAGATGTGACCTTTCTACAGCAGCTCCTGAATCTGCCTCTTGATTTATTCATTCTCCAAAATAAAGCGTTGATAGATTGATCCATTGGGAAATGGTACACCTGGTGTCAAATCAATGGGGTGCTTAACCTGATAGTGCAGACGCACCCCTACTGGTGAGGTGAAGATGTCCCTGTACTCCTCCACGACCTTATCCATTTTTTTTTGTTGTGCGAAGGATCTCTGTCTAGAGTTCGTGGCCACAACCTTCTTCCTTCCCTTATGGCGTATTATCAGGAAAACAAATTTCCCAATTTTGGAAATGAGCTTACTACATTGTTTTGTAGTAACCAAAGAGATGGTGGCAGGCGGTGCTACCTCTAGTATCCTGTACAAATTATTACGCAAAGTAACAATAACAGTGCAAGGCCAAGACTCATACACAGCATATCGCTTCCACAAGTATGGTTGGCCTAATAATACATCAGAAACATCAAGAGAATCAATGTCACAAAATACCTCATCTGTGAAGGGCTCAATGTTGTAGGGAAGGAGGCACTGTTGGCTGACACAGATATCTCGTCCTTGGTGAAGCCACCTGATGGTGTACGGTTATAGGTGTGTTGTGGTTGGAAAGCCCAACCGCTTCACAACCTCCGATGAAATGAGGTTCTTTTGGCTCCCGTTTTCGACAATGAACTGTAGCAGGGAACCCTTTACCCACATTTGGGAATGGAAGAGGCATTCCCCCTCCTCTATATCTTTTGATTCCTCCTTCTGGATCTTCATGGTGGAAAAAATGGCATTGTGCTCTACATCGATAATTTTCTTCCCATTATAATTCCCCTTGTCAAGTTCTTATTCATATTTGGAGCATGTATCTCATTCAGAAGCCTTCAACTCGGGCACTGGTGACTACTTGGCCCGACACTCACTTGTGTTATGAGTGGAGCTCTTACAGAACTCACACCACTTTCCCATGTCCTTCTTTGGCTTCGCAATGTTGTTCTTTTCTTGCAGTTTTGGTGGGTTATCCTAGGCCACCCCACCTTGGCTTTGTCCTTTGTTATGTGGTTTGGAGGCACCTTTCCCTTGCTTCTAATCATAGATCCAAAGTCTCACTTCTTCTTTTTGAACTTCTGCTCAATCTTGGTGGCATACTGATATGTTGGGCCAACCGAGGAGATGTTGAGGAAATCCATTTCCTCCTAAATGTATCTATGTAGAAAACTACAGTACTTCAGCACCAAATTTTTCTCCAAATATTTGAACCCTATTTTGTGTGCAGGGTATGGAACAGATTCGTTAGCTCATGCACATCTTTATCCCTTTGTTGTCACAACGTAGTCCATTGTATGTTCATGTCATCATATCTCCCCACTGGATAATATTTTTCCTTGATGGCATCTTAAAAATAATTCCAAGTGGTTTCAGCTGAAAAAAGAGAGGGTTCCCTTTCATCCTTTTGATCACAATAGGTTTCCACCAGTCTGTGACATGGGGGGCGGCTTTGAGGGGTGAAAAAGTAATATTTTCCTGGTTGGAAAAGTCATGAACCAAGAAATACCCTTCTAATAGAATCAACCATCTATATACGACATATGCACCTATTTGGACCTCAAATATGGGAATATCGAATTTTACTTGTACCTTAAAAGGATTTGCGCCTCCAGAGTGGCTGTTGGATGCAAATATGTCACCAGTATGAAGTCGTTGAAGGATCTGGGAAAATTTATCCATCATCGCGTTACTTTGTTTCTCAAGAGCCTCCTCGAGCTATATTCTTATAGTACCCCACGCTCCCTCGTCTTTCTTTTCATCCCCCATGGGCAGTCGTCGAGGTTTTCGAGGCTGATCTTGCAAAGGTTCAACGAGATCAAACTCTAACTCCTTATACCCCGACCTTGTTGGGGACATGCAAAGAAGGATCAAGAAAGAGAAGACCGCTCTGATACCACTGATCCATACTTATGAAGGAATTCAATAAAATACATATATACAAATAAATGCAGAGATGCAACAGAAATAAGACTTTGTTTCATTAATATCACATAACTGAAATATGCTTACAAAAAGAATGGAAATAAAATAGCGAGGGCACTGGTAACTTATCTCTGAGAAGATATGTGGAAGATATAGGCCTCTAACCTATGTTACAATGAGGCTCGAAGGCCTATTTATTATTGATAAACAATATAAAACTATAAATATCCAAAAACCTAACCCTGGGAGATAAAGCGCCAAAACTATGGGCCCCATTTGGGTAAATTGGTACATAAACTTCCCGGGGATGTAACATTGGCACACAATCTCTGTTTGACGCGCACAATACCTCGTTAGAAATATATATCTGAGGATTACAACTTTTGAGTGAGAAACATTGGTTGAAGACCCAATTTGCTCCGAATTTTCCAAAAAAATCTTCGTTTAGGGCCTCAAAACGGCTCTAGAAGTTTAGGACCCGAAAAAATCCTAAAAATAGTAAAATGTGCTACAGCTAAGGAAACTGAAAAAATGAAAGAAACAATGTTGGGGCCCCAAGAGGAATAGGTGGGTGGCCACCAATATCCACCTGTATCAACAACTATATTGAAGAAGGAATATGAGATGGCTTCGTGTTCCTATTGCAAGAAGGAAGGACATGATGAAGATATATGTTGAAAACTGCATCCAAAACTAAAGCCAAAATGGTTTTGGAATTAGAAGGGTAAAAAAAATATTATTGCTACAATCCAACAAGATCTGGGATTAGACTTAGATGTTGAAACTGCGATCACGGATATGAGAATAAAAGGTATATCTTATATTGCTAGTTCTAGTTCATGTGCTCATTCTTCAAAATTTGAAGTAATACATGAGGAAAGGAAACAAAGTGAATTGTTGAATATTAGGGTCATATCAAAACACACTCACAATGATACACTTGTTGGGAGTGGATCACAAGTTAATCTTAGTTCTGAGGAAATTTTTAAGAAATTGAGATTGGAAACTAAGCCTCATCCTCAACTGTATCCTTTGGGTTGGGTATGTTACAATTCTCAGTTACAGGTGACTGAGTAATGTAAAATAATATTTGCAATCACATTCAGTTTCATAGATGAGGTAAAGTTAGATGTGGTGCCACTTAACATTTGTGGGATTATTTTGGGAAGTCCATATTTATATAATAGAACGGCCATTTTTACATGGAGGAGTCGAAGTGTCAACTTATTAAAGATGGAATTGAATTCATTGTGAGGTCTCATTGGATGAATACTAATTTGTCTCTTGTAAATATAGGACAAATGAAAAGGCTAGTGAATGCAAGCAAGAGATTTTCACTTGTGCCTGTAAAAGTTGAGGATAATGATAAATCCAAAAAAATTAAAGAGTGTGAACCTAGAGATTAAATAGTTAAGAATTATTCTAACTATGATAAAATATTTCATGGTTCAAAAGAATTACAACATGAGGATTTGTTGCATCCAAGCATCAAGGATCTAGGGTTATAGCCTATGGTTGAGAGTGAAATAGATCCATTGCTTAATATTTCTTGTTAAGAAGAGCACCAATATTGTTAATTAATTCTCATTAGCAAATATGTGTTCATGTTTACAGCTACTTTGTTGTGTATGATTAGTATTAGAGATGATGAATACAAACGATTGTGAAAGTAGGAGAATTATTGATTATGTCAACAATTTCATGATAGTTTTCATCCTTATTAGATAAATTTTGGTGAGTCAAATGTTTATTATCCAAGCATGATGGATGGATATCGTAAAAGTGAGGAAGTGATACCCTCACTTACTTGATGAATAAACCAGATTTTTGGTAGTCCAAATGCCTTCTAGTGGGGAGGATTGATCCAAGTGGATCTTTACAATCGATAAAAAACAATGATCTCAAATGTTGATGAAAAGTTTTCCAAGTTGAAGTACTCTTTGATATCTTTCCAATGATGCTTGAACAATATCAAACATAAATCATATGAGAAATTTATGGCCTTCTAAAATTTTGGTAAAACAAGAAAAAAGATGTGCAAGACCTGACATGTGGCATCCCCAGAGGCTGACATGTTGATGTACATACATTGGCATCGCAATATTGATGGTGATAGGTGGTACAAATGCTAGTGTCATGTTGACCGACTTGCACAGATGCTAACATGGCATGTTTAATAGACTGTACGGATGTTGACATGGTATGTTGATGTGGTAATGTTGCTGAGATGGAAAATGGTTTGGCAGGATGACTATGCAGCAACAACATGGACCAATTAGGAGATTCCATGTGGCTACCTCAAAATGGATTGTGGGGGTTGGATCGAACCCATAACCTCTTGCAACCAAATGAAATGGTTTTCCAATATGTCGTAGATAAATTGGTAACAAAATTTTGTTAAAAAAATTATTTAAGGACATGTAATATATTGTTGGCAAAACATTCAGTCCAGGTAAGTTTGAACACTAACCTATTCGATGCAATCCAAATGAGTTACCATTAAACCACTAGCCTAGAGGTTGTAAATGGGTGGTGGTAAATTATATTTGTAACAATAGTGTTATCCAAGGGTTTAAAATTGGAAACCCACAATTTCAATCCCATGACTTTCTTGCTAATAGTAAAACAACCAAACCGATGTTCCAATCACATTAATCTCTATATGGGACATGTAATATTTAATTTAAATTGAAAATATTACCAACCTCTAGAAAATCAAAACCGATGGGAGTTGACCTTGTGACCTTACATTATATAACACAGTGGTTTAACCATTGCAACAAGAAGTTGTGACTTGAAAATATTATGAATAGGACGTTTAATTAAATAGTATTATTCTTCTACGTAAGTTAAATAAATTGGGTTTTGAGTCCAGTTCTTGGCAGCCCGAGAATGGGATTGGTTTGTTGGAGTCCCACAACTTTTGTAGTATTGTCAAATACAAGCTTTTTTTCAAGTTGGAGACCAAGTTGATGTAATAAAAAAAAATTTCATCTCTAATAGATCACTTACATGGGTGAACTCCATTATCAACTTCTCTTATCTCTTTTATTAGTTGTTGTTCATTTCTTCAATTTAATCTTTCAATTGTTCGTTAAGCTTTAAAATCTAATATAAATTTAATTCACACTTATAATTAATGAAAATTAAGTCAATAATTTCATATCATCACCACTTAGCTGCAACACTCGTTTGTTTACACCATTTTTTTATTTGTTACCTTCTTAGTTTCTTCAAAGCCTTTGCCCATACTAAATCATTAGTCGAATACTCCATAACATTTCATTATTTGTGATATGAATGCCACAAATGGTGTGATGGGTATGTCATCCATCATGCATGAATTTGTTAAAGGTGTGCCTAACTCCAGGCCCTAACATCCCTCCCACTAAAAATTATTTTGGTCCTAACAATAGTCCAACCACAACCTCACGATCATCTCCCACTATGTATCGACATTATGGTGTATATCATCTTTGGATGTTGTCTTTGACTACACTACTGAACCTGCGCATTTTCTTACGTCATGACTCCCATAACCTAGTCTCAAATCATCCAAGCTCTTCACACCATTTCCTTTATATTTGTACCACCCTAGGTTCCATCATGTCCTTGGTTTGTTGTCAGTAGGGAGCATACTTGCTTAAATTCTCACTTCCATAACTGATCACCAATCATGTTTCTACTTGAAATTTCAAACTCTTCTTCAATGCTCAACTTTCACATTGAGCTCCCCCATCTTGTAGGTTGAATAAGTAGCTAATCCAACCATTTCTCCCACTCAATGAAAATTTACTTCATCTTCTCAAATCAATCCTCTTCCTTTCTTTTGCTTACTGTCCTATCCCAATAATTTTTCTACTCTTGGTTTGATTCCTTGAACAGGCACCTACGACTGCAACGTCTCCCTTTCTTGTTGCATGCGAGGAGGCACCGCATACCTCTACTTCTCTTTTTAGTGAGAATGGGCTCATAACACTCCTCTAAAGCTCCAAACTATCATTATATTTTAATATTAAATCTCATAAAGATAACACATTATTGTTTCACCTTATGTATCAGTGCATTCCATGCTCTTCAATCCTCCTAGTGTCAACTATAAGTCATATATGCCCATTTAATACCTGCAATATTCTACAATAGTGGAAATATTATTACCTTCCTCTTCCTTGATTGTAGAATTCTTCCCACTACTAGGTTCTCCTTTTAAATGTTGTTTGGCATTTGTTCTATATATAGAACAAATATGAGAAGGACTATGACTTCCTTTCTCAACTCATATCCTCTCAGAAATAATTTTCTTGTCCTTACCACTACTTGGCTTCCCTGATTAGGTTAACAATGTTGACCTACTTCCTGTTAAATTGTTGATATATACAATGCATTACTGAATACTTTGATGGTTGTCATACTCAGTTGGTAATCCAATCTACTTGTTAGTGGAACATGGATGGTTTCTTCTCCTCCTAGAAACATCAATTCTTCTCTAGTAAGTACGGGCACTACCTTGGTTTATTCCAAGAAGTCTTGTCTCAAAACCATGGTGAATTCATCGAAAGGAGCTATCCTCAATTCCATATTCCCAATCCAAAGTTCCAATTTGACTGGAACTAATATAAGCACCTATATTATTATTTTATAATTGAATTGATTGCTTTGAACATACCTTGTTCATGATCTATAGGGTGTCATATGGACTTGATTTCCTTCTCACTAAGGAGACTATGGGTTTCTCTTGAATCCACATGAGATGCGAGATTTATCCATTTCAATATCACTTGAATGAATTGAAGGCCCAATCCACCTTTCATACTCTCATTGTCTTGCATGATTGCTACAAGTGTCATGCCTACCTTATGCAATTCATCTTACATTTCTTCCTTTGGTTGTCCTACCAAAGCCACCTTATCACTGGTAGATGTTGTTCTTGTTTTCTTATGCATCATGTCAATATTTTTTATAACACAATCCAATTTCTTCTTACACTTTCTTTTTGTTTCCCTCACTTTCTCATCTTTCCTCTCTTGATTTTGTGGGTGTCCCATTTTAAGGTTAGCTTATTTTCCCTCAAGATCCTTCTTATGGTCAACACTCATCTAATCTACATATCATGGGGTTGCTTTCCCTTTCTCTTTAGGTCCTTATTTAGATTGGATCATTTTTCTATCATCTCAATTTTCCTCCTCTTTTGGGAAAAATTAGACAATATGTTCCTTTGAACATCAGTTGCACTTCACCTCCCTTAGCACAGTAAGGTGCACCTTGTTGAAATTTGCAACAAGAAACAGTGAAATTGGCAACCATAAATAACATGACAACATACACAATAGTGTGGGACCATGGGTCATGTAGTGATGGGTCCTAGTGATACATTAGTGTGCAATTCAATTTATTTAATAAATTGGAAATGTGTCTAATTTAATTATCCCTTAATTACATTGGACAATAAATTGTAATATTATCTCATAAACACTTGTAATAGTTAACTGAGTGTGATAGACTCAGTTAGCTCATGAAATTCGAGTTGAGGGTGGTTGGTGAGGCATGTAGAGTGATTCTATGTGTTTTAGAGTTCAAGTTGCAGTTAAGTGCATGATTTTAATGCATGAGAAATGAGTTAACTCAATTAAGTGAGTTAAAGTCAGTCTAACTAGTTGTAACTTATTGTTGCACTAGTGAGAGATCAAGTGAATTAAATCGGATTTAATTAACATACAGTGATCTTCCATGCAACTGATGATTTACTATTAATAGTTGCATGCATGTCAATTTTGATGAAGACTCGATTGAGGAAAAGGTTAAAGGGAAGTTGACTATCAGTTGTATTATTAGAAAACTACCCAGATGTAGTTAAAACGCCACAGGATTGCCCATGATACTAGCGCAGTTTTGGAAGGGTGAAATTCCTAAAGAATAGGGATTTCATTCCACATGAATTGTGCAAGCAAGGCAGGCTTTTTAGAGGCTGATAATTTCCTAAGTGTTGGTCAATTTTGTTCGGGACAATGTGAGACAGTTGTGAGGGTGCAGGAGACTCATGTTAGAAGATTGCATTGTAATTGTTTCATGATTCCATGGTGAATATACAATAGAATATAGAGGGGTTTTGAGCAGCAAGCTTTCCCCAGGAAAATATCTTTGTTGTGGTTTGATTTGCTTCTTTCTTTACTAGTTGTGATTGGTGATCGTGTTTATTTTACACAATTGATTTGTATAAGGATTTAATATCTAGCTTTAGTACATTGCTTGATCGGATTGAATCCATTGATATACATATTTTTTGTATAATTTCTACATGGTATCAGAGCAGGAATTATTTGGGCACACGAGTTTATAGATAATATATGAAAATTTTGATGACTTTTTTTCAAAAACAAATAGCATATTTGGATTCCTTGTGAAAAAATACCCAAATTGAAAACAAAAAAAAATCGGTCAAATCGGAGCTCAGATGAGGGAGATATCATCAATTTAAAATTAGCTCTTTTTCTAGAAAATTTTATGATGAAAGGACAATTACAATGTGCGTGAGTCAAGAACCTGCATGCATTTGAGGTAAAATATGCATGCAAATATTTGAGGAGAAAATCAGAGGATAATGCCTTGGTGGTTGAGAGGGAGCCTCTCAACATGCAGTCTGAGAAGCAGTCTAAGAAGCCTGTGGAGCAACCACAATTGGAGAAGCAGAGAGGAGACCGAGTGGAAGAGTCCACTCATGAAGAGACCTCCAGAAGGGGGAAATTTCGAGCCAGATGGGAAGAGGGAGTACATGCAGTTATACCTCTAGGTGTGAGGTGGGGCAATGTGCAGAATTAATCCCAAGAAGAAATTGGGCAGGATTCATTGAGATGGTGTGTCTCATGGATCGAACTTGGCTACGAGGAGCCCACAGTAAAACAGTAGCAGGAAGGATCGGTTATATTTATGCAGTCAGATGTCAGGAAGACATAAATCAAAGTGATAGGTTTCAGATACTGGAGTGCAAATCAGAGTTGGCAGCAGTGCAGAGTGCATGGATGCAGATGTCAACATCACAGAAAGTCTAGTAGACATGTGCAGTATCTAGCAACAGTCAGAAGAATATGTTGACAGATGCATTATACTAATTCATTTTTTGGAGGCTATTCAATTTCAGAAGTGTTTCATGCAAAAGTTGCATGTGCAAGAAACACTAAAGAAGTGTTGCATGCAAGAGTTGCATGTGCGAACAACACTAGAGAAGCGTTGCATGCAAGAGTTGCATGTCACATGCAATACTTGTATGTCACATGCAAGAGGTGCATGTGCGCATGCAAGGACATTCCAAGGTACCGGATCGGGACAAATTGATTCCTTTCTTGTTGATAGGGAGTGTTGAAATTTGCAACAAGAAACAGTGAAATTGGCATCCAGAAACAACATGACAACACACACACACTAGTGTGGGACCACGTCATGTAGTGATGGGTCCTAGCGATACATTAGTGTGCACTTCAATTTATTTAATAAATTGTAAATGTGTCTAATTTAATTATCCCTTAATTAAATTGGACAATAAATTGTAATCTTATCTCATAAACACTTGTAATAGTTAACTGAGTGTGATAGACTCAGTTAGCTCATGAAATTCAAGTTGAGGGTGGTTGGTGAGGCATGCAAAGTGATTCTATGTGTTTTAGATTTCAATTTGTAGTTAATTGCATGAGTTTAATGCATGAAAAATCGGCTAACTCAATTAAGTGAGTTAAAGTCAGTCTAACTAGTTGTAACTGATTGTTGCACTAGTGAGAGATCAAGTGAATTAAATTAGATTTAATTCACATGCAGTGATCTGCCATGCAACTGATGATTTACTATTATTAGTTGAATTCATGTCAGTTATGATGAAGACCCAATTGAGACAAAGGTTAAAGGGAAGTTGACTATCAGTTGTATTGTTAGAAAATTGCCAAGATGCAGTTAAAACACCATAGGATTGCCCATGATACTAGCGCAGTTTTGGAAGGGTGAAATTCCTAAAGAATAGGGATTGCATTCCACATGAATTTCATAAGAAAGGAAGGCTATTTAGAGGCTGATAATTGGCTAAGTGTTGGTTGATTTTGTCCGGGATAGTGTGAGACAGTTGTGAGAGTGGAGGAGACTCTTGTGAGAAGAGTGCATTGTAATTGTTTCATGATTCCATGGTGAATATACAATAGAATATAGAGGGGTTTTGAGCAGCAAGCTTTCCCTGAGAAAATATCTATGTTGTGGTTTGATTTGCTTCTTTCTTTACTTGTTGTTATTGGTGATTGCGTTTATTTTCCATAATTGATTTGTATAAGGATTCAGTATCTAGCTTTAGTAAATTGCTTGATCGAATTGAATCCATTGATACACATATTGTTTCTATAATTTCTACACACCTCCATCCCTTCTTCCAATTTTAGTTGGAAGTATTTTATGTTGAATGCTAACTCAATAAACTTGTCCATTTTCTTATACCATATGTCGTTGATGTTTCAGATGTTCCCAAAACATTGATCAACCTCCCTCTCCCAAGATGATTCTTCATAAGTCGTCTTGGTAATTAAGGGGTTGTCCATCTCAACATTCACAAATTCCTTTTATTCTAGAACACAATAGCCAAAATACTCATTACCCACCTTACAATTGATTATAGAATCCCATTTCCTCAATTTCCTACAAGACAAAAAGGAAACCTGAACATGCAATCTTTCACAAGCTTTAGCATCTTCTTTGAGATAACTGTAAATCTGCTTCACATCAGTTTAGATCCCTACATGGAAATCCTATTGTGCTTTTTTGATACCACCTCTATGTGGTGAATATATTCATTGTCTATTTTTATGGTAGCTTTCATACCACCTATCATGACCTTAGGTCCTATGCATGGTTACAAGGTGTTGTTTTTCACACATTGTGTTGAGATTCAACAAGATGATGATCCTAGTGAAAATTCAACACCTACACTAGGTGGGGCCCGCAGACTATTTTTAGGTGTATGTCCATTTTTAGAATGGTGAGAAAATTCTATTTATAGCGGAATTCTATTTATAGATGGTTGAGAAAATTCTATTTATAGATGAGGTTCTATTTTTAGATGCATAGGAGAATTTTATTTATAGATCGCATGTCTAAAAATAGAATGCATGTCGATTTTTATCATCTCATAATAATAATTAGACAATAAATAATAATATATTCTCTTGAAGCACTTGATTTCAGTTAATTGAAGTGGCAAACCAGTTAGCTGAAGGAATTACGAGTTCTAAGGTTGGTTGGTGGGACATGCAAGTGGACTTAGTTGTAACTGAGTGTTTCGAAGTTGTAAGAGAGTTGGATGTGTAGTTATGTGAGTTGTGTAGTAGTTTAACTCAGTTAAGTGAGTTAAACTCAGTTGTGCTAGTTGTAACTAGTTGTAAATAAATATACACTAGTGATAGATCAGTGAATTAAATATTAAATTAATTCATATGGAGTGATATCACATGTAACTGAAGATTTACTACTGTTAAGTACATGCATGTCAGATCCAGTGGAGACCCAATTGAGAGATAGGTGAAAGGGATAGTTTTACTATCAGTTGTGACATTAGTGGGTGCACTCTTGCAACCACACACACATTGGATATGCCAATGAGGATTGCGTAGTCAAGGCAAGGCAAGATCAAATTCATTCAGGGATTGCGCAGTGGAGGCAGGCTATCAAGAAGCAGTAAATTGGAACATGTATTTGCCAATTTTTGTATGACAGTGTGAGACGATTGTATATTGTACTGAGAGCTCTTGGATTAGAGTTTTGTATGACATTTTTTCATGATCAACGATATATACATAATATATGATAGTGGGGTTTTTAGCTTTATGCTTTCCCGGTAAAAACATCTGGGTTATATGTCATTGATATTTCTTCATGTGTTCGCAATTAGCGATTAAATTTCCACAATGATTTAAGTAGAAGGATTCTGTATTTAACAGTGGCATATAATTTTTATATCAGGATAATCTAGGCAATACATAATTGTATTAAAATTTCTACATGGTATCGGAGCTAAGAAGATTTCAATATTGAAGCAGTAGCTGAGTTTGTTGGTGGAAACAATTCGAATTTGTTGCAAGAATTTCTTGGTGCGACAGTCGAGTAAACATCGAAATGGCTTTTAATGGTTTGTGGCTAGAGTATGTTGAACCCTTAGTTAAACTGAGAGGGGGGGGGGGTGAATCAGTTTAACACATACATGGACTTTTAAAAACTTTCTTCTTAAAACTTATTTACACCTTTACTTCATGATCAACTTAATATGTGAGCAATCTTTATTAGTGAGCAGCAAGTATCAAACAGATTTGTTATGTAACATCAGTCTTAATATGTGAGCAACAAGTATTAAGCATATTAGATCAACCACATCAACACATAGACATCATGCACAGAGACACCAGATATAAGTGGAAACCCATGAAGGGAGAAAACCACATATTATTATTGTTGTGATGCAAAGGCAAGCTCCAACTCCCTCTCACCACTGTTTTTCTGCAGGCACCAACCTACAGGAGGCTCCGACCTCAGTCAACTCCAACTGACATCTATCAAGCTACAACTTGATAGGGAAGCTCCAACTTCCTTACTCTTTCAAAAGAGAAACACTTGCTGATTTACCTTGGATATCAGCTCTGTTCTTTTCATTTGCTCTATTGTTCATCTATTCTCATATCTGCCCTATATCATCTCTGCATCTTTTTAGATTCTCTATCAGCTTCTCCTTCTTCTCTGCTCAGCTCCTCCTTCTTCTCTGCTTCACTGCTTCATTTCTGCATTCTCTTCACTCACTCTCTCTAACTTCTTGCAGCTTTCTCATTTTCTTCAACTCTCTTCAATTCTGTTGCACACTCTCTTCTTCTTTCACTCTATTTTCGTAACATTCTCCCCTTGGATATTACCTTGTTTTATACAAAAAATAGCTTCATGAATGTTTGTCTTCTACTGGGAATTCGAAATGGACAGCCATGTCTCTTTGCCTTCTGCCTTCTCATCTCTTTTCCGCTCACTCAGAAAAATGTAACTGTAGGTGCTTATTTTAATATTACAGTGGGATATTTTCTCTCTTCCAGAGACTTTCCAATGCATCACAAACAATAAAAATCAATTACAACATTTACATTTTCAGTTACAAAAAGACGATTTCACTCAGCCCATTTTTGGCCTTTGGCTTTGCTGGGTTTGTCAATTTCGGTTGCTATTAAGAACCTATTCTGCACTCTCTATTTATATTGCAGTAATGTAACCGCTGCATATATATGACTGTCCTTTTAATATAACTACGCTACCCATATGTATACTTTGCAAAAGGTTTACGATTGGCATTACTCGTCAGACCCACATATTCCAAAGTCTTCAAATTTAAAACACCTTTTGAATAGTTTCTACTGCAGAACCCTTGGTTTAATCAACTCTCGGCATCTTCAAAAACTGTGGTCAAACCATAATAAAAACCCAACCTTATGCCTTTAGTACAGTATATAAATATATATCGTCCTTTGGCTCCAGGCCCACGATGCATTGCACCGTGCCTTTATATATATTGTGCACCGTGTATATATATATATATATATATATATATATATATATATATATATATAGTTTGGGCCTTTGCATATAAGGCACATCCCTAATTAATTTCAGCATGCTCTTGATATAACTCAATCATATCATATAACCCTCGGCAGGCACATATACTTCCTCTTTCTCCTTGAAGAATATATGGTTTAAACCATAGTCGTATCAACTCGCATCAAACACAGCTCCATTCCTTTTAAGTTCCGCGGGGGTAGCAAACTTGAGCAGGTAAGGGAAGGAGACCCCCCCAGGAATAAATGACGTCATGTATGCATATAATACCGCCTACGGAATTACAGACTTCTGGTATGGTTATTAAACCCAAGGTATTAATTGGCCTTCCGCTGGTTATTAAACCCAAGGAATTAATTTACCGTTGCCATATAACATTATAACCAAAATTTAATAAACATTACCAAGGTTGTTAGCGCCTGGCTTATCTCGCCTTCTTATCCGACGGCTACTATTGCATTGCCCGATCCAACGGATATCGCACGAGCAACTTGCGCGAAAGATAACACGCAATGGCGCGTCACATCTGGACTATCATTCGTGCACCTTGGTTAAAATCCGGGCAAGTCCAACACACGATCACCGTTCGATGGCCCTCTTCCAGATCAACGGCTCGTGTCAATTTCGCTCAGCGTGTCTGGTCGATAGTTAATGCGCGATGGCGCAAGTTAAACGGTTGTTTTACTGTTCATCCAGGGACACGCGTCGATCAATCAATGGAATCGCTGCGAAACTCCAAAATACCTCCTTCCGTATAATGTGGTGCGATGAAATCCACTGTTCGCTCCAAACCACTGTTACTATTCATCGGGTCACAATTCCGCTTCCTCACGCAAGGTTCCGTTCTCGTCCTTTTACTTCGGGTTCCGTTCTCCTCCTTTAAACTCAGATTCCGCCCGTTATACATTAAAGGGTTCTTTAATACTCTGACACAGAGTTCCGCCACTTTCTCGGTTCCGTCTATCCTTATGCAGAGTGCACACAACCACTCCTCAAGAACTCATGTGTTCACACGGAGTTAATTCGACCATTACACAATAACATTAACTCAATGTCTCATGCACATACATTCACACTATACATAATTACAGGGAATAATCGACCAACGTACAATACGCAAGGTATTCCTCACACAGGGTTTAGACAACAAATGCACAGTTACGCTGAGATAATTTCCTCATATAATCTGACCAAGAAGGCATAAAGTCACATACGGGATTTATAAACAATTCTTCATAAACAAATATATATATATATATATATATATATATATATACACACAGGTGATAAATCTCAAAACAATTCTTACAATTCATAACAGGCCAGATATTCAGTTTCGTGGTCATTATCCTCCTATTCTGTTGCTGAAGAGGTTCTCTGCCTCTTTCCAGCTCTCGGGCTCTCTTCTTCAGCCCTCTTCTTCCATTTAAGCAATGCTCTAACTCATCCCCAAGCATATTAAGTATTTACCACAGGGTTTTAGTCTTCAATCAATTTCTATGCCATACAGACTCAATTAATGAATAACTGCTCAATAATTCATCTGCAAACTGTATTACACCCCTAATTCATGAATAAACCTCTGTATTACACTCCTTCAAGCCTTTTCAACTCCACTACTCTGTCTCTAATTCCTTTGTTGCTTCTGCTTCAATTCCTCTGTTTCTTCTACTACCTCTGCAACCTCTATGTCTCTTTTGCATTATGGATAGTTTAGGTGCTTCTCCCGTCTTTACCTTTGCCATCAATGACAACATTTCCAACAGTATCCCCCTTTGGAATTGATGGCAACACCCCCACTAATAATATTATGCTTCTTCTGCTTTCCTTTTAGAAGCCCCTTTTTGTTTTTCCTCCCCCTTTGACATCAATGGAAAAGGGTTTCTCATTTCCTAGTTTTATTTCTGCATTTCCTCTCTCTGAGTTATGTTTAGGCCCTCTTCTGTTGACTTTGTATCATGCTGCTCCAGACTGATGTACAAGACTTTTTGAGAGAACACTTTGAGGATTATTGGACTTGAATATACACTATAAATTGGTACACTCCAAAGCACAGTATCCTTTCACTAGTATAAGGCTGAAAGTGAGGATAATGATCCTTCATAGAACACATTGTACCAGCTTTATCTAATTAGAGATGTATGATTGGATCAAAAACTAACATACTGAGAAGGCTTCAAATAAACTTTTGTCTCTATCTGATGTAGTGAGCTAATATATTTCTGTTGAAGAATATTGTAGATTGAATATGTCTTTTCCTGCAATACTCATCTGCAGTACCACACCTGTTCAATTATGATAATGATGCCAATATATCTTTTATTGCTATGGTACACATTTCCTGCCTATTGGTGATGATATGAGCTAGAATGCTAACAAGGATATTAATTTTAAAGACTAAGAGGTTCTTGTTGTTGAAGTGAATAATGAATCAAACCAGAGCTTATAGCTTATTGTAAGAATAGGCAATATCTTTCAATATTAGAGGCCAACTGACTTTCCTTCTTGTACAGTGTGCTTTCAAAACAAACCCTTCAATGCATTGGTCAGTTTCACTTATCAATTGTGCAGTTTTATTTATGACATAAGAAGTATGTATGTCAATGATCACTCTTTCTCTAAATGGTGAAATACCAGCAATTCCTTTCTGTTGAAGTATGCTTGGATGGACTAATAAAAGACTTTTGAGCTTCCGTGGTAATCACAACTAGTCCTTCATTATTCAGATATTTTAACTATTCTTTCATGATTATTTCCAACAAAAACATCTTCAATTTGTTTAATTTATATCTTGGCTAACAAACTTTACCCAATTTATGAACAATTTTCAGAAAGAGGCCTTGAAGATATATGTACTGAATTCAGGAAGGCATGCAATGATATATATAGAAACAGATACTGCTGCAATGCATAATATAATCCTTCAAGTGTAAACCTAATGCTAATCCTTTAGCACTGCTACTGACCTTTTCATGCTGAATGCAGATAACCCTGGGAATTTTACCTTGATGCATTCCTGCCATAGTCCTTTGATCTTATGGACCTGTATCATACTACTGCTTCACTGAGAATGCTTGGTAATTTGTTGATAAGCATGCTTCTTGTACCTAAACATCAATTGATATTACTTTGATAAACCATGCAGAGATTTCACTTTAGCTAGCACATGTACCCATAGTTTCTACTATTGATCTTTTCACTGTTCACATCAACCACCATCAATATATTGAATTAGACCTTGGCATCAGTAACCTGCTACTTATTCTGTCATCCTGATTTGAACGAATGTCACTGCATTTTATTTTCTATGACAGTTCTATAATCATTGCTGCTTTATATATTGCTTTATATACCAATTCAACTGTTCTGACATGATGATCTTTGTGAAGACATTTTCAATTTCTTTGCTTGGAATTTTCAAGGGTAGATCACTCTCTTAACTGTACTTCTCCAAGGGACATTTTCATAGATGAAGGAAGTAAGGATATTAATGATGATAAACACTTTTCTTACTCATTCTTCTTAATGTGATTCATGTCAATTCTAGCAATATGATGCACAATGTGATCATCATTTAAGGTGTTGATGTCTTCTTCCTATTACCATGGCTTTTTGTTTCCTTCTCTTCTTTCATCAATTTGTCAGCTAATTAAAACATCAGATAATCTTCTTTATCTATAGTTTTCTTTTAGAGGAATTTCCTTTTTCTTCATGATCTCATAGCTGTTCTCATTACATGGAGCTCTTCTTAGACTACTTTCATGGGGTCTATATATGAAGTGCTCTCCCCCTGGGATGTTGCTTCATATTTGTCACTAGATGGATTTGTGCTTTGTTTCCTAGAGCATCTCCCCCTGAGACTATGGAGGATTCATTATGTTATTGAGGTAATAGGCTCCCCCTTTCTCTTTTCCTTCCATGCTTTATTGGGGTTCTTCATAATGTCTGCGCTTCTTTTAAATTCATAGTTTTGTTTGATTTGCTTTGATCCCATCATTTGTCTAGAGTTATTTAATGTATATGGCAGATTACAATCTTTTTCTTTGTGACCAATTTTTAGGCATACATAACATCTTATTTGACCAATGTGCATTTGAGCTGATGTATAATATTTTTTTTCTCTTCTTGGATACATTTTACAATCAACAATTTTATGTCCAAAATTATTGCATGCATAACAATAGCCATGGAAATGATTTGTGTACCTGGTGAAAGATTGTTCTTTCCATTTGCTTGCTTGAGGGATTCTTCTCTTTTGCTGCATCCTTTGCTGATTGAACTGGATTGGCTTTGTCTTGCAATATGCTGCATTATGTCTTGGTTTGTGACAGGAGAAACAAGTGATACTTCTCATAGGTGGAAAAAATCTTCTTTGACATCTTCCAAATTTATTCAATTCATCTTTAGGAGCATGTGAGCCTTCAACAATTAATTGTTTCATCTTCTAATTCTCTATTCTTTCATTTTGTTGCTTGATTCTATTTGTTTCTCTGCACCTCATGTTCTTGCTAGATTCTATTTTTGTAGGAATCTGCTGAGTTGCTTTATTATCTTTTACAACCTTCACAAAGATGATTTTCTTGTTATCTTCTACCTTGGGCTTACTAGTTTCTCCTTCATATCCTATCCCAGCCTTTATGAGAGGTGTATTAATTAATAGTTCTCTTTGGGATTTTTCTAAGTTCTTTCTTAGGCTCACTACTTCTTCTTCCAATCTTTCACATTCCTAACTTTTCTCTCTCATTTGTTGCAGCAGAGTGTCTTCTACTTTCTTTGCCTCTTCAATCTGTGTCTTCAGGAAAATAATTTCTTTTCTGTCTTCATATTCTTTCTCATCACATATTTGTACCAATCTCTTAAGGTCTTTGTTTTCATTCTTCAATTTTTCTATTTCAATCAGAGCTGTGTCAAGTTTGGCTTTTTCTTCAGCTGCAATTTCTTCATGGCTCTTACTACCATTCACAATAGCAGGTACCTCATTTGATTGAACATCTTCTTTTTGACATGAATTTCTCTTTTTCTTAATTCTCTTCTCCTTCTTGACAATGCAATCCTCAATGTCTACTCCATGCATGAAATGCCGTCTGTCCCAGATTTCTTTTGCTGAAGTTAAATCCATTACTAACTCAAGGTCCTTGTTATGAAGATTGTTATATATCACACATTTTGCCTTGGCATTCCTCTGTTGTTCTTTCACTGTGGGGGAGTCTGTGCAGTAACCATCATATACCAGCTTCCATACCTCAGGTTCATAAGCCAATAATCCTATTTTAATTTTATCTCTCCATTCAAAAAAAAAAATTGTATTTAACACAGGTACATTTTGATAGTCCATGACTTAACCAGATCTCCTTCAAGCTATTAAGCTTACACCAAAGGAACCTGATATGATACCGATTGTTGAACCCTTAGTTAAACTGAGAGGGGGGGTGAATCAGTTTAACACATACATGGACTTTTAAAAACTTTTCTCTTAAAACTTATTTACACCTTTACTTCATGATCAACTTAATATGTGAGCAATCTTTATTAGTGAGCAGCAAGTATCAAACAAATTTTTTATGTAACAGCAGTCTTAATATGTGAGAAACAAGTATTAAGCAGATTAGATAAACCACATCAACACATAGACATCATGCACAGAGACACCAGATATAAGTGGAAACCCATGAAGGGAGAAAACCCCATCTTATTATTGTTGTGATGCAAAGGCAAGCTCCAACTCCCTCTCACCACTGTTTTTCTGCAAGCACCAACCTACAGGAGGCTCCAACCTCAATTCTGCAAGCTACAACTTGCAAGGAAGCTCCAACTCCCATTAATTTTCTACAGGCACCAACCTACAGGAGGCTCCGACCTCAGTCGGCTCCAAATGACATCTATCAAGCTACAACTTGATAGGGAAGCTCCAACTTCCTTACTCTTTCAAAAGAGAAACACTTGCTGATTTACCTTGGATATCAGTTCTGTTCTTTTCATTTGCTCTGTTGTTCATCTATTCTCATAGTTGCCCTGTATCATCTCTGCATCTTTTTAGATTCTCTATCAGCTTCTCCTTCTTCTCTGCTGAGCTCCTCCTTCTTTCCTCGCTTCCTCGCTTCTGCTTCTCGCATTCTCTTCTACTCATCTTCTAACTTTCGCAACATTCTCATTTTCTTTCAACTCTCTTCAATTCTGCTACACACTCTCTTTCTCTCTCTTTTTTCGTAACATTCTCCTCGAGATATTACCCTGTTTTATACAAAAATAGCTTCATGGCTATTTGTATTCCACTGGGAATTCGAAATGGACAGCCATGTCTCTTTGCCTTCTGCCTTCTCATCTCTTTTCAACTCACTCAGAAAAATGTAACTGTAGGTGCTTATTTTAATATTACAGTGGGATATTTTCTCTCTTCCGGAGACTTGCCAATGCATCACAAAAAATAAAAATCAATTACAACATTTACATTTTCAGTTACACAAAGACGATTTCACTCAGCCCATTTTTGGCCTTTGGCTTTGTTGGGTTTATTATTTTCTTGTTGTTGCTAGAACCTATTCACACTCTCTCTATTTATATTGCGTAATGTAATCGTTAAATATATATATTCATCTTTTAATATAACCGTTTTACCTATATTTATATTTTCTGCTGTGTTGTTTACGATTGCATTACTCGTTTTACTCCACATATTCCAAAGTCTTCAAATTTTTAACACCTTTTGAATAGTTTTCATCGTAACCCTTGGTTTAATCAACTCTCGGCATCTTCAAAAACTGTGGTCAAACCATAATAAAAACCCAACCTTATGCCTTTAGTACAGTATATAAATATATATCGTCCTTTGGCTCCGGGCCCACGATGCATTGCACCGTGCCTTTATATATATTGCGCACCGTATATATATATATATATATATATATATATATATATATATATATATATATATATATATATATATATATATAGTTTTGGCCTTTGCATATAAGGCACATCCCTAATTAATTTCAGCATGCTCTTGATATAACTCAATCATATCATATAACCCTCGGCAGGCACATATACTTCCTCTTTCTCCTTGAAGAATATATGGTTTAAACCATAGTTGGATCAACTCGCATCAAACGGAGCTCCATTCATTTTAAGTTCCGCGGGGGTAGCAAACTTGAGCAGGTAAGGGAAGGAGACCCCCCCCGGAATAAATGACGTCATGTATGCATATAATACCGCCTCCGGAATTACAGACTTCTGGTATGGTTATTAAACCCAAGGTATTACTTTACCGTTTCCATATAACATTATAACCAAAGTTTAATAAGCATTACAAAGGTTGTTCGCGCCTAGCTTATCTCGCCTTCTTATCCGACGGCTGCTATTGCATTTCCTGATCCAACGGATATCGCACGGGCAACTTGCGCAAAAGATAACACGTGATGGCGCGCCACATCTGGACTATCGTTCGCGCACCTTAGTTAAGCTCCGGGCAAGTCCGACGCACGATCACCGTCCGATGGCCCTCTTCCAGATCAATGGCTCGTGTCAATTTCGCTCGGCGTGTCTGGTCGATAGTTAATGCGCGATGGCGCAAGTTAAACGGTGGTTTTACTGTTCATCCAGGGACACACGTCGATCAATCAATGGAATCACTGTGAAACTCCAAAATACCGCCTTCCGTATCATAGTGGTGCGATGAAATCCATTTTTTTCTCCAAACCACTGTTACTGTTCATCGGGTCACAATTCCGCTTCCTCACGCAAGGTTCCATTCTCGTCCTTTTACTCTGGGTTCCATTCTCCTCCTTTAAAATCAGATTCCGCCCGTTATACATTAAAGGGTTCTTTTATACTCTGACGCAAAGTTCTGCCACTTTCTCGGTTCCGTCTATCCTTATGCAGAGTGCACACAACCACTCCTCAAGAACTCATGTGTTCACACAGAGTTAATTCGACCATTACACAATAATATTAACTCAATGTCTCATGCACAGAGATTCGCACTATACATAATTACAGGGAATAATCAACCAACGTACAATACGCAAGGTATTCCTCACACAGGGTTTAGACAACAAATGCACAGTTACACTGAGATAATTTCCTCATATAATCCGACCAAGAGGGCATAAAGTCACATACGGGATTTATAAAAAATTCTTCATAAATATATATATATATATATATATATATATATACACACAGGTGATAAATCTCAAAACAATTCTTACAATTCATAACAGGCCAGATATTCAGTTTCGTGGCCATTATCCTCCTATTCTGTTGCTGAAGAGGTTCTCTGCCTCTTTCCAGCTCTCGGGCTCTCTTCTTCAGCCCTCTTCTGCCATTTAAGCAATGCTCCAACTCATCCCCAAGAATATTAAGTCTTTACCACAAGGTTTTAGTCTTCAATCAATGTCTATGCCATACAGACTCAATTAATGAATAACTGCTCAGTAATTCATATGCAAACTGTATTATATCCTTAATTCATGAATAAACCTCTATATTACACTCCTTCAGGCCTTTTCAACTCCACCACTCTGTCTCTAATTCCTTTGTTGCTTCTCCTTCAATTCCTATGTTTCTTCTGCTACCTCTGCAACCTCTCTGTCTCTTTTGCCTTATGGATAGTTTAGGTGTTGCTCATGTCTTTACCTTTTCCATCAATGAAAACATTTCCAACAGAGTATGCACTCGAGGGTAGCTCGAAATAAACTGCATGGAAGGACAGGATGGAGGTAGTGCTTGAAGATAATTTCTTGAAGGAATTCATCGACAGTGATGTTCCTAAGCCTACTTCGACAGATGCTGCATTACTTGATGCCTGGAAAAAGAAAGTAGGGAAGATGAGATGGATTCTATTGGAAGGTGTGCAAGATCATGTTGTCTCAAGCCTTCATGATAAAACCACTTCATTTGCAATGTGGAAGGCTTTTATGGATTTTTTCCAAAGCAGCAGTGACTATAGGAAATTGGCGCTAAAGGATAAACTCAGAAAGATCAAGATGGAGAAGGGCGAAAATATTCCTAAGTATCTCACAACATTTTTCCAATGTTGGAATAAACTAGGGAGCGTGGGAATCATGGTTGTTGATGATGATTTGGTGAGCTTGGCTCTCTTTGGACTTCCTAAGAGTTGGCACAGTTATCAAGACTCTGTCAACGGATGGGAAAAACTGTCGGATTGGGAACGACTGTGGTCAGATCTGGTGCAAGAGGAGTTCAAGTGGAACACCAGAGATGGCTCTTCATCAAAGCATGATGATGAAGAGGATTGTTCTTTTTTTGCCAAGGCAAGGAAAGGGAAGGGGAAGAAATCCCATTCAAAGTCTGAGTCTAAAGGCAAGAAGTTGGATTTGTCCAAGGTGAAGTGTTTTCACTGTCCTGAACATGGGCATCTTGCCACTAACTGCCCACATAAAAAGAAGAACCAGAAAACTACTGGAGCTGTAGATGGTGAGGCCCTTGCCTTGCAATTTGAACTTGATTTCTCTTTGATCGCATGCTTGGTTTCAAGCGCAATGGGATCGGTGTGGTATCTTAATAGTGGTGCTTCCTTCCACATGATGGGAGATAAGGAGATTTTGACTTGGAGAAGAAAGATCTCCAAATGCATATAGAGATGGGCGACGATGGACGATACAGTGCGACCGGCATTGGTACCATTACCTTTGAGAGGGAGTCAGGTAAACCATTTAAATTGAAAGATGTTATGCATGTTCCAGGTCTGAAGAAAAACTTGGTCTCAGTCGTGATGTTGGAGGACAGAGGCTATGACGTTGTTTTAAACGATGGAAAAGCTTTCGTGTGACATAAAAAAATGGTTCAAGCCAAGAGGATAGGGATTCGAGTTAAGAATATCTACAAGTTGGAGGTAGAAGGTTTCGCTACAATGATGGGCAAGGCAGAAAAAGTGGTGAGCCGAGATGAGGGCGAATTATGGCACAAGCGATTGGGCCATCTTCATCATGGAGTTTTGAAAGTCATGCAGCAAATATCTATTATAATTCCAATGGGAGCACTTGCTCAGTTAGATCAATGCAAGGGTTGCACCATGGGGAAGTATGTAAACTCCACCTTTCATGAAAAGGAGAACCTTGCTTCGGTGATCTTGGAGAGAGTTCACACAGACATGTGTGGACCATTCTCGGTTGCTTCAACAACAAAACATAGGTATTATGTTATTTTTTTTGATGACTTTTCTCGTAAATGTTGGATATTATTCATGCAAAAGAAGGATAAAACATTCTCAAAGTTCTGTGAGTTTAAGGCATTGATTGAGAAAGAGTCGAGGAAGCAAGTGAAGGCTCTACAGAGCGATAATGGTGGAGAATACATCTCGAACGAATTCAAAGACTTTTGTAGAAAAGAATGAATTTGAAGAGAACTCATAGTGCCTCATAACCCACAACAAAATGGGGTCACAGAGAGGAAGAATATAACGATCGTGGGTGTTGTACGAGCTATGCTACATGATCAGGGTCGACCAATGCAATTGTGGGCGGAAGCATGCAACACTGTGGTTTATTTGAAAAACCGTTGTCCTCATAGAGTACTTGGCATGAGTACACCTAAAGAAGCTTTTACTGGTAAGAAACCAAATGTTTCTCACTTTAAGATTTTTGGCTCATCTGTTTATGTGCATGTGACCAAGAACGTGAGGAAGAGCTGGAGCCGACTGCTGAAGTTGGGATATTTGTGGGGTACACAGAAACACCCCATAATTATCGTGTGTATTTTCCAAACAATCGAATGACTGTGGTGCAACAGGATATAAAACTCAATGAGGAGAAGGCCATGAAGTTTTCTCTTGAGAGGGAGCTAGACTTACATGTGGACGAGGAAATTTTTTTCCCAAAGATGAGTCTCTAGATGTGGATCAGCCACAGGAGGAGGTTCATGGAGTGGAGGAGTCCACTCACAAAGAACCAAACATCAGAACTGGCAGAAGGCGTACCATAGAAGCTGAGAGGCTGAAACTTGATGCGGCACAGAATGTAGGAGGCCCTACTTCAAAGTGCAGACAAAGACAGTCTCCTGACCGATTAACTGGATACGTGGCTCTCATGAGCAAATGTATTGTGACTGAGCCATATTCCTTTCAGGAAGTAGTGCGGGAGCCCACATGGGTAGATGCAATGGTGGAAGAGTGTGACTCCATTGTCAGAAAAAGTGCTTGGGAAATTGTTCCAAGGCCAGTTGATAAATCAGTGGTAGGTTTGAGATGGATCTACAAGGTAAAACAAGTTGCTGATGGGAATGTTGAGATATAAAAGGCCAGAATTGTGGCTCGGGGCTTCTCATAGATTGAGGGGATTTATTATGAAGAAACCTTTTCACCTGTCACATGGTATTCTTCCATAAGGACCATCCTTTCTCTCTCAGCGCAGATGGGTTGGCACATTCATCAGATAGATGTGAATATTGTGTTCCTTAATGGTATCATTAAGGAAGAAGTGTACATTGAACAGCCTAAAGGATTTGATATCTTTAGCAGCGAGTCACATGTGTGCAGACTCAAAAGAGCGTTGTATGGGCTAAAGCAAGAACCCCGTGCTTGGTACACTCAGATCGATAGCTATTTCACTGGACTTGGCTTCACCACGAGTGAGGTGAATGCAAAGCTATACCAGATTGTGGTGGAGGGTAAGATTTTAATCATTGTTCTTTATGCTGATGATTTAATATTGATTGGTGATGAGCATCTGATACACTCATGCAAGGAGGACCTTACAAAGGATTTGGAGATGAAGGATATGGTACAGACAGACGGATGAGGTGAATTTGCATGGCTTCACGGATGCAGATTGGTTAGGCAGCCTAATGGACAGAAAGAGCACATCAGGAGGGGTCTTCAGTATCAGATCTACAATTGTTTCTTGGTATATCAGGAAACAGACATCCGTGGCACTCAGTTCAGCGGAAGTGGAATACATGGCAGCAAGTCAAGCTGCATGTGAGGCTATCTGGATGAGGAAGATCCTAGTTGGTTTGTTTGGTTCTCATTTAGATCCTACAATGATTCATTGTGATAATCAGAGTTTCATTAAACTCTTGATTAATCCTATGTTTCATGATAGATCTAAGCATATAGATATATGGTATCATCATATCAGAGATTGTGTGCAGCAGAAGATCATGTTGCTTCAGTACATTCCTATAGAAGATCAAGATGCAAATATTCTGACGAAGGTGCTCAATTTTATCAAATTCAAATACCATAGAAATAGGATCAGGGCAAAGGATAATACCTTTCTTGTTGAGAGGGAGTGTTGAGATTCAACAAGACGATGATCCTAGTGAAAATTAAGCACCTACACTAGGTGGGGCATGCAGGCTATTTTTAGGTGTATGTCTATTTTTAGAATGGTGGGAAAAATCTATTTGTAGTGGGAGTCTATTTATAGATGGTTGAGAAAATTCTATTTATAGATGAGGTTCTATTTTTATATGCATGGGCAAAGTCTATTTATAGATCGCATGTCTAAAAATAGAATGCATGTCGATTATTATTATCTATTAATAATAATTAGACAATAAATAACAATCTATTCTCTTGAAGCACTTGATTTCAGTTAACTGAATTGGTAAACCAGTTAGCCGAAGGAATTACGAGTTCTAAGGTTGGTTGGTGGGACATGCAAGTGGAATTTGTTGTAACTGAGTGATTTGAAATTTTGACAGAGTTGGATGTGTAGTTATGTGAGTTGTAAAGTAGTTTAACTTAGTTAAGTGAGTTAAACTCAATTGTGCTAGTTGTAACTAGTTGTAACTAAATATACACTAGTGAGAGATCAGTGAATAAATAATTTAATTAATTCGCATGGAGTGATCTCACAAGAAACTGAAGATTTACTACTATTGATTACATGCATGTCAGATCTAGTGGAGACCCAGTTGGGAGATAGGTGAAAGGGACAGTTTGACTATCAGTTGTAACATTAGTGGGTGCACTATTGCAACCACACACATATTAGAGATGCCAATGAGGATTACACAGTAAAGGCAAGGAAGGATCGAATTCATTCAGGGATTGTGATCAACAAGGATTGTGCAGTGGAGGCAGGCTGTCAAGAGGCGGTAAATTGGCGCATGCATTTGCCAATTTTTGTATGACAGTGTGAGACAATTGTATATTGTATTGAGAGCTCTTGGATTAGAGTTTTGTAAGAGATTGTTTCATGATCCATGATATATACATAATATATGATAGTGGGGTTTTATCTTTATGCTTTGCTAGTAAAAACATATGTGTTATGTGTGATTGATCTTTCTTCATGTGTTTGCAATTGGCGATTAAATTTCCACAAATATTTAAGTAGAAGGATTTTGTATTTAACAGTGGCATATAATTGTTAGATCAGGAGAATCCAGGCAATACATAATTGCATTAAAATTTCTACACATTGTGCCTCTCAAGTGTGCAACATCAACAGGTTTTGCAACTACTTAGTGTAGTACAGTTTTACTTCATCTAAACTATGCCTCACAATAATATTACTTATATAATCTCTATATTATTATATACTTAGTAGATCATAACCCTTCAATATAGTGCAAGATTATTATTGTCACACTACTTCATTTATCATTCATTCATGAGTAGCACATGTAAAGAAACCACATAAATGTAAAACTTGTATGGAATGGTCATCTGAAATTATTTTATTAATCAATGCAATATTCTTTGCAAGAGGGTCCAATAAAATGGCTCTATCCTTAATACGACAAAAAATTCACATAACCTTACTTTCCCAAAAAAACCCAGCCACCTGGTCCGACTGACCTAATGGGTTGTATACACCCAACTTGTAGCACCCTTTTTTCTTCTTGTATACACCTAACTTATCTACACTAGAAAAAACCTATATGATCTCCTATGCCCTCAGTTCCATCTCAACTTAGCCCATCCTTCCCTTATTTACTCGACTTCTCTTTTATGTGACTTTGTACACCTCTTCAACTTGTGTCCTTCTTGTGTGATTTGTATTGTCTCCATCGAGTTCCTTGTCCTCCTTTTAACTAAACTCACATATATTTATATGACTCCATGCTTATATTGTGTGGATTCATGACCCTTTCCACTCGATTAGGTCAGTTCTAACATCAAAAAATGTATGTGTGCCTTCAGTTCAAGTAGAGTTCAACTCACATATCTCATCCCATAGGTTCTCCCTCATACAATTCTCTCGCACCCTAATCGATCTACTCCACTTTGTTTGGGTCCACTCAAATCACACTTGCTCATTCCACTTGTCCTCACTTAGTTTTTTCATTCCATATATACTTGGTCCTAACCTTGCTTAGTCATGCTCATTGTACATCCGCTCGATCCATCCTCCTTTTCTTAGTCAACCCATGCTTTGGTCAACTCGTTCCACATGTTCATGGGGGCACACTCCTTGGTCATCTTGCACACTTGTGGCACCTGTGCCACCAATTTTATGTGTGCTCCCTTACATATTGATTCCTCCTACACTTACTTGATTGTGTTGCATCCTTGTGGTGATTGTGTCGCCAATCTATCTCATGCCAACTCGCATGGAAACCCCAAGTTTTTGTCACTCGATTGGGCACACTTTTTCCCATGCCTCTTATTTAATCACCACCTTCTTGATTTCTACAAATACTTGGCTCAATATTAATGTTGTAAATGGTGCAATGGAGATGTTTCCCTTGGTGCATGCCTCAGCTAAAGGCATGTCAAACTCTAGAACCTTGTAGTACCCAATTGGGGACAACCATGTTTTCCACAATTTTTAAGTATTGTGTTATTTTCCTCATCACTAATAATGTAACTAAAACTTTATTTTCCTTTATTTTACTAAGTATATAAATTTTCTCTTGGATAATAAGTACATAGGGAAAGAGGAGTTATCTTCCATTTGGCTGGAAAATTAGTTCATGAAATATGAAAATGCCTTGTAATATCCTCAAGTGTAGGTTTTAACCCTGTATAATTGATTACTACAAAAAAATTCTTAATAAGTAAAAAAATATGCAATATCTAAAACACATATTAACATAGATTTTTTATCCTAGAAACATGTACCGAGAAAACTAGCAAGTCTTTCTTTTAATATATTATTCCTTACAATATTACAATACAATATATATCCCATAGCATCCATGAACCCCTAATCCATTTACCGTAGATTAAAATACAATCATAGTTTCTTAACGACAACTACAAAACTATGGTAAAAAACACCATGTACCACAAAACCACTTTATCAAAAATCATGTATTGAAAACTACCAAAAACGAACGTAAAAAAACACCTTTTTTTTCCCAAGGGCACTACAACTGGCACAACATACAACACATGTAAATAGTCATATAGAGAATATAAAACATACCCAACATTCTCCCACTTGTTGTTTTCTTTGCACAAAGGGGGTTGCAATATTACATGATCAACGACCTAAGGAAATAATGCGCATTGTTCTCTACACCAAGAGAACTTCTCAATGCTCATGGATTTTATTAATGATTCTGCAACATTCTTGAAAATGTCAACCTCTTTTAGTAGCACCTTCTTGTCTTCAATCATATCTCTCAAAAAGTGATACTAAACAACAATATGCTTTGTCTTTGAATGATAAGATAGGTTCTTCTCCAAGAATATTTCACTATGAATGTCACAATCTATCTTCACAACTCATTGTAGCAACCCAATACCTTAATACAGTATTTGTAACCACATTTCTTCCTTTCTTGCATTACATCCATGTATTTAGCTTTTGCAATTGAGAGTGCCGCTATAGACTATCTCTTTCTCATCCAACTAATTGCTCCTCAAAATAGGTTAAACACATGCCCACTTATAGATATTCTATGATCCATATCTCTAGCCCAGTTTGCATGAACAAATCCATGTATGTCCCACACTATGTTCAATCCTGTCTTCCTTGGAAGCATGCGCCATAATTAGTAGTGCCATGCAAATACCTAAAAACCCCTTTTATTTTTGTCCAATGCTCCTTCTCTTGTTTTGACATATATCCACTTAATACTCCCACTACATGTGCAATGTTTGGTCTAGTATAAGCCATTACATACATCAAGCTTTCAACCGCACTAACATATGGAACACATGACATGTATTCTTCCTCTTCATGTGTCTTCCAACACTAATCTGTAGATAAATTTACACCTACATTAATAGGCACCTTTATTATTTTACAATCATGCATATTAAACCTTTACAATATTGTCTCAACATACATCCTTTGAATTAACCATAGTTTCTTGTTTTCTCAATCTCTTCTAATTTCCACACCCAAGATGAAATTTATAGCATCGATATCATTCATGTCAAATATAGAGGAAAACTATTTTTTCATTACCAGGATGATTTCCTTGTCATTTCTAATCAACAATGTATCATCCACATACATGACCAATAAAAAAACATGATCACCAAATAATTTGAAATACACTCAGTGATCCACTTTGTTCCTTGTTAATCCAAGTCCCAATAGATAAGTATCAAGTTTCTTATGCCACATCTTTGGTGATTAGTTTAACTTGTATATGTACTCCTTCAACATGCATACCAACTCTTTATTTCCCTTCACAACAAATCGTTCTAGTTGCTTCATGTATATTTTCTTACATATCGCCATGTATGAATGTTATAATCATGTCCATCTATTCTACTTAAATATCAAAAGTAATAGCAAGATATAAAACTAATCTAATGGAAGTTAAATTGGCAACAGGAAAAAAATATCACCAAAGTCAATTCCCTCTACCTGGGAATAACCCTTTCCTACTAACCAGGCTTTGTATTTCTCCACTTTGCATTTTTCAACCATGGCCTTTTTATATAGTTTTCCATCCTTTGAATCCATTGTCTCCCTGATAGTTCTAGGATCAACATCAATAATAAATAAATAAATAAAATTGAACCAAAATTAGGTGGAGTATACCTTTCCATATGCCTTCTTTCCCAAACCAATCTTCTCAATACCAATTTTTTTGGTTCTTATTCTTCTTATTCACATTCTTCTATAGAGTCTAATTCATCATTCTTCAATTCATACTCTATATCATTTGTTTCTTTATCCCTTGGTAAGACTTATTGTTTGACGTAATCTTTGGATTCTATAAATACCACATCTTGAATATACACAACTTTATTAATTTATGGGTTTCGAAATTTATAACCTTTTAGACCATTTTTATAACCAATAAACATATTATTTTCAACTTTTTATCTAGCGTACTCCTACTCTCCTTTGTAACATGTACATAAGCATCACACCCAAATACCCTAAGATGTATAAGCGAAGGTTTATTACTAACCCATGCCTCATGTGGAATTTTGTCATCCAATGTTAATGAGGGTGGTCTAATTACTAGGTAACATGCAATACCCACTACCTCACCAAAATTACTATCATAACCCAGCACCACTGGGCATGCTCCTTAATTTCTCCAGCAATGTCGTATTCATCGTTATGCAACTTATTTTGTTGAGGAAGGTATGGAGTATCCTTCTACCTTTCTATAAATCATTTTTCATAGAATTCTTCAACATTATTCCTACATAATTATCCATTATTATCTGTACTCTACGCCTTAATTTTCTTCTCTCTTTGATTTTTCACAAGAGCATTAAACATTATGAATTTCTCAAAGGCTTAAAATTTCATAAAAAGGAAGTAAATCTATGTATTCCTAAAGAAGTCATCTATAAATGAGACATAGTACATAGATTTACCCAATTATGGAATCAAGACAGGTCCAAACACATCACTTCCAACCAACTATAATATTCGCTCTGACCTCGTAGAACCAAAGGAGAATCTTACCTGATTCTGCTTCCCATATGAACAATTTTCAGAGAAATCAAAATCTAGAGAGCAACCAGACATACATTCTACCATACCATTATGGTGTAGTACTTGAAGTCTCTTCTCTGATATTTCCCAATCTTTAAGGCCACAACATAGTATTTTCTCTAGAGATTGTAGGAGTTTTTCCTTCTTCTGCTCCACTCTCAGGAATAACATAATTGTTGCACCCATTGCAAAAAATATATTCCCAAAAAATTATATAGACTTACAATTCAAACTCCCTTCAGCAATATCTTTTCCCCCCGAACCATCCTATACATATCATCTTTAAACACTATTTTTACAGCTGCATTGCTCATTCTTGCTTACTTAAATCAAATTTCTAGCCAATCATAGGATGTGTAGAACATTAGTGAGTGTTTTAATCCTTACACCATTGATTTTAATTTTAATGTTATTTTTGTTGTTATAATTTCATCTTCAGAATTATAAATAAGTTGTTGATCATTTTATTCATGTGCACAGGTTTCTTGAGGTGTTTGTGAGTGTTGAACAGGTAAATGTATTGAATTTTATGTTAAATTCATGAGCATAATAAAACTAAAACATAATTTTGAAAAGAAGCAATAAAATGTACAACAAACCATCAAATGATCCATTAACACAGTTTTTTTATGAAAGAGTTCACCCCTCCTGGGCTACATCTCGTTGGTCCAGCGTCCATGGCTTGGGCCTCTGTATTAGCTCAAAATGGAAAAAAAAAAATTTATAATCCTCTATTGCTCCTGAAACCTACTCCAACATGCTCAGAATGTCTAAATCATATAGGATAGAATCTTTATGAGCCCAATTTGGTCGAATTTTGAAAAATTTATGGCACCAACAGTTTTGCCTCGGAAATCTCCTCCAAATCTGGAGAGAACTTTGGTTAGCACTGAAAATTTTGGAGATCCGCAAAAATTGACAGACTTTGCCAAACAATTCATCGAATTAAATTGGGATTAATTAAGAGATAAGCGCAGATTAAATGTGCTAAGCGCATTTTAAACAAATCCAAATTAACAAATAGGATTAGTGCAAATGTATGGTGGTTAGGGTTTAATTAACCCGATTTAGTGGCTAATGCGTACATTAATGTCTGGCCTCCGCCTTTGGTCATTGAAATGGTCATATGTATGAGGGGGTTGCCCCCCTCCTCTGCCCAACTGTGAAGCTATATTAATTTAAATAAACATAGCCCACATACATTTTTAAGAAATGTTGTGTGGTCTAGTGGTATTGATGGCGCATTGTGTGGGGTAGGTTGCAAGGTCGAGCCCCGCCCTCTGCCCAGCCTCTGTATAAAAATTTTCACTGCTACATATCTATATATATATATATATATATATATATATATATATATATATATATATATATATATATATATATATATATATATATATATGTAACATTCAACAATACTACATATTTTTCCAACCATAATATAATCTGACCATTGCACATAGTTTAAATTCTAGCCTTTCAGGGGGGGGCACGTGGCGACCTCCGGGCTAGCCACATGTCCTCTTCCCATTGGTTCATTCCAAATCCACTAAAAACATGAAAAATCACCCAACTCAGGAACCAACAATTTAGTGACACTTATCACAGTGTCATTGGGAAAATTGAAGAAAATTTCCCAGAATATTATTTTTGGCATACTAGGTTGTCATGTCACCATTTTGTCACTTCTACAAAAATTTTAGTTGTTTAGGAAAATGAACAAAGGGCTCTATCTTCCTCATACGAAGTTGGTTTTCTATGAAACAAATTGTGTCGGTTTCCTGGCAACAATAACTTTGTGTTCGTTCAATTTCTGATCGATTTTGAGCACTTCCATTTTTGAGCTTAACATTGAGCACCTGATCATTCCTCCCCACTAGAAGCCTTATGGACCCCAAAAGCTCTTTGATTATTTAACATGTGGATGAGGGTACATTTCCCTCGCCCTTCCAACCTTAATCCACAGAAATTTTCCCATTTTCATCATTTTGAACTTTTCACAAAAACTAATCTTTTTCGTTGACTCTTGAGACCCTCTCTTGTTGTTGTAGACATCGTCATGCTGAAATTTCCATGAATTTTCAGAGAAGAAAGTTTTCCTTGCACAAACAAACTTTTTCCCACCTCAGTTGTCAAAGGGAACTTGAAAATTGCCTCACCTCGAACATTGTCATCATGGCGATTCTTAGTTGATCTTGCTTTGTACTTGTGTCGAATTTTGACCAAGTGTTTTTGCCATTGCCATGTACCTTTTGGAAACCCAAAACAAGCACTTGTGGAACCTATTCCTTATTTTTCAAATTTCTTTGGCTCTTTCTCTTTGACCTTTTCTCTCTCTTGCACCGGCATCTTGTTTCCAACACAGCTCAACACTGATGTTGACTGCTGCAAATCTTTCACATATTTTTTACCTCCTTTCAAAGACAACCTGTTAGAGTCCTGAAACATATGATTACAAGCATAATAAACTTAAATGAAATCAGTTTGTTCATTAGATGCATATTTTTAAAGGTTTCATTCAAAACATCTCTAATCTTAATCATTAACAAAGTCAATTTTTGACTTGCACTCACTATTCTCTTCATTTCTCCTGCATGTATAAGAGACAAACTTGTCTTCTTCTTATGCGCTATAAATATGTACTCAATTCCATCCTTAAACAAGTGATACTTATTATCATGGCCATGAAATATTTCTTTCCTATCATAAAGATAAGGACTTCCCAAAACAATACCTGAAATCTCAAGTGGCACTACATCAGGTTCAACTTCGTCAAGAAAGTTTGAATTGATTGGAAAACTTAGAATGCATTTCCTTGTTACCTACAAGTTTGCATTCTTGCATATCCACCCCAAAGGATAAGGTTTGGATGTATAAGAGTTTCAAGGTTTAGATCCTTAACTAATTCTTTGGAAATCAAATTAGCTTGAGAACCACTATCAAATAGTGTGTCTATCTTGGTATGTTTAGAAACTACTCTAATATGAAAGTGTTCAATTCTTGTATCTTCATCTTGAGCTACATTGGAACAACTTGAAGAACTAGTGTTTTTTATTTTCTTACCTTTCAAACCCATTTTTTTAATCTTGGGGATTCATCTCCTTAATCTAAACATAAGTCATGTTCAATGATTGCAATAGTTTTCCCCTTCTCTTTGGCTTTTAGCTTGTTTGGCTTCAACTCTGGATGAAGTTGCCAACAATAGTATTCATCATTGCCATTCTTCAAACAATGTTTACATGTGATTTTATCTTTCTCTTTTTTTATAGAGCCATTTCTCTTTCCTCTTCCATTAAAATTTCCCTTTCCTTTACCCTCATTCTCAAGGAAACTATCAATTTTCTCATCTATACTCTGTTTCCCTCTTGCTTCTAGTTGTCTGGCTTGAACGCAAACCTCATCTAAGTTTGTGAGATTGAACATGAGAATAGTATATCTAAGGTAACTGTGCAAACCCCCAATATACTTTAACAAATTTTCTTGAGAATACAAATTAACACCCAAAATAAGAGCTCTTCTCCTAAATTCATGAGTATAACCTTGCATGCTTTTCCCTTTCAATTGTCTAAAATTCTGCCAGTCCATAATGGATTTTTGCATGTAAGCTAGAGGATAGAATTTCTTTTTAATGGCAGCAATAAAACTCGACCAAGACATTGAGATATTACCATGGCTTTTAATCTATTCTTGAGTCCTTGATACCGACCATACAAGTGTTGATCCCTCCATCCTCAAGCAAGCCAATTGAATCTTTATGTCATCTTATTGAAGGTTTTGAATTCTGCAATAAACCTCAAATTGACGAATCCAATTATCCAGCTTCTCTACATTCACTTCACCATTATACATTGGAAGCTCAAATTTGACATCAAGTTTGAGTAAGAGATTTTTTCCTTTTGAGGTTTTTGAGTGAGTATGGGTGGTTTTGTTTGTGAAATTGGAAGATGATGATGATGGTGATGATGAGGATGATGATGAAGATGGTGGAGATGGAGGAGGATTTCCTCCACTGCCCTTTGAATCCTTCTCTTCATCCTTTCTATTTTCTAAGGTTCCCTCTCCATGTTGAGACTTAGAATTTCCTTCAACCATCTTAGTGCTCCTCTCTTTAAAGAGGATCCTAACCCTTTCAGTTAGGTCATAGAAAGCCTTCTTGTATGCTTCCTCTTCTGAAATACCTTGATTCTCTCCTATACCTGACATGATGGCTACGGATTCAAGCTCGACTTCTGGTGCAACTTGTACCTCTTCAATCTCAGCTAGATGTTAGGTAAATTGACTTGGGATTAGAGTCAAGTTTGACCGAGTTAAATAGTGATGGTTTTGGGGTACATGGTATTGTGCACCCATGGTTTTCAGCTCATGGTATTACATGTAATGGAGCCTATAAAAGGCTTGGAGGACTTCATTGTAATGCAGGCCTGGATGTGAGTGGTGAAGGCTCTCTTGGATGGATTGGCCATGGTTTTGGCCAAGGCTAATGAAATTTCATTAGGATGGGTTTTCCCCGGAGTTTGGGGTTTTTTCTCGGTTAAACATCTGTGTTTATGTTTATGATTTTTTGTTGGTTATGTTTAATTATTCCTCTCAGTAATTATTTATATTTTCAAGTAAATTATTTCTTCACTAGAGATAAAACTTGAGGTGGTTCAAGTGTAGCTGTGAGTGAAAATTTGGGTGGAGATGGTGGCCTTGTGGCTTTTCCTCTTCTGGTCCTAACCTCAGGACTAGCAACCAACGGTTTCCCTTCTCCTCTCTGCAAATTCAACCTTGTAAGCATCACAAATTTGCAACCATTAAAACCCTACTTTCATAAAACTCAAGAAAATAACCTTTGCTTTGATACCACCTTGATTTTGCTTTTGAATGTTATTTTTGATGTGCTAATTTCATCTTCAGAATTATAAATAAGGTGTTTATCATTTGCTTCATGGGCATAGGTTTCTTGAGGTGTTTGTGAGTGTTAAATAGGTAAATGTATTGATTTTTATGTTAAATTCATGAGCATAATAACATTAAAACATAATGTTGAATAGCAGCAATAAAATGTACGACAAACCATCAAATTATCCATTAACACAGTTTTTTGATGAAGGATTTCACCCCTCCTAGGCTACATTTCCTTTGTCCAGCTTTCATGGCTTAGGCCTCTATGTTAGCTCAAAATGGAAAAAAGTGTTGTTTACAATCCTCTACTCCTCCTGAAACCTGCTCCAACATCCTCATAATGTCCAAATAATCTAGGATAGACACTTTTTGAGCCCAATTTGGTCGAATTTTGCAAAAGTTATGGCACCAACAATTTGGATTAGGAAATCTGCTCCAAATCTGGAGAGAACTCCAGTTAACGCCGAAAATTTTGGAGATCCGCCGAATTTGGAGGACTCCGCCAAACTTGCCGTCGAATTAAATTGGGCTTAATTAAGAGATAAGTGCATATTAAATGTGTTGAGAATGTTTTAAAAAAATCCAAATTAAACAATAGGATTAGTGAAAATGTATGGTGATTAGGGGTTAATTAACTCGGTTTAGTGGCTAATGCATGCATTAAGGTCTGGCCTCTGCCTTTGGTCATCGCAATGGTTATATGTATGAGGGGGTTTGCCCACGAGGTTGGCCCCCTCCACCACCCAACCATGCAGCCGTATTAATTTAAATAAACACCGCCCTCATACATTGTTAAGAAAAGTTGTGTGATCTAATGGTATTGATGGTGCGTTATGTGCGGGAGGTCACGGGGTCGAGCCCCGAACTCCGCCCAACCTCTGTATAAAATTTTGAACTGCTCTATATATATATATATATATATATATAGCATTCAACCATACTACATAGTTTTCCAACCATAATATGATTTGACCATTGTACATATTTGAGATTTTGGACTTTGAGGGGGGGGCACGTGGCGGCCTCCGAGCTAGCCACGTGTCCTCTTTCCATTGGTTCATTCCAAATATAATAAAAACGTGACAAATCACCCAACCCAGCCACCAACCATGAAGTGACACTTTTCACAGTGTCATTGGGAAAATTTAAGAAATATTCCCAAAATATTCTTTTTTGTTAACTAGGTTTCCATGTCACCATTATGTCACTTCTGCAAAAAAATTAGTTGGTTAAAAAAACGAACAATAGGCTCTATATTCCTCATATAGAGTTGGTTTTTGATGAAACAAATTGCGTTGGATTCCTAGTGACAAGCACTTCACGGTTGTTTAGGTACTGATCGATTCTGAGCACTTCCATTTTTTAGATTTGCATTGAGCACCAGGTCAACCTACAAGCTTCAACTTGAATTTTCTTCATCTTATTATTCTAGCTTTCAAGTCATCTCCTAAGAAAAAATCACTACAATTATATCTTTCATACTCGCAAAATGTGATATCCCCTAGTTAACTTTTTTTTCTTTTTCCCTCTTCTAAATAATTGTAATTATTTGAAATAGATGAGAAAGGGACACATATTTCATTGCTTGAGGTAGGGGGTTGCTTATGGAAATGGTTTTTCTTTAATAACAAACCTGGTTGGTGGAAAAAAATTCTAATGCATTGACTGTGCATTGAATCCAACTCAGATGTGTTGATTTGTGGTAGCATTGGATGAGCTATAAGTCTCAAATTTTGTGGAGAAGCTTAAACACATGCATTATAGATAACCCAAAAATTGTTTTAGGAAATTCCACCCAAAAACAATTTTATTTGATAAATTAATAATTTTTAATGAGGACCCTAAGTATAACTTAGGAAATTAAAATAATTAATGGGTATTAATTTAAACTGTGGGTGAAACTTATATAAAAAGTATATCAAGTCTAAATGTAATCTTAGTGATTCAGATTTATGCAAGAACGCAACAGAATACACATATAACCATAAACATGGAGATGCAGTGGAAATAATGCTTTCTTTTATTAAAATCAAATGACTCAAATATGATTACATACATAATGAAAATAAACGAGCTAGGGCACTAGTAGCATATCTCTGAGAAGAGATGTGACGGCTACAGGCCTCTGAACTGTGTTACAATGAGACAATGGAAATGAACGAGTGAGGGCACTAGTAGTGTATCTCTTAGAAGAGATGTGACGACTACAGGCCCCTCCACTATGTTACAATACAGACATAATGGAAATAAACGAGCTAGGGCACTAGTAGTGTATCTTTGAGAAGAGATGTGATGACTACAAGCCCCTAAAATGTGTTACAATGAAACATAATGGAAATGAAAGAGCAAGGGCACTGGTAGCGTATCTATGAGAAGATATGTGATGGCTACAGGCCCCTCCACTGTGTTAAAATGAGGCTCTAAGGACTATTTATTGTTTAGAAATAATGGAAAACCAAAAACATCCAAAAACCTAACCTTAGGAGATGAAGCGCCAAAACTGTGGGTCCCGTTTGGGTAAATTAGTGTTTCAACTTCCCGGGGATGTAAATTTGGCATACGATCTATGTTTCACGTGATCAATACCTCGTTTGAAAGATCTATCCAAGGACTACAACTTTTGAGTGAGAAACATCAATCCATAGACCCATGTTGCTTCTGGTTTCCCAAAAAACATCGTTTATGTCCTCAAAACAACTATATAAGTTCAGGACCCAAAAAAATGCTAAAAATAGGAAGTTGTGTTGAAACTTAAAAATAGAAAGAACTGATGGTGGGGTTTCAAATGGAATAGGTTGGTTTCCACCTTATCCACCTGGATCATTAGGGCCCCAAAAAGGCTCTAGGAGTGTAGGACCTGAAAACTTGCTAAAAATAGTAAGTTGTGTTGAAAGTGAAAGGTTGAAATATTTGATGGTGCGGGTCCAAATGGAATAGGTGGGTGACCACTGATATCCACCTATATCATTCCTCCCTCCTTAGGAAGCAATGGTCCCCATTACGTTGAGGTCCTCCATGAGATAAGGTAAATTCTGTTGAACTAGGTATTGGATTTGTCGAAGATGCCATGGACCCGCAAGCAGACATGCTAGATGTAGATGTGCCACTGATGGGTATTCGTTGAAGGATCTGGGCAAAGTTATCCATCATCGTATTACTCTGCTTCTCGAGGGCCTCCTCGAGTAATATTTTGATAGGATCTCCTGCTCCCTCGTCTTTCTTTCCTTCCGCCATGTGGGGTCGTCGGGGTTTGCGAGGTTTTTCTTGCAACGGTTCAACCATATCGAGCCCAAAATCATTATACCCTGACCGCATTGGGGACATGCAAAGAAAAATAGAGAAAGAGCAGATTTCTTTGATACCACTGATCTATATTTATGCAGGAATGCAACAGAATACACATATAATCATAAACACAGAGATGCAGCGGAAATAATGCTTCCTTTTTATTAGAATCAAATGACAGAAATATGCTTACAGACATAATGAAAATAAATAGATAGGGCTATAGTAGGATTATCTCTGAGAAGATATGTTGCAGCTACATGCCTCTAAACTATGTTACAATCAGACATAATGGAAATGAACGAGCGAGGACACTAGTAGCGTATCTCTAAGAAGATATGTGACAGATATATGCCCCTCCATTGTGTTACAATACAGACATAATGGAAATAAATGATCTAGGGCACTGGTAGCATATCTATGAGAAGAGATGTGACTGCTACTAGCCCCTAAACTGTGTTACAATGAGACATAATGGAAATGAACGAGCGAGGCCACTGGTAGTGTATCTCTGAGAAGAGATGTGAAAGATACAGGCCCCTCCATTGTGTTACAATGAGGCTCGAAGGCCTATTTATTGTTTAGAAACAATGGAAAACCCTAAACATCCAAAGACCTAACCCTAGGAGATTAAGCGCAGAAATTGTGGGTCCTGTTTGGGTAAATTAGTGTTTCAACTTCCCGGGGACGTAACTTTGGCATATGATCTCTGTTTGACGTGCTCAATACCTTGTTAGAAATATATATCCAAGGATTACAATTTTTGAGTGAGAAACATCAATATAAACACCCATATTGCTTCTGGTTTCCCCAAAAAATGTCGTTTAGTGCCTCAAAACGGCTCTGGAAGTTCAAGACTTGAAAAACTGCTAAAAATAGTAAGTTGTGCTTAAACTTAAAAAAGGACAGAAGTGTTGGTGGGGGTTCAAATGGAATAATTGGGTAGCCACCAATATCCACCTGGATCATTAGGGCCCCAAAACAGCTCCAAGAGTGTAGCACCTGAAAACCTACTAAAAATAGTAAGTTGTGTTGAAAGTGAAAGGTTGAAAGAATTGATGGTGCGGGTCCAAATGGAATAGGTAGGTGGCCACCGATATCCACCTAGATCACTTAGTCGTTTATTGGAGATATAATCTCTTTCATTGAAGTCTCAATGAGAAGGCTATAAAGGAAGACTTGAGGGTCATTTGTAAAACACACCGACAGGATCAAGTGATTGGATTTTCTGAAATGAGCAGTGCTCAAAAATAAAACCAGATCTCAGTGATTCTTCATTGCAGTGAGGGGAAAATACAATATCTAGATAAATATTTCTCAACTGAACAATCATCATCAGAGAAGGGCAGAGATAGATTTAGCAGCTACTACGTAGAGCCAAAGATGCTGATGCAAAGCCACGCAGAGGCTTTGTGGAGGGTCAAATGAAATCAAAGGCTTTTTTGAAAGATTGATTTCAGAAGCTGGAAGCCAGGGTGTGATACTGAGAGGCAAAGATTAGAATTTTTGTGGAGCAGATCGATTCACCAGCTGAGTGACGCAGTGCCGAGAAGGGTTGACGCTAGGACTGCGCAGAGGCAGCACAAAGCCTGCCAGAGAAACATCATTCAGTGGTCGGATCAGCCAGAAATTCCAATGATAGAGTGAGGTAACCTAACTGATATTTATGTCAGCCATATTCTCTATAACTGAATTCTCCAGAGTGACTTTCAATGATATATTCAAATATTGCTGCTAATTAATAATAAAACCCTCAGATATGTTGCACCGATTTTCCCACATTGGGTTTTTCCAGGGACGTTTGTCCAAAAATAATGACGTCATGTTTGTGTTATTTCTCTTGCTCAGTTTATTTTTTTCACATATAATTTAAGTAAATGAAGGCTCCTTTAGTAACTACTTTAATTTTTTCAAAAGTAATTTGCAAAATAACTTGTTAAATCTAATTTACAAGTAGGAGAAGTAGTTTAGTTTGTTGCAGTAGAATTCCAAATCTAGGACTTGGAATTTTCACATGGTATTAGAGTGTTGATTGTGAAATAGGAAGATCAGATCTAGCATTGATATGGAGGCTAAAGAGCTACAGAAAGCAGCAAATCGAATCCCCATAGGTATTGCGAAGTCCAGGCCGGAAGGGCTGAAATTTCCAGGAAAGTCTCTCTCTAAGTGAGTCGACAGAGAGGAAGGGCTTCCAGATTGGATTTTTTTTGAGCTAGAGGGAGCAGCGTAGAGCTGGAGGGAAGTAGTTTCTGTAGGAAGAAACTATTTTTTGTTGGATATAAAGTCTTCAAAAGAGGAAGTAGAAGCACAGTGATCAATTTTTCTTCCTCATGAAGTTCCTAGTAGGGGAATTTCATTTTTCCAAGATCTGAGCAGCAGATCTACAAACTCTAGAAGGAGTGTGTAATATTGTCCAGTTTTGTGCAGAGGGGGAAGAAGATGAGAAGATTTGACATTTTCTTGATGGCCATGGAAGCTAATGGGCTTAGAGATCAAGACCGATTGGAGGGACCCTCCAACTATGTGATCTGGAAGGAAAGAATCACTTGTCTTCTAGATGAGTACAATCTCAAGATTTTTGTGACTAGTACGGTGATTTTCCCTACAAAAATAGATTCATTGAATAAGTACACAACTGATATGGAAAAGGCCAAGAGGTTGATCCTTGACAAATTCAAGGATCACAGAGTGTCCCATATAGTTGGCAAGGACACATCTATGCAGATGCGAGAATCTTTGGCAGCGTTGTATGAAGTCTCTTCCAAACAGCGAAAGATGTACTTAGAGAAGAAATTGAGGATGATTTAGATGAAGAAATGGGAGAATATTGTTGCGTTCCTATCAAAACTTTAGGAAATCCATGATTAGCTAGCAACAGTGGGAGGCGCCACTTCTCCTATAGCAATGGTGAGACTAGCTCTTAATGCAGTCTCTAAAGAATGGTAGGCATTTTTCTAGAGCATCCTAGGCAGAACCACCTTGTTGAGCTGGGAAGAGATTTGGGCTACTCTTCAGCAAGAAGAGATAAGGAGGGGCTTGATCAAGTGTAAACTTGAAAACAGCAGTGGAAGTGGATCAAAGTTGAAATGAGAGGAGGAAGAAAATGCAGCCGTTGCATCCAAAGGGAAGCAGGAGTAGCAGAGACGTAAGAAAGACGTCTCAAAGATTAAGTGCTTTAGGTGTGGTGAACAAGGTCACTACGCTACCCAGTGTCCTTTGAAGAAAAAGGACAAGGACGAGAAGCATTATTCAAAGGCTGCGACTGCAAATATCGAGGAGGATGAGTACGCCACGAGTGCCCATGCATCTCTAGGAGGGAGATAGGGCAACATTGAGCTATAATTTTGCAGGAAATTCAGTTGGGAAGGATCCTTGAGGAGTCCACCTCTTGGATCATAACCTTGCTACGAGTGCCCAAGATCAGCAATAGTATGCTGGAGGAGTTTTCAGTCGGTGCAGAGGAGTGCAGAAACGACAGATGCAGTGGTTAGCAGCACAAAGGGACATAGTGTAGAGTAGCAACAATGAAGTATTTCATAGGAACAGTGTGGGTCTAGCAGTAATAAAAGTTTCAGCATCGAGATGCATCCTGAAAACTTGTTCAGATTCAGGGATTTTTTTTAGTTTCTTCTCTCAGCAGCAAAGTTGTCGTGCAATGTTAACAGTGGTAGTACCAGCAGCAGATGCAACATTTAAGAGGGATTTGCAGTATAGATGCAGTTTTGATCGTGGTAGGGTTAGCAAAAATATAGTGTAGCAACAGTGCAGTGATTGATGGGCAGCATCTTAGAGATCAGTAGCGCAGTGATTGATGGGCAGAATCTCAGAGATCAGCAGCGCAGAGGGAGATGATTCAAAATCAGAGTAGTGTGCAGTAGGGCATATCTGTTAGAGCACATTCCTCGCTAGGAGGGAGTGTTGATTTGTGGTAGCATCAGGTATGCTCTAAGTCTCAAATTTTTTGGAGAGGCTTAGACACATTTATTACAAATAACCCAGAAATTTTTTTTGGAAATTCCACTCAGAAAAAATTTTATTTTATAAAATAATTATTTTTAATGAGAACCCTATGTCTAACTTAGGAAATTAAATAATTAGTGGCTATTAATTTAAATTGTGGGTGAAACTTATAGAAAAATCAAATCAAGTCTAAATGTAATCTTAGTCGTTGATTGGAGATATAATATTGGCCTTTGAAGTCTCAACGAGAAGAGTATAAAAGAAGACTTGAGGGTCATTTGTAAAACACATCGAGAGGATCAAGTGATCATATTTTTTTAAGTGAGCAGTGCTCAAGAAGAAAACCAGATCTAAGTGATTCTTCATTGCAATGATGGGTAGAGACAATATCCAAAGAGAAATATTTCTCAGCCAGAGAATCATTAGCAGATAAGGGTAGACAGAGATACAACAACTATTGCGCAGAGCTAGAGATGTTGACGCGGAGCCATGCAGGGCTATGTAGAGGTTGCGCATAGGGCCTGAGGAAATCTAAGGGTTTTTTGAAAGATCGATTTCAAAAGCCAGAAGTCAAGGTGTGATACCGAGGCAGAGATCATAATTTCTATGAAGCAGATCGATTCACCAGCTAAGAGACGCAGTGCCCAGAAGGGTTATCGTTGGGACTATGCAGAGGCAGCGCAGAGCCTACGAGACGCACATCATTCAGTGGTCAGATCAGCAGGTATTTCCAGCGATAGAGTGAGGTAACCTCACTGATATTTCTATCAGTCATATTTTTTGTAACTGAATTTTCCGGAGTGACATCTAGTGATGTATTGAGATATTATTGTTGCTTAATAATAAAACCCTCAGATCTGTTGCACTGGTTTTCTCGCATTGGGTTTTTCCGGGGACGTTTGTCAAAAAAAATAATGGTGTCCTATGTGTGTTGCTTCTCTTGCTCAGTTTACTGTTTACACATATAATTTAAGTGAAGGTTTCTTCAGTAACTGCTTCAATTTTTTTAGAAATAATCTGCAAAATAACTTGTTAAATCTAATTTACCAGTAGGATAAGTAGTTTATTTTGTTCCACTAGAATTCCAGATCTAGGACATGGAATTTTCAAAAAATGGAAGGACTCACCCAAGTGTCCTTTAGCCCAACCACAAGAAAAGAAAAGGATAGAAAATTTAAGAGCAGCATGGGTTGTGTTTTCAAGTGATGGGTTTTTACACAAGTCGTGAAGGGGAACAGGGGCAGTGAATCAGCTGTATAATAAACAAGGGAGATACATTCAGCCCTCATCTCAGACATGCAGATAGAGAGAAGTGAACATCGGAAAAGAAGACAACATAGGACTTGTAGTTTGGAAAACTCAAAGAGATTCGAAAAGGATGAGTGATCTTAACATTGGATTGAGCCCTGAAAAAGAGAGCACTAGTTTTGAAAACCTCAGACGAGGCTTGTTGGTGATTAGTTTTAGAGAGAAAAGCTTTCCTCAAAGGTAGAAGGATCCAATGGAAGCTTATGGTTTGTGAACCTACTGAACTGGGGAGAATCACATAGGTGCTTAGGAGGGTGATTGAACCATTAGGAATTCCTTGGGGTTGAAACTCGAATGCTTGAATCACTATGGAACCACTAGAAAAGTAATTTCCCACCCATAGACAGCTTGACCATTATGAATCTTCCTGATAGTGGCCTCTCTTCTCCTGAAAGTGAGTTGGAGTTATTTACATAGTGAAATGTTGGCATGAATGTGTTTTTTCCTGAATGGTATGAGTAATGAAGAGCTCAACTAGTGGTTGAAGGTTGTTAGGGCCTTGTAAAATTGTGTTTTCGTGTGATGGTTGACTGAAAATATTCAGAAGCACCCCACCTTAGGCTTGAGAATTTGGCTTAGGGGTGACAGTTGGGATGAGTCCCAGTATTACAACAAGAATACTACATCTCCCAAGGCTATCGACTTAAATTATCAATCCAGGGTTCGTACAAACTTAAAAGGTGTTGGCACTATATGTGCAGCATACAATGTACCCTTCTTTCGTTGATTTGATGCAACAAAGTGAATATCATGAAATAAAACTTAAACTAATTGTAGAAATGGAAATTTTAACCTATTTGCAAGAAATATAAATGTTTCTCAATCAAATGTAAATTCTAATCCTAATTGCATAAATGTAAAGGCTATACTACTTGCAAAAATGTAAACATTAAGCTAGAAAAATTAAAATTTTGCATTGAAAGGAAACCTAGTATATGGAATGGAAACAAAAATTCTTGAAATAGAAGAAATAGCTTAATAATAAAGAAAGAAAACTAAGCTAACTTGCATGAAGTAAAGAGCATGTAATCAATCACTTCGTTCCAAAGAGTTTAGATCCATTGACAGAGTTCATTAGATGTGACAATCAAGAAAATCATTATTGTGTTATCCAATTCATAAATTTGTCCACTAAGCAAAATTTCAGAGGTGAATTGAAATGGATAAGAGGAAAGGATTATGATGTCTTTTATATTACTCAATTATGGATTCAAAGCCTATGGGTCATGATTCAAGCCGAAGAGACGAAAACCAAGCTTTTGAAGCAAATCTAGTCAAGTTTACACTTGCTACAAGACTACTACTCCTCGAGATAACTTGTCGGATTCCCAAGAAAATAAAATGAAAATGATATGGGAATTTTTTTTTTGTTAATTAGGATGTCCTAGGACTCCATTACAAGTGAAATCACTCAAAAATACCCCTGTTAACATGTGCTAAAAAATAGCAGAAAATTACTACTCTAAAAACCGAAAATTCAAGAATTAGTGAGCTAGTTAACCTATCAAATGCCTAATCTAATCAAGTGAAAATTATATGGGGTAATTTTTTTTATTAACTTGAATGTTTTTAGGACCTAATCCAAGTGGAATAAACTCAAAATAGGCTCGTTAACATGTGATTAAAAAGAGTAGAAAATTACTACTATTTTGGAGAATGAGAATTTCTATTATTGGGAAATCGTTTCATTATTTAATATCTGACTCGAAATCAATGGGATTCTTCCAGAATAGTATCAAAAATGAGATTATATCGACATATTATAGAAATTTATTTATAATATATATAAAATAATACCTTTTTTTATTCTGGATTGTTGATGGATATTCTTAATAGGGGTAAAATCCATCCGGAGACGTCTTTCATTAATGATCCATGAATAATGATTTATAATGGATGGATTTGATATGGGACATATGGAGGAGTATCAATAGATGGATAAATATATATATCCATATATACAGACATATATATATATATATATATATATATATATATATATATATATATATATATATATATATATATATATATATATCCATCTAGAAACGGTCTAATAATCACCGTTGCTTTTTCCATTACATTAAAAATCCTTTTTCTGTATGGTAACAGCCCACGGTCCATTGAGCACCTCGAAGATATGTCATAATAAAACTAAACACCTGCCTCAAATTGACTCCCGTATCATAGTCGCTCCAGTAATAAACTAGAAAATAAGGGGAGAAACGAGTTGAGATATATCTCGCGGAAGTTCACTAATTGCTATTGGCAGGGTTCTTCTTATTTATGTCCCATCCGAAAAGGGGAGAATTAAAATGATCATTCGTTCACCGAAACCAGAAGTAAAGATCGTAGTGGAGAAAGATCCTGTAAAAACCTCTTTTGAAAAATGGGCCAAACCTAGTCATTTCTCAAAGACGCTAGCTAAAGGCCCTGATACTACCACTTGGATCTGGAACTTACATGCTGATGCTCACGATTTTGATAGTCATACTAAGGATTTAAAAGAGATTTATCGTAAATTATTTAGCGCTCATTTTGGTCAACTAGCCATCATTTTTATTTGGCTAAGTGGGATGTATTTTCACAGCACTCGTTTCACCAATTATGAAGCATGGTTGGCTGATCCCACTCACATCAAACCCAATGCCCAAGTAGTTTGGCCAATAGTAGGCCAAGAAATATTGAATGGGGATGTAGGTGGAGGTTTTTGAGGGATACAAATAACCTCTAGTTTCTTCTAGATTTGGCGAGCATCTAGAATAACCAGTGAATTACAAATTTACTGCACTGCAATTGGTGCATTGATATTTGTGGCATTAATGCTTTTTGCTGGTTGGTTTCATTAATGCAGAAATAAGAGATGCAAGTGAAAAAACATTCAAAGAAAATAAATAAATTGTACAAGAGGGATCTGAGGCTCCTGGGATGGTCAAGCCCAAGGATACTCAGAGTCATATGAACGAAACCAAGCTTTAAAAGCTAAAAATGACACGAAAATTCATTATTTGAATCAATCTAAGTACATGCCTGCAAGAAATGAAAGTGGAGCTACTAAATAATAAGTTTTCTACACAAGAAGACTAAGAAATGCATGCCCCTAGAGGAAAATTCGAATTTTTACTTAAACAAAGTAATGAGGAATCATTCTCCTTGAAAGGAGATAGTTTTCCCCTCCAAAATCGCTCAAAAAGTGGATTTGGTTCGCAACACTAGGAATCTTCATTAAATGATAGGGAACACATTCCTAGATTTTCTCAATCAATGGAGCTCCAAAATTTTTCAAAAATTTCATGATATTTTGTTCATTTATTATCTAATCTTGGTCCATCCTGTAGTAGGGAAAAATTCTCTATGTTATCTCATTCAGAATTTACTTAATATTCTCTCAATATTCTACAAAAATAAATAATAATAAGCACATAAATGCAATTGTTAGGTCCCTATATTACTAGTATAGTCCCTTATTGTTGTTAGTGTAACCCCCTTATTGTTATTATTGTACCCTTGTAACCCCCATTTTGTTATTATTGTGCCCTTAAATTATTATTGGTAGGTCGGCTAGGATTACATTGTGGCCCACTAGGATTACATTATGGCCACATGGACTCCTATATATAGAAAGGAGGTTTTGTAAATTGTATCATCGAAGAATTGTTCATTTATGTAATGTATTGGAGGTTGCCCCCTCGAAGTGGCTTATTTCTAAGGCGTTGATATCTCTTTTCTTCTATTTTTGGAGCTGGTTACACAACATTTGGTATCAGAGGTTTGGATTCTAGGGTTTCGCTGCTCCAAACAGGTCATCGTGGCATTTTCGCTATAACTTTTTTTCTACGAAGTTTCAGAATCTAAAATTTTTAGGGTGCAAAGCCGAAATCCTGAGGAAGATTGTCTAAAAATTTCAGAGCTTGGTTAGCAATATTTTCGGAGATATCATCTGTGGAAGTTAGGTCTTTTTTAGGCTCCTAAACAGGTCATCGTCGCATTTTCGCTATAACTTGTTTTCTATGAAGGTTCAAAATCTGAAATTCATATGGTGCGAAGCTGAAATCCTAAGGAAATTCGTCAAAAAATTTCAGAGCTTGGATTTCGCAATATTTTGGAGATATGATCTGTGGAAGGTAGTGCTTTCGGGCTCTGGGCTAAATCTCAAAGAGGTGATCGTGGGAAAGTTCAATGTCTCTCTCAGGTGGATTTGGGTGTTAAGAAAGTGGTCACTAAAGCCTGAGTGACTGGAAGTTTCTGCAGTATCAGTTTTGGAAGACAAAGGACGAAACAGTGACACGTGGCAAGTCCTACAAGTTTGCTCTACTGAACCAGTCCAGAATTAGGTCATTGTGGGATATTGGACACAACTTTGTCTTGGGGAATCCAAATTAGATTAGACCTGTGGTATTTGAAAGAAGCTTTAGAGGGCTACTACAGGGCTGAATTTTAGATATTGAAGATTTTCAATTACAGAGATAATTCAATTTCAATATCGAGCTCCTCAAAGCAAGTAAAAGGTGTGTATTCTTTTTCCGAATTGCATAAGTCTTGTTTGAAGAATCAAGTTGAATTGATTCCAAGGGCATATTGTAGAATAGGTATCAATATTGGATTCTAAAATGGCCCCTAAAAATAATTCAACACCCATTAAGCCTTCATAAGGCTCTACCATGACTCATGAAGATGAAGAATTGCAACATGATCTATCAAAATTACAAGAGCAAGTGCAACAAATTTCACTCTCGCAAAGAGCAACAAAAATGAAATGGAAGTTTTGAAGAAAGGCGTGGAAGTGAAGATGGACGGTTTGAAGAAAGGCATGGAAGCTAAGATGGATGGCGTGGAAGTGAAGATGGACGGTTTGAAGAAAGGCGTGGAAGCTAATATGGATGGCATGGAGGCTGGCATGGAATCTAAAATGGATGACATGGAAGCTAAGATCGATGAGAAAATGGAAAACATGAAGAATTTTCTAAAAGAAGACATGGAAGGTTTGACAAAGTTTATACAAGAAAGGTTTCCTAATGGTGAAAAGATAGTAGAAGAACCTCATGATGAGAACAAAATAAATGTTAATTATGATTTCATAAACTCTAATGTTGGCGGGAAGAACCACCATATTCCAAAGATGGATATGAGGAAGTTTGATGGAAAGGATCCTGTAACATGGATACTACAGATGGAGCAATATTTTGATTCCATAACGTGCAAAACACACAAAAGGTACGCATTGCAACTTTACATTTAGAACAAAATACATTTGTATGGTATCGATGGCTTTGCTCCCGTAAAAAAATTGTCACTTGGTCAATTTTTACTGAGGAAATGATAGCACATTATGAGGATACAAAGAGCAACACCTTCTTTAGCCAATTGATAAATCTCAAACAAAAGGGTTTAGTGGGGCAGCACATCGAGGACTTCCAAAAATTGAATATAAGGGTAACTGATATTCCAGAGGAACACAGGATTGATCTCTTCATAGGCACTTTAAAGGATAACATCCAACATGAAGTTCGCGTTTTGGAACCTGATTCATTGGAGAAGGCATTCAAGTTGGCAAGAAAATTTGAATGTAAAATTATGGCGACAAGGAAGCCTACCACTCAATTCTATAAAGAAGGAAGTGTTGCTACGCCTAGATTTCCACAACCTACAAGGTTGACACCACAACAATTGGAAGAAAAAAGAGCAAAAAGGGCTTTGCTACAGTTGTGATAGCAAATACACTAAAGGTCATAAGTGTGCTGAGAAGAAATTATTTTACATAGATTGTGAAGAGGAAGAAGAAAATGAACAAGAAGAGGATATGCACCAGGAACCAACCCTAGAAGAGGAAGAAATGAATCCGACCATATCGTGTAATGCACTGGCAGGAATTACCACTCCTCAAACTCTCAAGATAGAAGGACATATCAAGAAGAAAAGGTTAATAGTGTTGATTGATTCAGGTAGCACCCATAATTTTATTCATTGTAAGGTAGCCAAGGAATTAAATTGTTTCCTATACCCAGCACCAGAATCTCAAGTGATGGTTGCAAATGGAGGAACTATAAATTGCTCTGGAAAATGCCATAATATCAAGCTAACCATGGGGGAATATGTATTGACTAGTCCAATGCTTGCCATTCCTATGGGAGGTGTTGATGTTGTACTAGGAGTACAATGGTTACAATCTTTGGGGACGGTAGCTTTTAATTTTCAAGAACTTTTCTTGAAATTTTTTTCAGAAGGAAAGGAAGTCGAATTACGGGGTATTGCGGGGAAGCCAGGAAGGATAATAAGCTTTAATGTCATGACAAAGCTTCTAAAGAAAGAACAACAAGGCGTAATTGCACAATTATGCTCACTAGAAGTTCCAACATCAAAATCATCTATTCCTGCAGATCTCCAACAAGTCTTGGACAATCATTCCAAGGTGTTTGAAACTCCCAAAGGACTCCCACCTATCGTGATCATGATCATGCTATTCATTTGATTCCAGGAAGTGTTCCTCCAAACATCAGGCCTGATAGATATCCTTACTTCCAAAAGAGCGAAATTGAACGTATGATTGCAGAAATGTTAGAGGCGGGAATAATTCAACCTAGTCAAAGTTCTTTCTCTACTCCTGTAGTATTGGTACACAAGAAGGATGGATCATGGCGAATGTATTCGGATTATAGGGAGCTCAATAAGCTCACCATTAAAGACAAATTTCCCATTCCTGTGATTGATGAATTATTGGATGAATTACATGGAGCAATTTATTTTACCAAGTTTGATCTTCGTTCAGGATATCATCAAATTAGAATGAAGACTGAAGATATTCCAAAAACAGCATTTCGAACTCATGAGGGTCATTATGAATTTTTGGTCATGCCTTTTGGCCTTACCAATGCACCTTCTACATTTCAAGGGTTGATGAATTCCATTTTCAAACCTTCCTTAGAAAATTTGTGCTAGTATTTTTTGATGATATACTAATCTACAACAGGTCTTGGAAGGATCATGTTGAACATGTTGACAGGGTGCTCAAACTATTGCAGGAGAAACAATTATATGCAAAAACATCCAAATGTTTCTTTGGAGTACAAGAGGTGGAATATCCGGGTCATATTGTATCTCACGAGGGTGTTAAAGTAGACCCTAACAAAATTAAAGCCATTAAGGAATGGAAAGTCCCCACAACCATAAAGAAGTTGCGAGGATTTCTCGGGTTAACAGGGTATTATCGCAAGTTTGTTAAGAACTATGGGAGAATAGCAGCACCTCTAACAACATTATTGAAGAAAGATGCATTTTCATGGACTCCTGAAGCAACTAAGGCCTTTGAACGTCTTAAAGAGGCAATGTGCCTAGCACCGGTCTTAGCTACGCCAGACTTCACAAAAACCTTTATTGTGGAATGTGATGCCTCAGGAAATGGAATTGGTGCAGCTTTAATGTAGGAAGGAAGACCCATTGCTTTTGAAAGTCGTCCAATCAAAGGAAAGTATTTACAGAAACCTATTTATGAGAAGGAAATGTTAGCAATACTGCATGCACTAAAGAAATGGCGAACTTACCTAATGGGAAGACACTTCAAGGTAAAAACTGATCATGATAGTCTCAAACACTTTTTGGAACAAAGACTATCTTCAGAAGAGCAGCAAAAATGGGTCACAAAGATGTTGGGTTATGACTTTGAAATAATCTACAAAAAAGGAAAGCGTAATGTTGTTGCAGATGCACTCTCAAGAAAGAATGAAGAGGTGGAAGCATTGCTTTGTGCCATTTCTATTATCCAACCAGATTGGATAACCGAAGCAAGAGATGAATGGAAGAAGGACAAAGATGTATGGACACTCATTCAAAAGTTGCAGCAAGATCCTAGTACATCCGATACATTTAGTTGGAAAAATGATTCCTTATGGTACAAAGATCGCTTATATCTTTGTAAGAATTCCCAACTAAAACAAAAGATTCTTCCGGAATTGCACACTTCTCCTTTAGGAGGACACTCAGGATTTTTAAAAACTTACCACAGGGTGAAGAAAGAATTTTTTTGGGATGGCCTTAAATCTGATATTCAAAAGTTTGTGGCGGAATGTTTGGTTTGCCAGCAGAATAAAGTGGAGACAATTAAGACCCCGGACTTCTACAACCTTTATCCATTCCAAGTCAGCGTTGGGAGGAGATTTCAATGGATTTTATCACAGGTTTACCTAAGTCTGAAGGAAAGAATGTCATCATGGTGGTAGTTGATAGACTTACCAAGTATGCACACTTTTGTGCATTATCTCATCCATTTAAAGAAAGTATAGTTGCTACTACATTTGTGGATAGAATTCAAAAGCTACATGGAAGCCCAAGGGTTATTGTGAGCGACAGAGATCCCATTTTTACGGGAAATTTTTGGACGGAGTTATTTTCTTGTTTGGGTACTCAATTAGCTCATAGCTCATCTTATCATCCCCAATCTGATGGTCAAACAGAGATAGTAAATAAATGTTTGGAAGGATATCTTCGTTGTTTTGTATCTGATAAACAAACACAATGGGTCAAGTGGTTACCTCTCGCCGAATGGTGGTATAACACTTCCTTCCATACTGCAGCAAAAATGACCCCATTTATGGCACTTTATGGATATCATCCACCATCGATCACATCATCTTTAAGGGAAAATTCGAAGGTTCAAGCAGTGGAAGATCACATCGAGCATCAGCAAGAAGTTCTCCAACTCTTAAAGGATAACCTAAATTTTGCACAAAATCGAATGAAACAACAGGCAGATCAACATCGCAGCGAGAGAAGTTTTGATGTAGGAGATTGGGTATTTTTACGGCTACAACCATACAAACAAATGTCCCTCAAGCGAGCTAAGAAGGATAATAAATTATCGCCAAAGTACTATGGTCCTTACAAGGTGTTGCAAAAGATTGGTACTATGGCATACAAATTGGAGCTTCCCGCTTCTTCGCGAGTACATCCAGTTTTCCATGTTTCATGCTTAAAGAAGGTTATAGGTGAAAATCTTCCAGTTCAAACAGTATTGCCAGAACTTGATGGGGAAGGGAAAATCATATTGGAACCTGAAGCAGTCATGGAAAAAAGAACTCGACAACCACGGAATCGATCAATTTCAGAGTATCTCATCAAGTGGAAGAACTTACCCACTGAAGATTCTACATGGGAGGATGAGAATTTTATACAGAAGCACCCGAAGCTACTCAAGCGTTGAGGACAACACTTTTTTGAAGGAGAGGGGCATGTTAGGTCCCTATATTACTAGTATAGTCCCTTATTGTTGTTAGTGTAACCCCCCTATTGTTATTATTGTACCCTTGTAACCCCCATTTTGTTATTATTGTGCCCTTAAATTATTATTGTTAGGTCGGCTAGGATTACATTGTGGCCCACTAGGATTACATTATGGCCCCACGGACTCCTATATATAGAAAGGAGGTTTTGTAAATTGTATCATCCAAGAATTGTTCATTTATGTAATGTATTGGAGGTTTCCCCCTCGAAGTGGCTTATTTCTAAGGCATTGATATCTCTTTTCTTCTATTTTTGGAGCTGGTTACTCAACAGCAATTATTTGTAAACTTTTCTAATAACATTTTAAAGCTAAAAACATTATTAAGTGTAGAAGGAGAGATTTAATATAGCCTTTATGTGCCTAAGAAATGTTATATGGGCCTTAATTTGTGTCTAATTCAGAGGCCCATCATAACCCCTACCTCAAATTGTTGCTCATCTTATGAGCAACCTATCCATCTTCTTGCCATGTTCTTATTATTTTATGCCTCATATGAATTTTATGATGTCCCATACTAATGTCAATGTACCTACCCCTGCTGGATAAGATTTTTGTTTATCTCAATTTTCCATCATTCCTTTCATTAACCCTATTGGTTTTAGTATTTCAGAAGTATCTATTGATTTTCCTCATATCATGACTTCAATAAAATTTTATCAATGTGGAACAAGGATTTTCTCTTTTCTGCTACTAGAGTGAGAGTGTTTATGAAAATGTAGGTAGAATAAATGTTATTTTTATGATGCTAAGGAGAAGGGCGAATTCAACATGCAACCCAAGACACTTTATCCTTAATGACACAAATTCATTGATCTTTCTTACTGAGATTTAAATATGTCGTAGCTAGAGAGTATGATTTTTAGAATCGAGAGAGTTTTAAGGGTTTTCATGCCAAGTATTGGTGGGGAAAATTTGTACCTACCCTTTCCCTCATGATTTTTTCCTCCTTAGGGTTTGAGGGAAAATTTTTCCACTACCAAGATTCTTGTAGCAACCTATGACTTTACTATAGCACATTTTACAGACCTTGTAGGTTCTTATGCAGAGGTTGTTGTAGCAGAAGAAGTTTTTGACAGTCTTGTTTCAAGGTTTAGGAAAGAAAAATTATAGCATGCACCCTTTCCCTATTCAACACACCATATTATTAAGCAAATTCTCAGACAATCCAACTGTTTTCTCTTACTAGAATCCAAACTGTAAATTTGCAAAGTATTTTTTCTTTATGATTGAGGTGCTTTTGGAATGCTTATGCCAAATGTTGGAGAGAAGGAAATTTTATTTACATTTCCTTTGAATATTTCACTGCTTCCCAAGTATCTAGTGGTTTTTCTAGGAAACATTTTTCTTCATGTAGCACTATGTTAGCTTTCAGTAGCACTTCTAGTACTCCTATAGCATTGTTGGTACTCTTGTAGCAGTGATGTTCCTTCTTGTAGCAATTTTGTTCTTTCTGTAGCAGTTTTGTTTCTTCCTGTAGCACACAACCTGAATATTGTAGAAACTAATCTTTGCATGCCAAGAGGTGGTGGGTCCACCTTTTATTTTTACTTTTTGTTATTTTATTATTATTTTTAATTTTTCAATTTTTTTTCTTTGTTCATTGCATGAAAAATAAACTCAAAGTGTTTTTTGTTAACTAAGTTGGACCTCACTTAACCCTTCGCACCCCTTGTCCTCCACCACGAATAAATGTTTACAACCCATTTTCTCAATTCCTCTTTACTTTTGTATTGTTCCTCTCCCACACGTGCAGGTGCCTTTCTCGAAAAATGAAGCTAACTACGAGATAAAATTGAGGCTTCTCTGCTACTAATTTTGGCTATGAAAACACTTTTTTCTTCATACATTTGCAACATTTTTCAAGCTAAAATAAGTTCATAGGAAAGTTTTACAGGATTTCATACCTGAACCTTACCCTGGATGTGTTTTTGCAAGTGATTTTGGAGTTGTTGATGTGACTATTGGATCTTCTGATATGATTGTTCGAACACGGATATGATTGTTGGAACCTGATGTACTATTGGAACCCTTCCTGATGTGATTGTTTGTACTTGGATGTAGTGGTTGGAAGGTTAATGTGACTACATGAGTTCCCTATGAGGTTTAATTTGTTTTCTTCATTGATCCATTATCTGTCTTGAATTTTCTGAGTGTCTTTTACTGATTGAAGGTTTATGATGCAGATCCTGCAAATCCCATGATCTAGTGTGGATCAAATGTTGTTGTTGTTTGTTGAACGGGGATCTTGTAGAAATCTGCAAAGGACCCTATAGTTGTCCATAACTGGTCATGGATTCCTTTCATGCTTAATGATGCATATATTTCCTTATCTGCAGGGGAAATTTTAAGGATGGTTGTTTATCTTAAAGTTTAGAAACCTTGGCGAATCTTACTAGTACCCAATAGGTCTATTGTAAAAATTTTAATTATATTTTTGTAAAAATATTTAGGTTTTTAATTATTTTATATTATTATATATAAAACTTTGGCGATTTTTAGGGTAAAATAGTTTTATACTACAAAATTTGGGCGAATTAATTTTCAAATAAATGGAAATTGGTGAATCTTATTTTTGGAAAAAGCATGGAAAATTAGCCCACCTGCGAATATTAGCCCCTAAAATTTTCCATGCTTATCTGGTGCCTTGAATGTGGTCCTGTAGAGTATGTGCAGGTTGCTACAAGACTGTGTGTCTTCCTGTAGCAGTCACCTAAACCCTTCTAGGACCAAAATTTTCTCCAAGTGTTTCTTGATAAAATATTGATGATTCATAAGGAAGTTGTTGATGAGTGTCAAAGAGTTTTGTGGTGATGAAAAGAGGGGAAAAGGGATGAAGGACAATGATTTTGATGGACAAATATGGGAATGAAGGTAGTAAAAGTTTCAAATGGTATGATGGATGGATGATAGGGTTATTGTGGGATCCCTCCCCCATTATTGAGTAAAAACATCCAAACTGCTCCTTATTTTTATACCGATCAGAATCCCGAAGCAATATTGGACAATCTTGTAGCAATACAAGACAATATTGTAGAAAAATTGTTTTATCCGTATCTCTCAAACGATATATTGGACTGAATTTTTTTAGCATATTTCCATCATCTTTATGCATCTCCCCATAAATAAATATTGGCCAATGGACGCACGAAACTTGAGAAAAAATAAAAATATTTGTAGGTGATGCTGGTCAAATTCTTGAAAATTGTACATTATAATTTATTGAAATTTCTCAAGCATGTTACCATCATCCCTATGCATCTCCCCAAGAAACAGTTTGGCCAATGAATGCACAGTTTTCTAGATATGGTAAAAATAATTTTTGTCCTATGTATTTTGATAGTGTTGTAGCAAAAATAAACTTTCTTGTAGCACTTCAAGACAACAAGAGAAATGAGTAGGAAAGGATTGGGAAATGATGGGAAATGTCATGGAAATGGATGTGGGTGATAGATTGGCATGACCTTGGTCCCATTGGAGAAATTGGGAAAAGGGGTGGAAATCCCAAGTTTGACTTCTTTTGACTAGGTTTTTGATCAACTTTTCTTCTTTTGGTGCTAAATTGTTTTTGTTGCTTGAAAAGGTTCGACAGCACCTATATTCATTAGAGAGAGATACATGGAGCAAATAACTTTTTTTTCTTTTCATTTTTTTCTTTTTTCTTAGGCCTAATAATTTCTTGAATGAGGTTTTCAACTAGTAAGTATGCCTAGGCACCTCAAAGGAGGTTTTCACCTAAGATCTTTTCCTCTCTTTTTTTTTATTTTTTTCTTTCCAACCCACTCACTGCCTCAAGGAATTTTTCAATAAATGATCCAATCTCAGGTGCATCAAAAGAGGTTTTCACCTGAGATCTTATTTTTTCCATTTTTATTTCTTTTTTCTATCCTACTCTACTTGAAAAAAAAAATATCTTTCAAGTATAGGAATACTTCCAATGGAGCCATGTGCACATCAAGATGATAGATAAAATCATGTGTAGGCTCGAAAGATATGCTTGTACATGTACCTGAATATGAGATACCAACTGCTTTGAATGATATGAGATCAAGAATTGTTGAAGGGTGTGTTGTTGCAACTTGGTGATTGTCTAGAACCATATTTCAATATATTTGTGATGCCCTTGGTTCACTCATTTGGATCACTTTATGTGTTCTCTTCTACTATGACATTCAAATATTATTCTTTTTGTTGATTAGTCTTTTGAACACATAAATAAATTGATGATAAGAAAAACATAAATTCTTCATTATCGGGCTCCAATGGCTACTCTCCATTAAATTCGGTCCATGATTCCTTGGTATCCTTTGTATCTTCTTCTTCTGGATGTTGTTCTTAAATGGCATCAATAGAATATATTTTTTGTAATACACTTCTTGATCTAAGGTGAATACCATTCAGATCAAGAGGAGTTTTTTGGAAGTATTGTACCTCAACATCGTAAGTGGGTTGAGTTACTAGATTGTTTCGGTTTAAAAATGGCGGTACAAGTAGTTGAGTGGGAGTGGATCTTTGATATGGATGTGGTTGAGGCTATGGTTGTGGTGGACGTGAATGGTATGGATAACATGGAATTGGGTATGGAGGATATTGAGGAAAATATTGAGGATATTGTAGATTTATCCCATAAGGTTCTTGCCAAACTTGTTGCCAAGAATGGTTTTGGCTGGAGATGGCCAAGGTCGCCAAGGAAAGGGTGTGTTCCAATTACTTTGAGATGGATGTGCATAACCTTGAAATTGTGAATTAGGCTCATGCATCATATCAGGTTGACTAGGTTGTCATGGTCTTCTTAGAGCTACATAACATAGTTGCTTTGGTGATTGACTTTCTCCATTTTCCTCTTAGAAAACTTAATTCAACCTTCGTAATTATGGGAAATATTTAGTAGCATGTGATTATGCATGGAAAACACAAATATCAATCCTCTTTTTTCTCATTTTACACTCTTAACATGTCTACTTTTTTTTGTGAAGATAAATCCCCTCTACAAGCAGAGGCGATCTCTCTAGCCCTAGAGTGGGTCTAGCGACTTGTGAGACTTTATAATGCAATATTCCTTAGCTAATATTCAAAATGCAACAAGAAATGCGATAGAGGCACCTTTTCCTGATGCTATGGTTGAACACTTTGATGATGGCCTTGATCCACGATCCCTTAGGCTCACTCCTTACTACTGGTGGCACACGAATACCTGTGGATGATCAAGAGGCAACAGAAAATGTAATCCAATGCATAATATTCATGAAAATTAGCTATCTAATAGATCAAGGAACATTAGACTATTTTTGCAAATGATTAGACAAATATAGAAAGAAAACATCAGATGTTTTATTAATGAATATAGAAGAAAGAGCTTACAACCCATGCCTTGACATTGGAGGCCTCCCTTTGGTGATGTCCTAGTCCTTCATCGAAGCTCTAAAGCATTCCTTCTCCCAAATATCTTAGGCATTATCACAATACACGAGTGTAAAGGGAATGAATGATCTTACCAGTCCAACAATGACCAACCAGTAGTGGAGGGATGGGGATCAATTTATAGAAATAGAGAAGAGGTTGGGAGCCCATGAAAGGAGGAGGAAGGTCCACTTTTTAAGGGATAAACCCCCATTGATAAGATCAAATCTCTAAAATCATAGAGCTTGACCCTATCACCATTGAAGAGCACCCAACTCACCGCCCTAGAGCTTCTAGAGGTCGAAGCTTCTCCTCCATTTGAGGAAACACTGCCAGAAAGGGATCATCACAGTTTTCCTAGAAAAAAGGGCATTGACAGCGCTAAGCCAAAACTATCAACCTGCCATCAGCATGGGCATGCCACTAGGGAAGCGTGCTGACTAAGAAAGTTAGGTTTTTTACCAAGTTTCTCCAGTGATCTTCCAAGGCGGTTTTCTTTGATTCTTCAGGGGATATCTTTGTGTATTTTTCCCAGGCGGATATACTGCACAGGACTTGTCACAGGGAATTTCAAGATTAGGGACGGGAATTGAATAGGGTGACAACTTACTTTGCAACACTTGTTCACTTAGATCACTAACAATTCATGTTTTAAAGTTATTAAGAAAATTTCCAAGTTCAACTTGACTTACCAATCTCGATGTTGATTTACTTCCTCTTTACATGCACTTCTATGTTTCACAAATTTCTTCAAATGATAATTGGTATACATCACCTCTAGTCATGAGATCAAGGAGATGAATCCACTCATCCCTAATTTTTCTGAGTAAGAGGTTTTTTAGCATGTCGGATCCTAAATGATGTAATTTTTCCCTCTTAACATTATACATAAATCTCTCTATTATATGCTCCAGGAATTCATCTTATTTTCAATTATTCTAAAGATTTCTTCTTTAAGATCATGATATTTATAATTTTCTAGAAATATATTTTTCATATCATTCCATGATCTTATTGAATTAGTCCTTAAACTCATGAACCATTTAAGAGATCTACCCGTCAATGTTTCCAGAAACAATCTCAAATTTTGAGTGTTTAATAAGTAACCATAATATCTACAAAGTATTTCAAATTCAAAGAGAAATTTTTATGGATCCTCTGACCTCATACCATGGAAGTTAGGAAGAAAGGATGGAGGAATATGCTTCATATGAACATTGATATCAGTATCCTGAATGTTAAATCCAAGAGGATCTTCCTCATCATCTCCAACCATTTCTTATACCTTCTCTGCCACCTCTTCTTCTTCTATCTACAAAAGGGGATGGTGATGTGGCTCTTACTACACCACGTGATCAAAGGAGGGGGGGTTTGGTGTTGGAGAAGTATATTTTTTTATGTTTTTATAAATAAAATAAAATAAAATAAATAATAATAATTCCAATGAAATGAAATTTTCTGTTTTGAAGTGAAATGTGCCTAATGCAATTTTTTATTTTTGCAGAAAGTAAAAGAAATGAATCAACTAGGGAAGAAAACAATGCATACTTTGACACCTCTTCGAAAACGGCACTAAAAAGCGATGAGCCCTAGTATTGCAACAATAATGTTGCAACTCCCAAGGATATCGACTTAAATTATCAATATGGGGTGTGTACAAACTTAAGAGGTGCAGGCAATATATGTGCATCATACAATGTGCCCTTTTTTCATTGATCTGATGAAACAAAGTGAATATCATGAAATAAAACCTAAACGAAATGCAGAAATGGAAATGCTACCCTATTTTCAAGAAATAGAAATTTTTCTCGCTCAAATGTAAATTATAATCCTAATTGCAAAAATGTAACAGCTATACTACTTGCAAAAATGTAAACATTAAGCTAGCAAAATGTAAATGTTGCATTGAAAGGAAACCTAGTATATGGAATGGAGATAACAATGTTTGAAATAGAAGCCATAGTCTAAGAATGAAGAAATAAAAATAATCTAACATGCATGAAGGAAAGAACATGTAATCAATCACTACATTCCAAAGAGTTTAGATCCATTGACAGAGTTCATTAGATGTGGAAATCAAGAAAATAATGAGTGCATTATCCAATTCATAAATTTGTCCACTAACCCAAATTGCAGAGGTGAATTGCAATGGAGAAGAGACAAGGCTTCAGAGGTATTTTATCTTACTCAATCATGGATTTAGAGCCTAGGGGTCATGATTCAAGCCTAAGAGACAAAAACCAAGATTTTGGAGCAAATCTGGTCAAGTTTACACATGCTACAAGACTGCTACTCCTAGAGATAACTTGTCAGGTTCCTAAGAAAATAAAATGAAAATGAGATGGGACAATTTTTTATATAAATTAGGGTTTACTAGGACTCCATTCCAAGTGGAATCACGCAAAAATACCCTTTTTTAACATGTGATAAAAAATAGCAGAAAATTACTACTCTAAAAACCAGAATTTTAAGAATGAGTGAGCTAATTAACCTACCAAATTCCTAACTTAATCAAGTGAAAGTTCTATGGGGAAATTTTGGGTATTAAATTGAATGTTTTTAGGACTTAATACAAGTGGAATGAACTCAAAATAGTCTCGTTAATATGTGCTAAAAATTATCATAAAGTTTACTATTATTTTTCTACCAGAGACTTCCAGAAATTCTAGATTTATGAACTTGTAAACCAATCCAAGTAGCTCAATGATGAATATGACTTTTCAAAGTTGTTATACATATGAACATGATTTTTTCTCTATAAATAGCCTGCAAAAAAATGCACTTCAATCATTTAACCAATATGACGTACAATAAAAGAAATGGAATAGTAAATGCATAAATAAGAGATGCAAGTGAAAAAGGCATTCAAAGAAAATAAAGAAAGTGTACAAGAGGACTTTGAGGCTACTATGATGGCCAAGCCCAAGGATACTTATAGTCCTATGAATGAAAACAAGCTCTAGAAGCTAAAATTGGCACCAAACTTCATTATTTGAATCAATCTAAGTACATCTATGCTAGAAATGAAAGTGGAGCTGCTAAATAACACGTTTTCTCCACAAGAAGACTAAGAAATACATGCCCCTTGAGGAAAATTCGAATTGGTGCTTATACAAAGTGATGATTATGCATTCTCCTTGAAATGTGGCAGTTTTCCCCTCCAAAATCCCTCAAAAAGTGGATCTTGTTCCCAACACTGGGAATCTTCATGAAATGACAAGAAACACATTCCTAGATTTTCTCAATCAATGGAGCTCAAAAATTTATCAATAGTTTCATGAAATTTTGTTCATTTATTATCCAACCTTGGTCCATCTCGTAGTAGGGAGAAAGTCCTTATATTATCTCATTCGAAATTTACTCAATATTCTGTAAAAATAAATAATATTAGGCACATAATATGCAATTATCTCTAAACCTTCCTAAGAACATATTAAAACTAAAAACATTATTAAGTGTAGAAGGAGAGATTTAATATATCCTTTATGTGCCTAAGAAATATTATATGGGTCTTAATTTTTGTCTAATTTAGTGGTCCATGAAGCTGCAAGTAAGGCTTGGTTGCAACTCTCTACAGTTGGATGGAGAGTCATAGTCTTGATCTTAGTTGCCCAACTTATAGGTTAAATTAAGATAAGTGTTTTTATGCTTTCCTTGCTACTAATTTCTCGTTGAAATGTTGAAATGAATATGGAACTTGTGGCATGACTATGTATAGATTCCTGTAATGAAAGGAAATGGTGTTTGATACATGTCACTATGTGTTGTGATTTTTCACGGATGATTCCAACCAGGGAATCTCAACATGAATGCTCAATCTAATGATGCTTATAATATGATCGGTTGATCCTCTTGTGTTTGTAAGTTTTAATTTTTGAATTGTGTTCCCTTATTCTATGGCCTTACAGTAATTCCTTTGTACATGAGTTTATATAAATACATAACTTAATGTTGACCTCATGAGGGATGAATGGCTCCCTGAGTTATGAGACTTCAAAGTTCTGATGAATAGCTCTGCAGATATGCATTTGTACCTATACTTTTATGAAGGTATTTTCATATCCTAATACACCCTTGTAAGTGCAGGATGTGCTTGTTAAGAAGATTATGAGATGTTCAATTCTTATCTCCTCATATGATTTTCGTTGGAATGGTTGAATTACTTATGTGTTGTGAGGATATGGGATGTAATGATTCCTGAGAAAAAGGGCTAAGTTAAACCTTTGTGTATGTTCATGAAAAGGATGATTGACATGCCTTGGAGTCATCCCTCTCAGGGTGAGCTATAAGTATTACTAGCATGTTGGTGTGCTTGATTCACTACTAAGGCAGTGGATGGAGTCTACTGAGCCTAGTAAGACCACTGAGGCACTTCCTTCCATCTATTGTGGTGTAAATTTCCACAGTAGATTTACTATAAACCACCAGTTTCAACTTTGATTATACCTCTCATGGCCCAAGTTCTGGTTAGATCTATCACGACTAAGCTAAGTTAGGGTCCTTTCATGTTGGACATCGGATAAACCAATGCCCCCCATGTGTTTCACAACATGGATTAACCGCCTCTCATGGATCCTTATCTTTGCCGATGTGATCGTTGACTAAAACTTGTGGGTTTTGGTCTAATGGAAATAGTGATTCCCAACAAGTGGTATCATAGCATAGGTCAAAAGTTTAATACACACTCGATTCGCGTTGGGGGGGGGGGATTTTTGGAAATTAGATGAAAAAATGCTTCTGTGTGTTTCGCTACATGGACTAACCACCTCTCGTGGATCCTTATCTCTGGCGATGCCATATTTGACTAACACCTATGGGTTCCGATCTAACGGTAATCATGATTCCCACCATTTCCAATGACTAGGTGCAGCATGAACAACATACAACTCATTATCTCACTTAGACCCATTGTGGCTAATCTAGGGTTAAATCCCCTTCAAAAATGTCACAATGGGAGCCTCATCTCATTTTCCATGGCCTTAAAACCCCATCCAAGGTCATAATTAGAGTTATCAGGTTGATTAAGCGGTTGGATTCAAGGCCATATCGCTAGAAATAAGACTTCAAGGTTTAACCTGTTGCAAATCTTGTGTAACAAGGGACCAAAATTGAGTGGGGGCATTCAACAGCTTGGAAAGGACCTGAGATGACATCAGCTCAGAGGGGTTTTATCCAAGAACACAACAAAATTTTGTTTGAGAGGAACTCTTGAGATGACGTGGGGCCCAACTATCATGGCAAGAGTGAGACCAATCATAAGAAAATTATGCGCTAGGAGGAGTGACCAATGTTACACTTCAGCCCAGAGGCTATCTCCTGGAAGCATGAAGTCGATCGCATAATAGAGTGAGCGATATGATGTAAGCTCAAGGCACTGTGGCAAACACAGGAGCCCTGTGGCCTATCCATTGGTGCATATGTGCGGGACCGCAGATGGGTCAACCCCGGAGTGAAAGTTAAAATGCACATTGTAATAGTATATATATATATATATATATATATATATATATATATTATTGTTTCCTGGGATTCATTACCTGACTATTACAATGTGTGTTTTAACTTCCGCTTCGGGGTTGACCCTCCGGGCTAACCCATACGCCGTCTCGCACATATGCACCAATGGATAGGCTGTCGATCTCCTGTGCTTACCACGGTGGCTTGAGCTTACATTAGATCGCTCACTCTATTATGCACTCCGCTTCATATATATATATATATATATATTAGGAATTCTCATGTTACCTGGGATTCATTACCTGGCAATTACAATGTGCGTTTTAACTTCCGCTTCGAGGTTGACCCTCCGGGCTAACCCATCCGCAATCCAGCACATATGCACCAATGGATAGGTCGTCGGGCTCGCGTGTTTGCCACAGTGGCTTGAGCTTACATCATATCTCTCACTCTATTATGCGCTCTACTTCATGCTTACGGGAGATAGTCGATGCGCCGTCGGCTATCTCCCGAAAGCATGAAGCAGAGCGCATTATGGAGTGAGTGATATGATGTAAGCTCAAGCTACCATGGAAAGCACGTGAGCCCGATGGCCTATCCATTGGTGCATATGTGAGAGACCGCAGATGGGTAATCTTAGAGGGTCAACCCCGGAGCGGAAGTTAAAACGTACCTTGTAATAGTTAGGTAATGAATCCCAAGAAACAGGAGAATTCCCAATATTTAACACCCATTAGCTGACGTGTGTGTGTGTGTGTGTGTGTGTGTGTGTGGAATTTTTTTTATTAATGCATAGCACAGGTGTGAAACCCAAACCCAAGAACATATCGGAAACCAATAAATAAATGTCGAGTGGCACTAGGAGATCATCCAGGTGGGTATATCCATGTGGGAAGATGGATGAGGTGGTGCCTTCTAATTCACCTAAAATTCAAATGGCCATATATTTTGATCCATAGGTCAAATCGAAGCAAAATTTTATATCACAAAAATCATATTGATGAGATGAATGCAATGTTGATGTCAAGCTAAGGTTTTAGTGAGTTGAAATATCAAAAAATTTGGACACCATTTCCATATCGCGACTGTGGATCTTGGGTCAACATAGTAACTATCCTCCTCCTAAATTGTGCTTTATAGGGGATTAGGAGGGGTTGTGTTATAGAATGATATCAAAGCATCCGGGTTCAACACTCAAAATGAATGAGCTCTATCATGGGCAAATAGTGGTAGGGGTTCCTGCAAGGGATTTCATATTTATTTTTCGAATATTAATTAAACAAATGTTTATCTGTTAAAATTCAGTCTGTGGTGGATTGCATGCATGTATGAGTGACATTCTTACTTTGTTATTTGATTAATTAGCATGGTAGTAATGACTGATATGTATTCATTATTATTGATGTGTTAATTTGTGACGTATTGTTCAGCTAGTCTTACACCAATACATTTCTAGCAATGATCCAAGGTAATAACAATTGTTATATGTTGAACTCTGCTTAAAACTAACATCTATGTGTGTGTGTAACAAAAAATAAGGTAATATAACATAATATGAAGGTCACCCATAACAACAAAGGGTTGTATTCCATAAATCCTGGCAGCCAAGAAATGAACAACATGATGATAGGGTATAGTTTTGAATACGGAGCATGGGGAAGATCAAAGATGAGTTTGCCAAGGGGGAGGGGTAGTCTTTGTGACTTGAGGGACACCTTGTAGAGTCTAAGGGCCGAAATTATGAAATTCAAGGTAGATAATGAAAGGTTGGTAAGGGCTCAGGAAATGCAAGTTCAGGTAAATGTAGTTATACTATAAATCCTCTCAGACTTTCCAAGGCATAGACAACGTTAGTAGGAGGCTATTCATAAGGATAGGAAGATACCTTTTGCATCGAAAGAGAAAACAAATGGGGTAGATGGTAGAAGACCCAAGAAGAGGCACAGATGGGAAAGTGAAGACATAGTGAGAGGAAATGCACCAATGAGCATCCCAGAGAGAAACTCTAGCGCGCATGAGCACCATTCTGGTAGGAATTCTAGTTCCCCTACCATAAGGCATTGTCATCATCATCATTATAATCAAAGAAAGGGATAAAGAGACTATGTGCCAAAAGGATATAGGAGATCCAAACCACTCACCTTTGACAAAGAGATGAGAAAATATGAAGATGTAGAAGCTTCCTTTCCACCATCAGTGAAATTTCATGATGTTTTCCATGTTTCATTGCTTAAAATATATGCATATGATGTTAATCATGTAATTGATTGGTATGTGTTACAAGTGGAACCAAAGGGATAGTTCGAGCTGGAACCTCTATGCATCCTATATCAGAGACAACTCATGCTCCAGAACTAAGCAATAGAGCAAATCAAAGTGCAGTGGAGGAACTTTGGGCCCAAGGAAGCCACGTGGGAAATGGATGACCAAATGAGGGCAATATATCCCTTCTTATTTGTTGAGTGAAACAACTTTTAAATGAAATCTAAATTTTTTACAGAGATGTGTTTATAAAGACCCATATCAGTTTTGGTTTTCTTTGTTTAAGGCTATTGAACACCAAGGATGGTGTTTCCCCTCAAGGGGGAGTGGATTTTGATATCCCTTGGCTAATTTGTTTTTCTTTTTCCCTCTTTTAAATAATTGTAATTATTTGAAATAGTTTAGAAAGGGACATAGATTCCATTTCTTGAGGTAGGGGGTTGCTTGAGGAAATGGTTGTTCTTTAATAACAAACCCAGTCGGTGGAAAACAATTTAATGTGTTTATTGTGCATTGAATCCAACTGAAATGGAAGGATTGGTCCAATTTTCATTTATCCCAACCACAAGTAAATAAAAGGACAGAAAAATTAAGAGCATCATGGGTTACGTTGTCAAGTGATAGTTCGTTGTGCAAGTCATGAAGGAGAACAGGGGCAGTTAATTGGTTTTATAAGAAATGAGGGAGATGAATTCAGGACTTGTCTTAGACATGTGGATAGGGAGAAGTGAACATCAGAAAAGAACGCAACATAGGGATAATTGTGTGGAAAATACAGAGAGAGCTGAAAAATAAGAGCGATCTGGATGTTGGATTGAGCATTGAAAAATGGATCACTAGTTGTGGAAACCTTGGAGGAGGCTTGTTGATGATTGGTTTTAGACAGTAAGGCTTTCCTATGAGGTAGAAGGATCGACTGGAAGCTTGTGGTTTGCGAATGTGTCAAACTGGGAAGAATCACATAGGTTCTTGGGAGGGGTTTTGAACCACTAAGAGTGCCTTGGGGATGAAACTTTGGTACTTGACTCACTGTGGAACCACCTAGAGAAGTTATTTCTCAGCCATAAACAACTTGACAATTGTTGAACCTTCCTAATAGTGGGATCTCTTCTCCTAAAAAGTGAGTTGGAGTTCTCTACATAGTGAAATGTTGGCATGACTATGTTTCTACTTGAACTGTATTAGTAATGAAGAGCTTAGTTGGTAGTTGAAGTTTGTGAGGGCCTTGTGACATCTTATTTCAGTTGTGATGGCTGACTGAAAATACTCAGAAGCGCCCCACCTCAGGCTTTGGAATCTGGCTCGGGGTTGATAGTTGAAGGTAAGGCTTAGTTGTAGCAATCTACGGTTGGGTGGAGAGTCATAGTTTCGATCTCAGTTACCCAACTTCAGGGTTAAATTAAGATAAGTGTTTATATGCTTTCCTTGCTACAAAGTTCTCATTGAATTGTTGAAATGAATATGGAACTCGTGGCATGACTACATATGGCTTCCTATAATGAAAAGGAAATGGTGTTTGATGCATGTCAATATGTGCTATGATTTTGCACAGATGATTCCAGCCAGGGAATCTCAACATGAATGCTCAATCTATAATTTCTTATAATAAGATTGGTTGATCCTCTTGTGTTTTTAAGTTTCAAGTTCTGAAGTGTGTTCCCTTAGTATTGTGGCCTTACAAAAATGCCTTAATACATCAGTTTATATAAATTCCTAGCTTAATGTTGACCTCAAGAAGGATGAATGGTTCCATGAGTTCAAATATTTCAAATTCATGATGAATAGCTCTCTAGATATGCATATGTCCTTGTACTTTTCTGCATGAAATTTCAGATGCTAATACACTCTTTTCAGTGTAGGATGTGCTTGTTAAGAAGATTGTGCCATGTTAATTTCTTAGATCCTCATATGCTTGTCACTAAAATGTTGAATTCCATGTGTGTTGTGAGGATATGGGATGCAATGATTTCCTGAGCAAAAGGGATAACTTAAACCTATGTGTATGTTCGTGAAAAGGAAAATTTACATGCCCCATTATCATCCCTATGAGTGAACTGTAAGTATGACCATCAATAGCATGGTGGTGTACTTGAGTTGCTACTAAGGCAGTGGACGGAGTCTCCTAAGACTAGTAAGGCCATTGAGGCACTTCCTTCCATATATTGTGGTGTTAATTCCTACAGTATATTTACTATAAACCATTGTATTCAAGTTTGATTATACCTCTCATGGTCTAAGTTCTGGGAAGAACCATTGCAATCGAGCCAAGTTAGGCTCGTTTCCAATGACTCAATGCATCCTAAATTATGCATGCCTCCTTGTCTCACTTAGAACCACCATGGTCGATCCAAGGTCGAATCCCCTTCACAAATGGCACGGGCGAGAGCCTCATATCATTTTCCCTAGCCTTAAAACCTTATCCAAGGTCAAAGGTGGGAGATATCAAGGCAAGTAAGGGGTTGGCTTCAAGGCTATATCACTAGCCATAAGACTGAAGGTTTAACCCATTGAAAGGCTTGTGTAATGAGCAACCAATATTGAGCGGGGGAAATCAACGACTGGGCAAGGACCCAGGATGACGTAAGCCCAAAGGGGTTGCATCCAAAAATCCCACAAAAGGTTGTGTGAGAGTAACGCCTAGGATGACGTGGGGTTCGGCTAATGTGGAAAGAGTGAGACCAATCACAAGAAAATTGTGTGCTGAGAGGAGTGGCCTACGTTACACCTCATACTGGAGGATATCTCCCGAAAGCATGAAGAGGAGCACATAATAGAGTGACCAGGATGATGTAAGCATAGGTTTTCATGGAAAACATGCAAGCCCAAAAACCTAACCATTGGTGCATATGTGTGGGCCCACAAATGGGTGAGCTCGGAGGGTCAACCCCAGATCAAAAGTTAAAACACGCATTGCAATAGTCAGGTAACGAAGCCCAGGAAATGGGATAATAGCCGAAAATTAACACCCGTCAGTCGACGCATGTGTGTGTGTGTGTGTGTGTGTGTGTGTGTGTGGAATTTTGTATATTAATGCATATCGTAGGGTGTGGAACCCAAACCCAAGAACAAGTTGGTAACCAATAAATAAATGCCAAGTGGCACTGGGAGATCAGGCGAGTGGATATAGCCATGGCTACCACATGGCCAGATGGATGAGATGGTGCCTTCTAATTCTCCTAAAATTCAGATGGCCACATATTTTGATCCGAAGGTCAAATTGAAGCAAATTTTTATATCACCATAATCACCCTGAAAAGACAAATTAAATGTTGATTTCAAACTAAGACTTTAGTGAGTTGAAAAGATAAAAAAAATTGGACCTGATTTCCATAATGCTACCCTCGATCTCGGGTCAGCATAGTCATTATCCTCCTCCTAACTTGTGTTTTGTAGGGGATTAGGCGGGGGTGTTACGCAAATCCACTCCCCATTAGGACTCATATGAGAGGATGTCCCTAAGGTTCCTAGCCATGCCTGATGGCCTACATGTGTACTTGAGGAAGCCAAGTACACATTCCCTCCTTCATTTAAGGAGGTTCTTCCTTCTACAGTAGGAGCATCTTCATATCCCTTCTTTTTCTCAGTAATTTTGGATCTATAATCTTTCCTATAGTTCCCTTATTTTCCACATCTCCAATATACCTTTATGATCTTTCCTGGATATTTAGATCTTCCTCTAGATTTAGATCTCCCACTCAAGGACTTATTTTTGTTTATATTTTGGTAGTGACTCTTACAAACAAGGCACTCTATTTGGCTTTCCATGTATTTTTTTCTCATCTCCTTCGATAAAAATGATGATACTATTTCACCTTAAAGTAGTTGCATTAATACCTATGGAAACACTTAGATTATCCCGTGAGTATGGAAAAGAACATAATAAATTGATGCACTTATCTTATTCTGAAATTTTAATATTAACAAATAGTAGTTGGCTTACAATAGTATCGAATGAATTCAAATACTTTATCGTTAAGTCTCCATCCTTCGTCCTTAAGTTATATAGTTTTTTTTTTTTTTTCCGCAAGAATAATTTGTTCACCAAGGACTTAGACTGATACAAAGCCCCTAAATTATTCCACAAAGCCTTGGATGTAGTTTCCCTTAGAAAATTTTGTAATAGTGAATCTAAGAGACATAATTGTATTGTGATCCTTTCTTTTTTATCCAACTTGATCATGTAATTGTAGAAATTTGAATAACTGATATGTTATCCACCGAGATTCTCCTGATCACACACTATTTTAACTTCATGCACAATAAAAAATCTCTTCTACCATTGATCATCACATGCGGAAATAAAATCAATTGCATGCACTCATTAAAGCCATAAAAAAATCACTCATATGAACACAATATGTAATGGGAAAGCTTAAAGCTGAAAACCCCCAACTATCTGTATATTATATATGTCATAGAGATCATGTAACAATCATCATACAAAGCTCCTCACAAGCTCTCAGTATAATCTCCACTTGCTACACACTAATCAAGCTAGATCTAGCAAAACACATGCTCCAATCTCTGCCACTTGATAGCCTGCCTCTACTGCGCAATTCCTGCTGAATAATGCCTCTTGATGATAATTAATTACCCCAGCCTTGCTCACATATTCTTTATATGCATCTCTACTGAGTGTTGGATGCAAACCATGCATCACTTATAGTCACAACTGATAGTCACACTTGCCCTTTCACCTATCTCTGCACTGGTCTCCACTGAAACTGTCCATGCACTAAATTTAACTGATGTATTCTTTAGTTGATTAATGAGTTTATAATTAGTGAATTAATTAATAATTAATTCACACCACTCTCACTAATTGTATCAATCAGTTAAACTAGATACAAATAGCTCAACTATGTTTAGATTAGTTAAACTGAACACAACTCCATTAACTTCCTTAATCAACTCCACCAAACTCTGTCACATGAGTTCTAACTGAAGTATCCATGCAATAGCTCCACTTAACCCTTAGGAATAGCGTAATTCCTTCTGTCAGCTCCTGTGCCACATTTGTGCACTTAACTGAAGTGCTCCAAGAGAATAAGATACTGTTTAGAGTCCAAATATTATTAAGAGCTAATAATATTCGACATATCTATTTTTAGACTGGCAATCTAAAAATAGATTCCGCCCAATATGTCTAAAAATAGCAATCCATCTATTTTTCCAACTTGACCAACCATCCACAAATAGCATCCCGCAACTTATAGAACATGATCCATATGTCTAAAAATATACTTTGTGACAAATATCACCTGTGTGGCCCCCACCTAGTTTAGGTGATCACTTTCCAACTAGGATCAGGAATGATGTTTCAGGATGCCTCCTTCATTGTTTCTTGTTGCAATCTTCAACACTCCCTCTCAACAAGAAAGGACTGTCTTTGCATGCAACATGCAACTCCATGCATTCGCCCTGCAACCTTCACAAGCGCCATGCAACTCCATGCATCTGCTCTGCAACTCCTCTGAAACTGAATAGGCTCCAAACAACTCAATCAGTCTGATGCATCTATCATCAAAGTCTTCGACTTCTGCTGGGCCCAACTGCACATGTCATCAGGAACCACTGCGTTGTTGAACTCTTGCACCCATGCACTCTGCACTTGCTGTCAACTCTGATTCACGCTCCAGTATCCGACACTATCACTTTGATCTGCCTGCATCAATCCAACTGATCATGCTACTGTTGCGCTGTGGGCACCTCGTAGCTAGGTTCAACTCATGAGATCCACACCATCTCATGAATCCTGCCCAGAAATCTCCTCTTGGGATTAATCATGCATGTCGCCCCACCTCTCACCTGGTGGTATAGCCGCATGCACTCCCTCTGCCCATCTGGCACGAAATTTCTCTGCATGAGTGGTTTCTCCCACTCCATGATCCTCATCTTGTGGCTGCTCCACATTCCGAGGTTCACTATTACGTGCATGCAAAACTTTCTCCCTCTCAAGCATCAATTGCATGTCTTTCTTGCACTTCCCAACAGTAGGAAGCTCCGTAGAAATCCCATCTACTTCAAGTCTGTAGAGATTCTTTGCTCGAATCCCAACCTTCTTGACTTGTCCTCCCTCATCCACACTAACTCCTACACTCCCAAGCTCATCCCTACAGTGGACAAACTTTTTCAAGTATACCGGAATAGTGTCATTATTCTCCATTTTTATTTTCCCGAGTTTGTCCTAAAACTCAACTGCTTCAATGCTTTGCAATTGCTCCAATGATCAATATCGCTCTGATACCATGTAGAAATTTGAATAACTGATATGTTATCCACCAATATTCTCCTGATCACACACTATTTTATTTTCATGCATAATACAAAATCTCTTCTACCATTGATCATCACATGCGGAAATAAAATCAATTGCATGCACTCATTAAAGCCATAAAAAAATCACTCATATGAACACAGTATGTAATGGGAAAGCTTAAATCTGAAAACCCCCAACTATCTGTATATTATATATGTCATAGAGATCATGTAACAATCATCATACAAAGCTCCTCACAAGCTCTCAGTATAATCTCCACTTGCTACACACCAATCAAGCTAGATTTAGCAAAACACATGCTCCAATCTCTGCCATTTGATAGCCTGCCTCTACTGCGCAATCCCTCCTGAATAATGCCTCTTGATGATAATTAATTACCCCAGCCTTTCTCACGCAGTATTTATAGGCATCTCTACTGAGTGTTGGATGCAAACAATGCATCACTTATAGTCACAACTGATAGTCACACTTGCCCTTTCACCTATCTCTGCACTGGTCTCCACTGAAACTGTCCATGCACTGAAGTTAACTGATGTATTCTTTAGTTGATTAATGAGTTTATAATTAGTGAATTAATTAATAATTAATTTACACCACTCTCACTAATTGTATCAATCAGTTAAACTAGATACAAATAGCTCAACTATGTTTAGATTAGTTAAACTGAACACAACTCCATTAACTTCCTCATCAACTCCACCAAGCTCTGTCACATGAGTTCTAACTGAAGTATCCATGCAATAGCTCCACTTAACCCTAAGGAATAACGTAATTCCTTCTGTCAGCTCCTGTGCCACATCTGTGCACTTAACTGAAGTGCTCCAAGAGAATAAGATAATGTTTAGAGTCCAAATATTATTAAGAGCTAATAATATTTGACATATCTATTTTTACACTGGCAATCTAAAAATAGATTCTGCCCAATATGTCTAAAAATAGAAATCCATATATTTTTCCAACTTGACCAACCATCCATAAATAGCATCCCGCAACTTATAGAACATGATCCATATGTCTAAAAATAGACACAGTCTAAAAATAGACTTTGCGATAAAAATCACCTCTGTGGCCCCCACCTAGTTTAGGTGATCACTTTCCAACTAGGATCGGGAATGATGTTTCAGGATGCCTCCTTCACTGTTTCTTGTTGCAATCTTCAACAGTAATGTCCCCATTTCCAGTTCCCCTTATGATGCATTCAATATGGACTTCCAGGGTTGGTGTCTTTCAGTTTACAGGAGCCAGATTAAGTCAATAGAGGTCCTGGAGGAATTTTGATGTGTTTTATGGGGACCAATGGGGATTTCTCATTGTATTTCACTATCAAGGTCAATTTCGCACAACTTAATCTGATGAAACACCTTAATGTAATAACTCATTGGAACCAGGATGAAGAGATCTGTAGAATGGGATGGTGAAAAGTGATTTTTAGTGGTTTGAGAAATTGTAGAGGCATATTTACCATTTTCCTATATTAAAAGTGACTTTAATTAGTCACTTAATTAAATAAATAGGGAGAAATGATTATTTGGGGGAAAAGGGCCAAGTGACTAAAATAAAATAAAATAAAAAGGCACTTAAGATAAGGATAAGAGGAGAATCTTATAGAGTGAGAAATAAAATAATAAAATAAAGGCTTCTAGAAGTTGGAGAGGGATCCATCGGATCTATAAAAGGAGGAGAACTTTTGGGATATCTTGTATTTGTGTATTGTTTTTATGAGAGGTTTTGAGAACATAATTATTAGCTTCATTCATAGCCAAGAAGAAAACCCTTGGGTTATTTGGTGAGATTGGACCAAAACTCGTCCCATCCCTTGGTGAATTTGATGCAGGAGCATCAAGGGCATTTTCTTTATTTGTAAATATGTTAGAAAAGGGGGTGTGACAATTTTTAATATTTTATTAATTAATTTGTTATTTTAAATAAAATAGGAGAAAGTGAGGATTTGGTAAATATCCTTTTATTAATTAAAAGGATATGAGAGAATTTGGTTAGTTAAGGATATAAAGGGATAAGATTCTAGATAATAGGATTTGTTGAGATATTTTAGTGGTATTGAGATATTAAGGGGATTGGGAATTAAATTAGATCATTTTTAAAATTGTATAAATTCATCAAGCCTAAAAGGCATGAGGGGAGATTGTGAGAGAGTGTGAGATTGAGAGTAGGCTTGAACAGCAAGGCTGTAAGCCTTCAGCAATTGTAAAGGGCCTAAATGTTGAATATCTGGCTATGAATCGAAAGTTCTTGTAATTGTTTGTTTTTTTTATATATATATGAGGATTGTATTTTTTGAGTTATATGAGCGTATTGAATTTGAGTGTGTGAATGTGTTTGAAACTGGGAATTAGTCTCTGACATAAGGCTTTGCATAGTCGAAATGATTCGATGCTATTTAACGTTGATATGATGACTGCTAAGTATAATGGTAAAGCTGTGTTAAATGAATGAGAGACTATTTTATATCGATCTGTGGGGTTAATTGCCAGCAATGGAAAAAATCGAGCGCCTAGCTGCTTCATCATGAAGTGGAGGATCTATTCAGTTTTAATGACAAATGTACTGGAATGTGTGATTTTTTTCGGTCATAATTTTATGTAATTGTGTTAGACATAAGGGAAGGAAATCGATTCTAGAAAAAATCGATTTAAGTCGAATTGAAGATCGAACTGTATAATCAATGTTTTTAAATTCATCATACAACTGATGGAACGTTGGTGATTCATGGCTAATGGAACGCTGTGAATATTGATCATTACCTAAGCTGAGTTTGAATTAAAATCCAGTTAATTTATGTTGTCACAGGACGTGCAGGTTGATTGTTAATGCAGCACTGAATGACAGTTAAATAATGATGTTATCTAAGTGATTGGAAGGTGTGCAGGTGCGCTGAACAGAAGTGTTAAATCACAGCGTTGAGGAATCGTTGAGTCTGGGTGTAGCGTTAGATCCAGAAGAATCGATTTCAGATTCTGTGTTGAGCCAAAAGCGAAAGCAGGACCGAAAGCTACGGCAACTGCAATCAAGCAATGGATTGTATTGAATAAAAAATCAATGGATCATTAAGCATAAAGCTAAAGCGTTGTAGTTACTGGGCATCCGGACATTTCAGAAGTTCGAAACTTTTGGAATCAGTTATGCATCACTATCTGTTCATGGATTGAAACATTGTGAAGGCGCAACAGAAATTGGAGGGCGTTTGTGGAGGTAAGCTTGATTGTATTAAAACCGTGTAAATTTATGTGGTTCGGTGTTATTGAAAGGGCTGTTGTAAAAGTCGATTCACATTAGAATACATCACTCCATATATCTAATTCAAAACAGAGGCCGGCGGACAGTGGTAGCAGGGGCGCATCTTTTTATTGAGTTTTGATTTTAAACTCCAGTGTTATAAGAATGAAAGATGAGAGTTGGGGTGATTCACACAAAAAAGGTAGATTGTTTCATAATACTGATTGGAGCGAACTTTCAAATGAAGTTTTTTTAAACGTGCATTAAAGTGAGGATGCAATCCAAGTCTTTGGGTTATGAAAGTATTGTTTGTGTGGATATAAGCTGAAGAGCTTGCGTGTGGAAATGATTGTGTAATAAACAATGTCAAGTTGAATTAAAACATGGGTACATTTGTTTGATTGACCTTTGATTGTGAGTTGAAATCTGATCTTAAAAGGTGCATGATTTGGCTTTGTAATTGAATGATGGGTATGAAAGCGTGTAAACATGGATTGGAGTTGCACTTTTGCATAAAGTTTTGTTTTAAGATTTGAGTTTTGGGTTTCATAAAAGAACCTAGTATGGTTTTCAAAGTTAATCAGAAATTGTGAAGACATGTTATTAGCTTCCGCTTATGAGAGTATGGTCTTTGAAAACATATGTTGAAGAGCTTTCGCAAAGTGTGAATTTGCCAATAATTAAGATTTTGATTTGGGAAAAAACCGAGATGCATTCTAACTCATGATTGGAAGATAGAAGATTCTGGGGTTTGCAGGCTAGCCCTGCCTGCATCAGAATTCATCTAGAATTCACAAGTGTGCTTATCAGTTCTTATTTGATTTGAGAAGCTACTATTAGTTCTTATTTGATTTTAGAATCTACTATCAACCAATTTTATTTTTGTAACAAGCTATTATGTTAATATAGTAAGGTTGAATATAGTCGAGTTTGTAGCTAGCTATCTTGTGTATTTTGTGATTGAAGTATTTTCGGGTTAATTTGTGTGGAATTTTTTTGTGTTATTCTTGTTAAGATTTATTTTATGGAAATATTTTTCATAATTAAAATAATTTAGGATACAATAGTGGCATCAAAGTTGGTTTTCCTAAGGGTTTCTTATGTGCAAATTGATTTCGAGTTAAATCTATGGAATTTTTTTTTTTTAACGCACCAAAGAGAAACTAGTTTTACTCTTTCTCCACAATCACCCTAGCTAGAATCTAGTCAATTCCTGTGGTTTCCTACCACCGAAATCATAATTAAAATAATTAGAATCTAGTTTTTACTTAAAATCATAATTAAAATAATTTAGGATATAATATTGGTATCAAAGTTGGTTTTCATGAGGGTTTCTTATGTGCAGATTTATTTAGAATTAAATATGTGAATTTTTATTTTTAACGCACCAAAGAGAAACTCGTTTTACTCATTCTCCAAAATCACCCTAGCTAGAATCTAGTCAATTTCAGTGGTTTCCTGCAGCTACCTTTTTTTCAGTAGAAAAAAGCTCCTGGTATATTATGTACCAGTACAAAAACGGAGTATTTATTTTTACAAATATAATCAGTCCATGTTTAGCATATAACATTGTCTTTCATGTACCATACATACGGATGGCGACGTGAAGACAAGATCTATTCATACACAAAAAATCAATAGAATGGGGACCTGTAGGAACGTCTGATTATTGAGTCTAATATTCCATAGAAAAACGTCCCTATGAATTCAAGAAGTTTCATCATCCAATGTCCATTTAATGTCCAACTTAATTATTGTGTGCTATGTTCCAAAAATGCTTTCAGCAACTCTTGCAACATTTAAACAAACAGTTTAGTAAAATTTGACAAAACCTTTTGTTCCCTGACCTGCAGCATCGAAGAGTTCATAATGGATCACGCCAATGGTGCCCCGAAGTCCCAACTTTTATAAGCGGTCCACCATCTCATTCTTCTCCCTGTAGATGTGTGAAAAAGTGATCTAGGAGAAGGTTCTTATGTGAGCATTGATTATGTCCATCCAGTTCGAGAGGTGTCCAGGAGTCGAGTTGTTCTTATAGTTCATGTATTCAATGAGGACCTTTGAATCTCCATATACCCATATTTGATCAATTCATAGGTGCGTGGTTGTAATATTCCCAATTAGCCATGAGCTATTTGGAATATTAATTTTTTTTTTTGCTTCTTTGTTGGATGAATAAGAAGGTATGGAGACCCATAAATATCCTTAGTAGGAATAAAATCGCTGCTAATGTGAATGGAGATAAATTTAGTGGCTTGATAAAGCACCCTTATGTTTGAAAAGGGGCTGAAGCATATAGACTAGGTCAACTTTGACCAAATCAACAGCGATGTCATGGAGGAGTGGCATTCATTGTGGGATAGTGCAGTTTTGGAGGGAGACTCCATGCATGGAAGTAGTGGCTTTAATGAGTGGGGCCAAGGGTGAGGAATCTTACCACTTATATAAGGAAGGGGATGGAAGCCATAGAATATATGTTTTGCATTATTATTTTGATATGGTCTGTTATTATTTTTTTTCTCTCTTCAGTTGTTTAGCTAAGACTGCAGTGTTGTTTAGCATAAGGTGTTCTCGAGCGAGAATCCCACCTTTATCCTCGAGGGAATTCAAGTGCCTACTCAAGAGAATTGATTTCACTCCATTTCCACATTCTAGCATTAGGCCAAGCTCCATCTTTCATCTACAGCGCAGTTTCTGCAGAGGGTTGTGTTGTGTTGCAGGTTGCAGCAATGGAGAATACATTTGGGTGGTTTTTCAGCTGTTTTTCAGTGGAGGAAGGTTTCCTTCCATTGGGAGGCTAGTGAGGAATTCCCCTGAGCCTTATTGCAGCAATTGGAATCAGGCCATACTATCATTTTCCCCTACAGCATAGTTTCAGTCTTGGACTGCATTATTTTAGGGAGGAGTTGCAAGGGTGGTTTCAGTACACCATTTGGGGAGAAGGTTTTCCAGTGAAGGGATCGGTCTTTCATCTGGAGAGTATATTATAGGAGGCTATATTCTTTGCTACATCATATCAGCCACATCTTTCCAGTTGTATTGTTGTAGTGAATCTTCAGCCCTAGGGCTTTGGTTTATATCTTGTATTTTGGTGTATTTCTAAAAGTGTTCTTGGGTTTCTTGTTCGAGGTTGTATAGAGCCTTGATATTCATGTACATTATATTTTGAGGAATATATCAGCCATTTCATCTTTTGTGTATTCATATGTTGTAGAAGGGATCTTATAACTGCGATATAGCAGCTTTCCGACATTTTGTATAGTAGCAGCACCTCATTCTTGAGGGGAATTATCTATTGGAGGCTTGTTGATTCATGTGTATGGTTTATGCCTCATTGTATTGCACTTATTTGTTGTTTTTATAAATAATGAAATAGCTAAATATTGGTCTCATATCTTGATGTGATGTTTTACACTTCTATTTCCATATTTATGAACTATATTCTTTCTCTTCCCATTTGGGAATATTACAGTGGTATCAGAGCATAACCTTGGCTCATCTTGTGCATCATAAGCCAATAAGTCATCAGAAGAAGGAGATCCTCTCACAGATAGAGAGAGGAGGTATCTCAGAAGAAATCGGAAGCATGACTATATAGATGATAAAGAAGACAAGGGTAAAACCCCTTTATCAGGAATAGAGGATGACAAGGAGTTCCCTAAGCTTATTCTTCGAACTATGCAAGACATTGCAAGAGAAATAAATGATATGAGGACAGATAGACACAAAGAATCCCCTAAAGGGTTTCTACATGGTGAAGGCTCCGACATTTATCATCACTGGAGTGATCAACCAATGAAGGAGCAGGTTTCCCAACGCTCTACAATGCCTACATTTTTAGTAGTGGGAAATGGAGGGTTTCAAGAACAAGAAATTATTGAAGACTATTTCATGGAGTATGAGTCTCAATCTCAGAGATTCAAGGATCATTTGAGTTTACAAGAAATATTTCAGATCAAGGACAATAGGAGACCCCGGAATCATAATAAAGGTGGAGGATTCATACATAATCATGATCTACATCGAACTACGGGAAGATTTTTCTTACCCAACTTTGATGAGTCATCAAAATGCACTGCCAAATCATGGGTAAAGAAGTTAGACATCTACTTCCACCTGAACCAAGTACCGAAGATGGAGGCCATCAAAATAGCAGTGCTGCACCTTGAGGGTGAGGCACATGATTGGCGGTTTCATGGTCTTTCTACATTGGGTCATGCCAATGTGACTGCATATTCTAAGTTCACAAGGATTTTGGTGGAGAGGTTTGACTGAAAAGATCTGGAGGCACCTTTCATGGGGCTAGCTAAGCTCAAAAAATCAGGTAATCCAGAAACTTATATTTCTAAATTTCTAAAACTCTCTGTTATGGTTCTTGATTTATCTGCAGCAAGAAGGGTCTATATGTTTATTGATGGGATAGCATAACCTCTTCATGGGTTGGTTAAATCTACCAAGCCCACTACCCCTCAAGGTTCCATTGAAAGGGCTATAGATCTACAATATGCCTTGCCAAAAGCAAAGGCAACATTTCAGCAAAAACCCACTTTTCCATCTAAGGGAAAAGATGAGAAGGCTCCTTTTTCAAAGGAGAGCCAAAACAAAGTACCTCTTAGTGATGATGTCCGGAGAGATTTGAGGAGAAGGAAGCTTTTCTTCACATGCCAAGAATCATGGGAACCTGGACATAGATCTACAGCAGGAAAGGCACACTATATAGAGGTATTTTCAGATGATGAGGAGGAAGAAAAAGAACCAGAAGGAGGTCACAACGTTGGGATAGCAGGAGAGGATCCTCCACCACCAGGAGGGGGGAATGGAGAATTTGCTCCAATTGGAGGGACCCTTACATCATTGAGATGAGTACCCAAGTACTTGACCTTGAGGGTTCGAGGTTCTATTTTGGATCAGAGGGTTTTAGTTTTGATTGACAGTGGGGCTACCCACAACTTTATTGATGCCCAACTAGTGCAAAGGAGGGAAATACCCACTGATGATTTTGAGGGATTTTATATTTTGGTCCCAAGAGCTAGAACCATGCAATGCATGCATTATGTTCCATATTTATTTGTCACCATGGGGACATATACATTGACTAATCACTTATTTGTGGTTAGCATTCCTTACACTAATGTAGTATTGGGTGTGTAGTGGTTGATTACTTTGTGGAAGGTCACCATAGATTGGGAGACTTTGTAGATGGAATGGGTGGATAGAAAAAGTGGAAAAAATCAGATGATTAAGGGCATGCACACATATCCTTCACAAAAAACTTCCACACAGAAAACAGAGATGGTTTTTTGCAGTGGAATCAAGGACCTAACAGTCCCCTCTATTATGCACATGACTTTGGCCCAGGAGACATCACTATTTTATGGAAAACCACCTGGGAGGCCACCTGATCAAGATTTGGTGATAAATTTCTCACATCATGTTGCACCACTCATAGATCCAAGAGGAGTGGTAGCATTGGAAGGTTATGGTACAGTGCTAAGAGTCTTGGGTAGACTCAAAGAGGAGGGGGTCATTCTCCCAACATCATCATTACCCACTCTCACCTCACATATTGCGCTAAGAAAGGAGCAGCAGAGGGAGGATAGTAGCCTTCCAGTATGTGACTTTGGCATAGGAGATTTCAAAGAAGGGAGCAGCCACATGACATATTTTTTACATGATAGATCATCAACGCTGTCACTTTGGAGAATAGATCCTTATTGGAAATACCAGTTGTTGGTGTATTATTCCAAGGATCTTTTTACTTGCATGATACTTGATTACCAACTACTTGAGGAGGGATATTCAGTCAGGGATGAGGTCATCTACTATCATAGTAGGATCTTCTTATCTAAAGCATCCAAGCTCAAGGAGAAGTTACTACAAGTAGCACATGTGGATTTTCTCTTCAACCACAATTATTCTATTAGATCATACCATACTATCATAGAGGGGTTTACTTGGGAAGGCTTTGAAGAGGAGATATATCAACATTTGAGGAGATGCATGAATCATGTGGAGATGGAGGAGATACATAACTCCTTGATGGAGTTATCAAAACCACCTCTTTCCTCTTTGGGAATGATAGGGGATATATCTATGATCCACTCCATTTATGTGAGAAAAGTATATGGTAAGGATCATGTTTTTGTGCATAATGATTTAATTAATGAGTATTTGCATTCTTTTACCATACATATGCAGGCCATTGATCCAAATGGGAGCATTCTTCCTTATAAACTTCATGGTCAAATTGGGGCCATAAACTATGTGAGCATGGCCACTCCCTAGGAGGATATAGGGAGATGATATATCATTTCAGGTATGCACCAAAGGCACCAAACATCACTCACTTTCTCAAAGCATGTGATAATAATATGGCAGCAAGTAAGTGGTGGGGAAACCACTTACCATATCATTATCTGAGGTAGTCAGGAGATATACTGTGTTGGTTCCACATTTGGGACTATGATCCACCTCCATTACTGCATATGGCAGCTTATCTTTCCTTGGTTTTGATCCCATACATTGATGATGTTCTTATTCTTATTATGGGAATGAATGGAGGAAGGATAAGAGGATAGAGCATGCCCTTTGGGAGAGATATTTTCCATGTTTCTTATGCTTCATGTTTCAGGGAGAACATTGGGAAAACCGTGATTGCTTCATTGGGTCTTTTCCTTCCTTGTGGGATGAGTCATTTGCGTCTCATGAGAACTTTGGAGGAGCATTTCATGGAGGGATTTATTGGGAGACACTTGGTATATGAGGAGAGCTTATCACATGGAGGTGTCACCAAGGAAGGAGGAGAATAGTTGCAGCACTCACCTTTACAGTTGCTTGAGGACAAGCAACATTTGGGAGGGGAGGACTGTAATATTCCCAATTAGCCCTGAGCTAGTTGGAATATTTTTTTTTTTTTGCTTCTTTGTTGGATGAATAAGAGGGTATTGAGACCCATAAATCTCCTTAGTAGGAATAAAATCGCTGCTAATGTGAATGGAGATCACTTTAGTGACTTGATAAAGCACCTTTATATGTGAAAAGGGGCTAGATAATATAGACTGGGTCAACTTTGACCAAATCAACAACGTTGTCATGGAGGAGTGGCATTCATTGTATTCATTGTGGGACAACGCAATTTTGGAGGGAGACTCCATGCATGGAAGTAGTGGCTTTAATGAGTGGGGCAAAGGGTGAGGAAGCTCACCACTTATATAAGGAAGGGGATGGCAACCATAGAAGATATTTTTTAGATTATTATTTTGATATGGTATGTTAAGACCTGTTTGCTCTCTTCAGATGTTTAGCTAAGACTACAGTGCTATTTAGCATGGGGTGTTCCTGAGCGGGAATCCCACCTTCATCCTCGAGGGACTTCGAGTGCATACTCAAGAGAATTGATTGCACTACATTTCCACATCCTGGCATTAGACCAAACTCCATATTTCATCTACAACGCAGTTTCTGCAGAGGGTTGTGTTGTGTTGCAAGTTGCAACAGTGGAGAATAAATTAGGGTGGTTTCTGAGTTGTTTTTCAGTGGAGGAAGGTTTCCTTCCATTGGGAGGCTAGTGAGGAAGGCCCTTGAGCCTTATTGTAGCGATTGGAATTAGGACATACTATCATTTTCCCCTACAACACAGTTTCAATCTTGGACTGCGTTATTTTTAGGGAGGAGTTGCAGGGGTGGTTTCAATACACCAACTGGGGAGAAGGTTTTCTAGTGAAGGGATCAACCTTTCATCTAGAGATTTTATTGGAGGAGGTTATATTCTTTGCTACATCAGATCAGCCACATCTTTCCAGCTATATTGTTGCAGTGAATCTTCAGCCCTAGGGATTTAGTTCATATCTTTTATTTTGGTGTATTTATGAAAACCCTCTTGGGTTTCTTGTTGGAGGTTGTATAGAGCCTTGATCTTCAAGTACATTATCTTTTCAGGCATATATCAGCCATTTCATCCTTTTTGTATTCATATGCTATAGTAGTGCTCTTATGACTGCACTGTAGCAGTCTTCGAACATTTTGTATAGTAGCAGCACCTCATTCTTGAGAGCATTTATCTATTGGAGGCTTGTTAATTCATGTGTATGGTTTATGCCTCATTGTATTGCACTTATTTGATGTTTTTATAACTAATTAAATAGCTCCATATTGGTCTCATATCTCGATGTGATGTTTTAAACTGCTATTTTTATATTTATGCACTATATTCCTGCTTTTCCCATTTGGGAATATTTCACTGGTGAACCATAATAAACCCCAGAAAGCCAAGGTTTCCGCTCTCATATTGGAACCCACTCCATCATACCAGTGAAATTTATAGTGGCACTGTGGTGTTAACATGAGCCAAGCCCTGCACCCACACCTTAATTCTTGTGAAGCCCCATCGAAGAAGCCAGCTAGAAAATGAGATTCAAAGGGGAGATTTCTGATCGACAAGTCCCTCAGAGGATTGTGTTGGATTTGCATCCCGCTCTAGTTTCTGATGATTTGTGATGCAACCCAAAAAGTTGTATCAATTTTTTCCTCGAAAATCATCTTATTTTTGTTGCAGCAGACTCTCCAGAAAAAGAATAGGGGGATGTTGTTTAGAGTATCCCCCTGTTCTGTCCACCACCTATAGAAATCTTCAACGGACATGAAAAAATTTTGTTGTTTTTTATAAAAAGTGAACAATGTGTTCCAAATTGCAATGGCATAGGAGCATGTGAAGAATAGGTGTAGAATGTCTTCCCCGGCTTCCTTACAGAAACAACAAACACCTGTTCCTATCTTGCCTCGCTTCCTGAGATTCTGCCATGTTAAATTCTTGTCCTGCCAAACAAACCACATAAAAATGATAATTTTGATTTGTACCTTAATCTTCCAGATTTTAGCAAACCATGTACTTGCAGTGTGTTTTCACTGTGTGACTCGTAGCTTCTGGTAGGCCTTAGATGTATTGATTCGGCCTTTTTTCACTGTCCCTCCCCATGTAAGCAGGTCGCCAGAGCTATTGTGACAACATCCCATACTTTTCAGGAAAATTGTATGATTATCCTACTCCGTGGACAGTTGACTCTCTAAACCAATGGTTGTAGTTGTCTTCCACCTTGGGCCCTCTACCTCCCACTGTTCTATCAACTGTGCCAGATAGAACAATCCTTTGTCGTGTAGATTTTGTATCAGTCGTTGTGATATCGATCCAGTCTGAGGACATCCAATAATATTATCAAAACAGATTAGAATTTGTCCACCATTTCCAAATTTCCATTTAATAATCTTATAGAAGTCAGGCCATATCTTTCTGAATCCATTTCATATGAATGACCCTCTTTTTTCCAGTTGCTTGTCCAATAGATGTAGTTCCTCCTTATTTAAGGATCGGAGGTATTTATGGGAAATAATGTCATTCCATATGCCCGGGGTTGACAAGCATCTCCACATCGACTTCATGAGAAGTGATTTTCCAAAAGTTTCCATTTCCAATATGCCCCATCCTCTGCCCTCTTTTGATACAGTAATAGAGTCCCATTTGATGAGGTGATATTTCTTGACTTCCCTACCACCTGTGCAAATGAAGTTGGCCATAGTACCCTTGATTATTTCTATGATAAACTTTGGAATGTAAAAAAGGTGAGCCCAATAGACAATAAGTTGTTGAAGTACAGCTTGTACAAGAACAAGTCTTCCTCCTTTTGATAGCCATTTCAAGGCCCATCCATTAATCCTTTTCCAATATTTTTCTATGATCCAGTTCCAATCTGAGATCCTGTAAGAGGTAAGTTTTAATTGAAAACCCAAATATGACAGTCCTTGTTCCAGAGGGTATATGTTAAAATGGAATAATGTTGCAATCTGGTTGATCATGTCCCGGTCACCCTCAATGTAGTAAATACATTATTTTCTAGTGTTAGCCATCATACCTGATGTGTCAAAGAACCAAGTGAAAATCCATTGTATTTCAATCCAGTATGCCATTCTGATCATGCCAAAAATGAGGACATCGTCCACAAAAAAGTTGTGATTCACCTCCCTATGTTCGGAAATTTTGATGCCCCTTATGTCACCCCTTCTAGCATCCAGTGTAATTTGGGAACTAAGAGTGTCCATGACTAATATAAAAAGTAAGGGTGAGAGGTCGCAGCCCTGTCTCAGACCCCTGCCCAGCTTAAAAAAGTTAATGGATGATCCATTATAACTTCCATAGAGGAATTTTTCACACAACCCATAATCCAAGATACTGCATCATTGTTCATACCAATCTTATGGAGTATCAGTCTCAGGAACACCCAGTCAACCTAGTCGCATGCCTTCTTGAGATCAACCTTCATCATGATAGCTTTCAGGAGGCAGACCTTAATCTAATGCATTATCTCTTAGGTGGTGACCACGACATCATGAATAAGCGGGTTATTGAGAAAGCCAAATTGCTCTCGTGAAATTAAATTATATAGTACAGTTTTAATGCGTTCAGAAATAAGTTTTGAAATGATATTATACAGTGTGTTTCAAAGGGATATTGGTCTGTAGTCATCAAAATAATGAGAGCCCTTCTTTTAAGAATGAGGAAGAGGAACATAGATTTGAGAGCCCCTCTAATCACGCCCGTCAATCTAGCTTCCTCAACCATGGCAGTGACATCATCCAACAAAATGTCTGCAAAATGTATAAAAAACTCAGGGGTCCAACCATCTGGTCCCGCACTCTTATCCGGTGGAAAATATTTTAGGACCTGTTCAACTTCCATCTTTGTAACCGGGGCAAAAATTCATTTGTTCTCCTCCTCCTTGAACATATGAAGAAAGTATATTGTAAGACGGATTTGTGTCCCCACGCTGTGATCCTCCACTTTCTTATACAGTGTCTCAAAATATATGACAGCTTGCTCTTGAATGGCATCAGTGGTATGAAATGATTGGCCCTCATGTTCGATTTTCCAAATAGCATTCTATTTTTTCCTTCCACATGAATAGGAATGAAAATATCTAGTATTTTTGTCTCCCACTTTCAACTAGATTACCCTACTTTTCAAACGCCATGTTTGTTCTTGAATTAGTAAGATCTTTCTCTTCTCCCCTTCCAAAAATTTAATTCTCCCCCACATCGCTCCAGGAGAATGTCCATTTTTCAATTGTTCAAATAAGATAGAGGTTTCCTGGGCAGTTTCTTCCAAAGTATGAAGTAATTTCTTTTTTTTTATAACGTTCCCATGTTTTAACCCTCTATTTGAGTGTTCAGAGGGAAGTTGATAGAAAATCCATGATAGAAGAATCAGCTAGTCTCACCAACAGACCAAAAAATCCACGGACCAAACTGTTGAAATCCACGTCCTCCAACCAAACTCGATTGAACTTGAAAGGATATCCATTGGTTTTCGGTTCAAAGCCCCACTCCAAAGTAACCGACCTGTGGTATCAAACCAATAGTCAACTTCCATCTTTGTAACAGGGGCAAAAATTCATTTGTTCTCCTCCTCCTTGAACATATGAAGCAAGTCTATTGTAAGATGGATTTGTGTCCCCACGCTGCGATCCTCCACTTTCTTATACAGTGTCTCAAAATATATGACAGTTTTCTTTTGAATGGCATCAGTGGTATGAAATGATTGGCCCTCATGTTCGATTTTCCAAATAGCATTCTATTTTTTCCTTCCACATGAATAGGAATGAAAATATCTAGAATTTTTGTCTCCCTCTTTCAAATAGATTACCCTGCTTTTCAAACGCCATGTTTGTTCTTGAATTAGTAAGATCTTTCTCTTCTCCCCTTCCAAAAATTTAATTCTCCCCCACATCGCTCCAGGAGAATGTCCATTTTTCAATTGTTCAAATAAGATAGAGGTTTCCTGGGCAGTCTCTTCCAAAGTATGAAGTAATTTCTTTTTTTTTATAACGTTCCCATGTTTTAACCCTCTATTTGAGTGTTCAGAGGGAAGTTGATAGAAAATCCATGATAGAAGAATCAGCTAGTCTCACCAACAGACCAAAAAATCCACGGACCAAACTGTTGAAATCCACGTCCTCCAACCAAACTCGATTGAACTTGAAAGGATATCCATTGGTTTTCGGTTCAAAGCCCCAATCCAAAGTAACCGACCTATGGTATCAAACCAATAGTCCCTCCACCGTGGACATAATGCAGTCCATCTATGACCAGAGTTACTCATGAACCAGAATTTTGTCGAGTCGTCAACCCAAAAAATTCTCGCCATGTCTTCCATTGCACCAAGTCGAACAACGTGATTCAGGGTCAATATCACGAAGATTATGGTCCTGAAGCATATCACCCACAAATTCTGAGATGGGGCCATATCTCCCCCCAGTCCCCCAAGTCTTCCATGGGTGGAGAATACAGTTAAGATCTCCAAAAATAATTAAGTTATTAAGAGTTAGTAAGCCACAACTTTCCAACTTTCTCCAAAAAGTTACCCTATCCCGGTAGGGAGCGTAGACATTTATCAAATGAACCCATGGACAGAAACCACGAATGTAGCTAGTGAGCAGAATTCCTCCAAAGAAAATAAATGCATAGAGTGATGCCCACCGAGGATCACATATGACAGTGAGACCGCCAGACCGCCTCAGAGCATCCTTCGCGACCATGTTCCAAACTGGAGACATTTTTTGGAAAAAATTTAAGGTGCAATCCCCCACAGTCATTGTCTCTTGAAATAAAATGATGATAGGTTTAATGCGAAGAAAAAAAATCCCAAAGTGACACGAATTTTTCCCGACCCCCAAACCCATGCAAATTTAGTGAGAAAATAATCATTATGGAACCTTTTGGGAGGGCTCTAAATCTCTAAGTACCCTGTTGAGAGCTTAGGTAATCGAAACCTCCCAAAGGTTCCACAGTTGGTTGACCAGCCCGTGTTCCCCAGATGACACAAAAAAAAAAATCAATCGAGGTCTGCCTTTTCCTTTTCAAATAGTGACATTAGTAGCGAACGAAGGGTTTATATAAATGGACAGGGATGGAGGGCGTTCAGAGTGGACCAAGAGGGGGAAGATTTCTGCCTCCGGGTTGTGGATGATAAAAGCAAAGTTGGAAACAACAGAATTCGTGGAGGAGGGAATGGGAGAAGAAGGAGTTGGTTCAACCAGTGGAAATGAGGGGTGGGGTAGAGACAAGGGAGAAATACACTTAACAAGGGAAAAAAAGATGGTGGGAGGGAAATCTGAACCCCGAGGGATGTGGAGTGGGGAAACAGGACCTCCCAGGACACACAAAGTAGGCTGAAAAAGCGGCGAAATCGGACGAATGGAAGAAGGATCCAAATCCTCCCAGCTTGAAAAAGGATCAGTATTGAATTTCCCTCCCCCCGTAGCAGAAATATTAATAATAGGCGTGACAGAGGAGTGGGTTGGTACAGACTTACTCGGAGAATATACATAGCCTTTATCGAGTTCTACAGAGAATTTCTTCGTGTCTGCCGCCACCGGCTTTGATGAGGGAAAACGGATAGTGGAAACCTTCATCTACGTGCGCCACTGATTCTGCAGTGAACAGTGTCAGATCAAGTGCCTGATCTAAAAAAAATTGTGGCACCTGAAAGGGATGCGCCAATAATCGATTAGTTGATGATGAAACAATGACCCCTACTGTAAGTCAATATGTTCCGGAAGATCCCCAGCATATGAAACCTCTCTAAGAATCCAGGAAACCCACTTGTCATAAACACCAATGCACTTGGTATAAACATATCTGCACTTCAGTGCATGCGGGGTCCAAAACTCCAATGACATACCCAGAAGTTTCACCCACACCAAGTGACATTGTGGGGGTTGGAAGTGGGATGGAAACCTATAAACCAGTAGTGTAATTGAAGAAAAAAATGACCAAGGACCCAGGTGCACCAAAAAACTTCACCCACGTCCTCTGGTGCCGTAAAATGAAAACTAAACCAGCCCCCTTGAAGCTAGCACATAATCGGGCGATATCCCAGGAGCTTTGTCCAGGCAGAAATGAGTTAGTCATTCAAGTTTTCCCCACTCTTTTTGTCGAAAACCCACCACCCAAGAATAGCACAAGTTTGTGAACTCTCTACCTGGTCAACCATAACACCCTATCTGACACTGAGGAGTCTCCCCTGGCGTGCCAGTTGTAAGGCTTACGGTGCCGAGGGGAAGAATGAATGACACTCGAAGAAACCGATGGATAGAGTGGACTATGTGAATGGGATGTCGCTAGCCGATCCACCTCCAGGGGAAATTCAAGAGCAGAGTCACTCAGTTGTGACACTAGGCAAGATAGATCTTCTGCCACCTTTTTCACATGCATGGCGGCCTCCATGATGTCGACACCATCCAATTCCTCCATAAACGTGTACAGATCCATCATATTCAGTAGTAATAGGATACCCCAAAGTGGTCATCAAAATATGAAGGAAAGTGGTCATCAAACTATGAAGGACATGATCCCAATGTTAGAGTATGTACAGAGGTGAACATATTCCGAGCTTCAAGCAGCTTGAGAGATACGGAAAATGTATAGTATTAATCCATCGAGCACCCCACAGGAAGTGAGAACTATAAAAAGAGATCGGAAGGATCTCTCATAGCTGGTGGAAATAAAGTCACCCCAGGAGGTAGGCAGAAAAGGTGGCAATCAATGAAATATCATACGGAGAAAAACCCCACCCACCCGATTTGAAGATTTAAAAAATCCTGTGGACAGAGAATGGAGGACGAGAAGCCAGAAAAACCAGGGAGGGTAGAAATTCCATGAACCCGAGAGATACGTGAGAAAGCTCAATAGCTGGATGATATAATGTCTTCGAAACTCACCAAGTACCAGGAACTCACATTCCATTAAACCTCATCTCAACCCCTTGGCCTTGACGAGAAGCCCATTCACCTTTTTACTAGCACTACAACATCTGTGTTAAGCTCTTCAAAGAAACTATTGTTTCAGTCCCAACTGCCACCATGGCTTTTCAAACTCTGCAGAAACAGAACCCTCTTACCATCATGAAAACTCCAGAACCTCTGCGGCCAATCCTACACCCGTCTAATAGATATATCTTTCGCTGAAAAGCCCTCGATCGCAAACAAATAACTTATCACATATCGCAAGAAATAACTTATAACTTTAAACATAAACATATAAATCGCCGGATTGGTTGTGTAAAATATAATATCGATGTGATGCGATATCTCAGGGACCCAAGAGATATGTGAGAAAGCTCAATAGCTGGACAATACAATGTCTCCAAAAAATACTAAGTTCCAGGAACTCACATTCCATTAAACCTCATCATGATCCCTCGACCTTGTCGAGCAGCCCATTCACCTATTCACTAGCACTACAACAATCTGTGTTAAGCTCTTCAAAGAAAATTGTTGTTCCAGTCCCAACTGCCTCCAAAACCTCCGTAAAACCTCCACCTATATGTTCAGTAGAATGGCCCAACTTGTGTCCACAAAATACTTGAGCCTAGCATGGTGTGCATGGAAAATAACCACAGTTTGCAAGTAGGGTACCCGGAAAAACTCTTATGTATGTGACTTTTGGCCATGAATTCAAACCAAGAAGGCTAAATATGCATCAAAATCCAACAAAGGATATACCCAACAAATAATTGAACAAAAAATGCTTTAAAATCCCTTACCAGTTCAAATTCAAACATCCCTGCAAGCCTAGTAGTGTTGGCACAATGGAAAATCACAAAAACAGATCTCGTTGACCTTCCCGTTATCATTTCCCAGCAATTGTCACTAATAAACTTGGGTAAGATTGTTTCGGGAAATAACTCCCTAGAGTTCGTTGGGTCAAAAACCTCCACAGATCAGGGCATGCTATTCAAGAAGGACTCACACAACCACACTTGTACGCTAAAAACTAGATATCATAGATTGTAGAACTCACCCGTAGATCCTACGTTTGATGTAGATCCCGCGGGGTCCAAACCCCCAACAACCTTTCTTCCTCTTCAACCTCAAAATCAAGAAGGAACATGCACGAAAATCTAGTTGTACAGCATATATTTCTCCTAAATGTCAGTGTAATCCATGTGAAACATCATATAAACAATAATAAATGCTTAATTAACAATTTTTTCACATATGCAAGCAAATATTAACACGTGAATTCGAGAACAAGATGGTTCTTCTTCATTATGAACAACATGTACAATAATAGAAAGGTGGAGAGATCACCTGAATCCTTTCACGATCTTCGAACAGACCATCGTCTGGATCCATCCCGCCCTTGCCTCACTAGGATTCTTTCAAGACTTATGCACACGAGATGACATATAAGTTGATGAACATCTCCAGGAAACAAGGGTTTCCTATAAAAATCTGGGAAGTGTAGGAGGCACAGGAAATCAGACTTGAATTTGGGTCCAACAGAGTATAATGTCTATAATTTTCTCTCTCCCTTAGGACATGCATATGAGGGGATTTTATACTCCCTCAAAGTAGTTTCAATCTGTTGGAAACAGTTGGCCACGAGCTGGGGTGGTTGAATTACGAGAATAACCATCAACCCAGCCTCGAAAATAGGGATTTTTATATATTTTTTAATGATTTTAATGGCATACGCGGAAAAGTATCTATGGACTCACGTATATACACGGAAAAGTCTAGGCATACCCACGTATGGGATTTTAAACACTATTTTTTTTTATGAACTTTATTCAAGTCTGTGGGAATGGGTGCCCAAGGCCAAAGAGACAATCATGAATCACATGAGGGTGAAAAATGATGCTATAATAGATGCCCCCTAATATATGAGGTCAGTAGGGGTACATGATGGCCGAAATGTATTATGTGCATAGAAAGAACTTCGTGAGGACAAGAGAGGATTTCACCAGATTTCAGCCTGCCAAAAACCAATGAAAGAAAACAGAGAGTCAGCTCATGTCTGAGGCGGGCATACCCATGCTCAGTCAAAAATATATCCATATAGAAAGTACATAATAGATCCAGAATGTATACAAGTATACCTGAACTGAAAGTACACAATGAATCAACTGAGCATGGCCCGGAAGTACAAGTCGGAATGAATGTCCAAGTATCACATATATCAAACTGATCAATAGTGCTGAAAATGGATGTCAGATCACAAAAGTAACTGAATCTCCAGGTACCAAATCATAAGGGGTGGAACACATGGTACAATCATGCAAACCGGGAGCCAACATATAGGATGTTGTTGTACTGACACTGCAACATATAAGGGTGGACAGCATCACTGGCAGAAACTGAATGGACTGTCAAAAGTGAACTGAAAGATGCTGATGCAACCCGAGGTCTTCACCGATCTTGATGGCACAATTCTACACAATGGGAATAAATGAGCTGAAGTCGACCATGTGAGAAATCGTTTGATTACCAGTCAATAATGTATATCATTAACAAATGCGAGACAACCCACCGATAATGAAAATGAGTGTCAAGGTGCCCCAGTACAATCTAACAAGTGTGAATGAATGAGTTGACGTCGAACACTTGGAAGAATCTACCAATCAGGAGGCAATGATGAATCCCCACTGTCGATAGCGAAGAGTCTGCCACTGATGACTGCAAACCCTAAGGTATTGACAAAATACTCTAGACCTTATTCCCAGAGCAATGAGTCGGAGTCGATGGGAAAAGATCTACTGGAAGGAAGGCAATGAGGCATCCCACATCATTCCAGCATGAGTGTAACCCGCAGGCTAAGATTTGGAAGGAATCAGATGAATCAGAGTGACGGAACCAAACCGAAGTATGTTTCCGACATGCACAAGATGAAGCTAGCGCACGGAAGAAACCCTCTGAACCAACCAATAATGAAAGCTGACATAGAGGTGAGATATCCACCGATAGGGTCAAATGGAAATCAAGGTACTGCACGAATCCCAAGTGTGATAATGTATGCTGACGTCGAACACAAGGAAAACCACTCAGTCAAAGACCCATAATGATGATCAAATGCTGAGCACAAGGTCACCTATCAATGATGGAAATAGGGCCAGGGTGCGGCTCTAGGTTTACTCTCAGAGCAATATGTCGTAGTCGATGAGAGACAAACCCGCCAGCAAGAAGTCAATGGAGACCTTCTCAAACCAGCATGAGAAAAAGACCAAAACATCTTATGTGATAGAACAAGATACTGACAAGACTGAGAAGGCCGATTGAATAATGAGTCAAGAGACACTGCAGAATGGCCAACTCTGGTTAAACTTCCCTTGAACAAAATCACGACTCGTGATGACCATGGCAGTAAAAAAAATGACACTGTATAAGTCTGTTATGCAGGAGGCAAAAAAAAACTATCCATATGATTGGAATAGATAACCAATCGGGGGAGAACTGACCAGTGAAACAAGGAAAAATCTAAACCTAGGTCAAAACTAAAACCAACCTAAATGAAGGAAATATATAAGTGTATGTGCTTTGTTCAAGGGCGACAAACTGATACTGTACTGCCATCAAATTACGAAGTAACATCCCGTTCCCGCTCTTTTTGTTATATTTTATTTTTTTGTCTTTTTCATATAATAAGCCTGAAAAAGAATAAAATAATGCTATGGTATAATGGATAGAATGAGTATCAAGAAATAGATGCACTAGTTCCTGGGATAAGAATGATCCTATGCTCAATGCAAGGTGGCGGAAACTGGTAAGCGATACTCAAAGGAATGTTCCATCCATGGGAAAAAGGGGTGTCAAGTCGTGATAGCTAAGTGTATGCAATGGTTAACTTGTACAGACAGTCAAGGTCAAAATATGGCTTAAACATCGAGTCCAAATGAAGCCGGCTAAAGGCCAGGATAAACAAGTAGCCAATATGCAATGCAGTAATACAACTCAACAACACCTGGGAGCCTCTAGGGTAATAGCCAGAAAAATGATAGTGAAGAAGAAGAAGAATGACGCTTCAACACATGAGTCATGGCGGGACTAAAGAGGACTCCCGAGTCTACATAAAATGCAACATGGGCAACAAGTGCTAGCGAGGAACTAACTAGGAAGCCCATGTAAAGGAAGGCTCTACCACCAAGTCATGATTAAAAAATCGGCGAGTGAAATGGGTGAAATACTCATGACCTGATGGGACCAACCCTATGGCAAGTGATCAGAATGGAGGCTAGTATGAAAAATGCAACGGAAAGTGGATTTCCTAACCTATATGCCAGTGAAGATCATATACCTGCCATGACAGGTCAGCAGTCATGGATCAAAAACCGGAAAAATATCAACTTCATCAAAATGTACCTGAAAATATACCAATCTGGGCACTTACAAACATCCGGGTTATGCAGCTTAAGATAAATTGAAAAAATAGGCATAACAAATTTTTGCAAAAATTTTCAATTTTTGGGCATAAATACACATGTTACCTCATATTTGGTTCATTGTTACTCGCTGATTTGGGAAAAAGAGCTCTGGAGAAAAACCCTCTTTCGTCAAAACAAGAGCAATCAGTGATCAAACTACGCCGAATCAGTTAGGTAAGCTCTTAATCCATCATTATTATCAATTTTGTCCATTAATAGAGCTAAAATTAAGAAATTTCACCGTAGAAATATTTGTTTTAATTTAGGGCTCTGCACATACGCGGGTTCGCATGGACCAAGCCGCGTATATACGCGACTATGTACAGGGTAAGTCGCATATGCGCAACCCAAAATGTAAAAAAGCGTTTCTAATGGACAAATGAATGATTTTTTTCAGGATGACTATCACCTGGAGGGAACATGAGCATAGTGCAATCGATAATGAAGTAATGCAAGATCAATTATCGCTCAATATCCTCTGAAATTGTGGATTGCTCAAATTTTTCAAAATGCCAAATATGAAGAGTAATGTCCGGTTACTTGAAATGCTAGTAAATTATTGGGAACCAGAGGAAGATTTCTTCATGATAGATCAAATGCCCATACACATAGAGGTAGAAGACATCTACTTCATTACTGGACTCTCACGGAGGGGAGACCCAGTAGATTTGCACAACAAGCCTTTGAGCGGGCTTACTGTGGATGACTATGTCCACGTCTATTGTGTAGAGGGGTCTAAGAAAGTAGGGACTCAGATTGCTATAAAATATTTGAGAGATCTACACATGAATATTCTCCTATTCACCATTGGCAGGGTAGCACGATCTGCTTCCTTGCATCAGGCATCCAGGACTCAGATGAGCATAGCTGTGGAATTCCTAGCTCACCTATATGATTGGTGTACAACTCTACTAATGAACATGAAGCAACAACTAACTTCCATCCGGAAAGCGAAAACAAAACATTTCGGGTATGGGACCATCTTGATGACATTCTTCTTTGAGAAGATTCTTGGGCTTCAACCCAAAGTGATCTCTTCCATCAACAGCCCAAGAGACCCAAGAATTTCCCGATGGGCAGATCTGATGAAGAGACTGGGGGGAAGTGAAGTTCCCCGAACCACCTAGGATGACGAGTTCTTCCAATGGTGGGGAGAACAAGTCATCGTCGTGGAGGACTACCCCTATGTCGGGATGGATTTCCGCAGTGATCCAGACCTCGTCCTTCCACCTAGCGCGACATGGGGCACAATAGGTAAGATTGCAATTTTTTAAATTATGTGATTTTTTTGGATTTTTTCAATATATCTGAAAAAAAAGTGAAAAAAAAAACATGTTCTTGATTGGATTCAAAATGACTTACAATATTATGATGATCATGATACAGATATGGGACCATTCCGTCCTGAGGGCTACCCACAGCATAAGCACCGCAGAGGCGAGGCGGATACTGTAGACCCAAATAGGACCCTCCATGCTGTACAAAGGAACTTGGAGGGTTTAACTCGCCAAGTGCCTATGGCTGCAGTGGAAGATCTACCTGAGGCCATCCAGAGACGGGTAGTGGGAGTACCACATGACTGGGTGCGATTATTCCGCCGAGTCGCCACTGCGATCGTGTTCTATAGGAACACGAATTTTGGGCAGGGACCACAGGAGTAGATAGATATGATTACCGGATGACTGTATATTTTTTGATACTGAACATGATCGGGCATAAGCCCTAATTTTGTATGACTTATGGATCCAAATTTTGTATAGTTTTTTGAACACTCTGATGAGATATATATATACAACGATTTATGATGTGATGTGACAAATGTATAAAAACTGCATGATGTTTTTGATAATTAAATTTTAATGTATGGAATGATTAATATGCCAATCAATTGCTTGATTAGCTAATGAGTCTGCCATCCAATTGTTTGCTCGAGGAATATGAATGAATGTTAAAAATTGAAATGATCTTAGTAACAAACGTACCCTCAAAAACAACCGGAGTAAAAATGGATCTCGAACTCGATAAGTATTTTTCAACTGCAACACCACCAGCTGGGAGTCCAAGAAAACTACCAACAAATCAACTGTTGGTAATACGACGCAGAGTGTTTTCCTTGATGGAAACCCATTTGAAGAAGATGATGGCAACCTACTTAATGAAGATGTTCTTGATGCTTGATGAGTTCATTAATTATGTAAATCTGATGTTCTACAAGTAGCTCAGAAGTACCAGAGAAAGAAATATCAGTAAGGGCCGGAACAATGATGAAAAGTGTGTGCCACAAAGAATACACGGGTTTGTTTAAGAGAAGTAGCGTATGCACGTGGAAAAGTACGTGCCAAGTCGCGTATCCTCAATTGCGCTCTAAAATAATAAAACCAGGGGTTACTACCATGGTATTGACCCATTGTATTGAGCGATGGATTGTCTATGTGATCCCGTCCAGGAATACCATCAGAAGTTGTGTGGTTTTGGCTCATGGTATTGTCAAAGGCTAGATCTATTTAAGGAGAAGAAATTCATTGTGCAATGTGTGTGCAAGATGTCTGGGTTTGAATGAATACTTCTCTCTGAAGTATGTCTGAATGGAAAGGGTAACAGTTGAATGATAGATCTGAATTCATAATGCACCTATGAAGAGAATGATGAAGAAGGGTATCTAGATCTGAAATGTATTTGTATTTTCTAGATCTGTTTATGGAATGTTTAGATCTGAGATGAGGCGAACATGTTTTTGAAGTGAAGAGTAAAATCTGAGCTATGCATTTGTTCTGAAGAATTGTGCTGCCCTAAAATGTCTAAAGATCTATACGCTAGTTTGTAACAGAGGAAGCGCGTATATACGCGGCTTCTATTCAGCGAAAGCGCGTATGGGAATTGAAATCAGCTCTGAAATGTGTGCAGATGTATACGCGGGTTGGTATTTGTGAAAGCGTGTATATACGCAGAATCAGTGAATAAAAAGCGCATATGAAAACTAGGGTTTGCTGAAGTATATGGTATGAAATGTTTGATCTGTTCTGCTGTTTTACTACTATCTGTCAATGATGATCTAGGTTGTTCTAATATTGACTATGCTGCTATAAAGCAAGTTGTTGGTTTGATGAAATTTCCTTGAGATTAATTGTATGGGTTGGATCCAGTGTGAAAATTGATGAAACGTGGTCCATGAGGTGCTGAAGGTAGAAGCCTTCAGTCAGGAGGTTGTAGCTCCCTTCCAGGAGAGGCTGGTAAACGAGTGCAGGGAGTTGTAGCTCCCTTCCGAGAGAGGCTGGTAAACGAGAGCAGGGGTTAGTTGCTCCCTTCCAGGAGAGGATGGTAAACGATAGAAGGTTGTAGCCTTCTGCAGGTGGGTGCCTGCGTGCTGGTATGAGTCTGCGCCAGTACATGGTTGTAAGATGTTTTCTCTATAATAAAATATTGAAGGCTGAGACAACGGCAGCGGTGGTTTTCTCCTGACTTGGGTTTCCACCTAAAATCCTGGTGTTCATGTGTGTTGCTTATGTGTGATGGTTTATTCTATTATTACTGCTCATTCTTACTGTTTATTGAACATCTAAAGAATGAATGATGGAATGATATAAGTGAAGAATTATCTGCATAATAAGATTGCTATACATACGCATGTTTTATTAAGTATATCCGCGTGTATACGCAAGTTGACTACATGAAAGTCACGTATGTGTTTTGAAGTAAGAAAAAGTAAAAAGTTTTGAGTATGCCCTAAATACTGATTCACCCCCCCCCTCTCAGTATTTTTCCCAACAATTGGTATCAGAGCAGGTCCTTCTGCAGAAGCTTGATCGCTTGAAGGAGATCCGTCGAAATGGGAAGTCATGAAGGGGTAATGTCTATAAGGCCACCTCTATTCAATGGAAATAATCTATTATTCTGGAAGATACGAACAAAATCATATCTGCAAAGTCTTGGTGCAGAAGTATGGGCAATCGTGGAAGGAGGTTATCAATATCCGACAAGTATTCCTATTGATGCAACAGAAAGGAAGAAATATGAAATCAATGCCAAAGCCGTCAATGTCTTATTAGGAAGCATGTCTGAACCAGAATTTTCTAAATTGATGCAGCTAAATTCAGCAAAAGAAATATGGGACAAAATCATTCTGAGCTATGAAGGAGATACAAAGGTAAAAAGTGCAAAACTCCAACTCTCAGAATTGAATATGAAAATTTAAGGATGCATAGTGATGAGAGTATTTCCAGTTTCGTTTTACATCTAGATGATATTTTAAATCGTATGAGAAGTTTGGGTGAAACCATAACCGATACTACTCTGGTGGAAAAAGTCTTAAGATCTTAACTTCAAAATTTGAGTCAAAAGTGTCAGCTATTGAAGAAAGGCAAGATCTGCAAACTCTTACTATCGTTTAACTACATGGTATTCTGACTTCTTATGAAATGAGATAAGGAGGTCCCTCTCAAATCAAATAAGCTGCTTTTAGGGCGTGTGAAAAATGAAAAGAAAACGAAGTTGTCAAGGAATCAAGTTATATATCAGAAGAAGAAGAAGCAAATTTTGTAAGGAGACTCCAACCAAGTACTGGAAGATTCAAAGGTAAGCTACCCTTCAAGTGTTTTACCTGTGGGAGAGTTGGTCATTATGCTGCTATTTATGTCCTTATGAATAAAATCATGATAAAGGGAAACAATTTGAAAAGAGAAAGAGTTATTATGAAAATGAAGATAATGATGAGGAAGAAGAAGATTTTGACCAAGATCTGAAAGTGCTCATGGCAAGGAAGCAAAAGAATAAGGCTACTCAAAAGGAGATACCTCAAAGCGTAAAACATGTGCAATGGAAATGAATGAGAGGAACAGTATTGATTTTATTTCTTGTGATTCACCTTCAGGCATGTACTCAGAAGATAAGAAAGTAACAGATAAGCTCAGAAGCAAATCTCAAGATCAATGATGAAAGCAATGATTGGAATCAATTTCATAAGAGAGAATCTATCTACAAAGATATGATCTCTAGAATGAATGAACGTAAAGAAATATTGAATGGGATGAGCAGACAAGTATCAAAACTTGTATGTTTATGCAACCAATCAAAGGAAAGACTTGAAGCATAAGTCATCTCTCTCAAAGAAGATCTGGAAAAATCAAATAAGAAGAATGAAGAACTGCTAAAACATGTGAAGAACAAGAAAATTGGTTGAAGGAAGAAATTTTAAAATTAAATGATCAAGTAGAGGAAGGAAAAAGGGTCGAAGAAAGCATGAAGAAGGAATGCCAAAAATTGGAGGTTGAGGTAAACATTATCAAAGGTAAATTGGAAGAAAAGGATAAACTCTTGAGGTTTCAAGATAGTAATAAGATTCTAGACAATATTCTTAGTAATGAAAGATCTCCTGCTATTAAACTTGGTCTTGGTTTTCATGAAACTGTTAAAGGAGAATCTAGTTCACAAGGAAGTGCTAAAGACTCAAAGGATGTCAATGCAAAACCTGAAGAGTTGAAAGAAACAAGAATTCAACCGACAGTCATGAACACTCAAAGGAAATGATTCAATAATTTTGAATGCTCTAAATGTCATAATTATGGGCATGTTGCAGAAAATTGCAGAAGCAGATTGTTTCAGTCACAAACAAACAGATGCTATACAGAAAGGTACTCTGGTTTCTTTAAGGGAGATTATTTTTCATGCAACAAGTTTGGTCATAAAGTAGCTGATTGCAATAGAAGAAAGAATAGAAGAACACAGTATGATCCTTATGCTTACTTTTCTGGTCACATAAGATGTTATTCTTGTAACAATTATGGACATGTGGAAAAATAATGCAGGATGAACAGATCTGAGAAATTGGACAATTTCTAGCACACGATAAGAAATTTCAAGCAAAGCTAGAAAAAGAAGGAAGACCAGTTTCGAAACGTATATTAATGACCCTATCATAGCTTATGCGCTTCTAAAGCTACTATAATGATCGTAGGAATGATGTGAGATACATTATAGATATTAGTAATGTATCGTCATGGGGAGAGCAATGTATGAATTCTCATGGTTGGTTTGATTATTCAAGTATGTTCACTGCTAGATTCGAGGACTTTAGAGCATCATGGGAAGAAGACAGTATTGTAGAAATTTAGGGGGAGATGAAGGAATGTGAAATTTTCTATGTTTCACTTTCCATACGTGGGTTCTGTGAACTAAAGCCGCGTATACACGCGAGTTACAGTGGAGACAGTCGCGTATGCATTTATGTTAAGAAATTTTGTATGACAGTTGAAGATCAGGAGCATAGGTTCAGGGGGAGCATCAGTCTGACTATTAATGACTGTATTATTGGCACTGTATCTATTTATTTCTTAGTTCCAAATGATGATGACATGTTACATGGTTTCTTATGATGAGATTATGGATGAGCCCTGTTTGCTTTTTGCTGAAGAGTATTCTTTGCTTTCACACATGGATGAGATGGAAGTTTTATGATTCAGAGATTAGGACAGATCATGCAGAGATTGTTGCTGATAACTTGCTGTTGAAATTATTCAGGTTGCACAAGCTAAGGAGGAGCCTTGGTCATATGGAAAGGAGGCTTTGATGCACATTGTCAGGGGGAGTATTATTCTTGCTGAGTATAATGCACTGTTGGCATTATGATGGTTCTGAAATGTGATCTCTCTTGAGGTCCTTCTGGTATTGGTCATGAAAATTCATATCTGTAATTTGATGAAAAGGTCATGTTTGAGACCTATGATGTAAAATTGTAATATTCATTCATGTAAGGACTTGATCAAATATGTAAACCCACTTCGTTGGGTACTTGAGTCAAAATGGGTAAACCCTCTTGGTTGGGTAGTTGAGTCAAATTGTGTAAACCCACTTGGTTGGGTATTTGAATCTCATATGTAAATCCACTTGGTTGGATATTTGATGTAAGTATGAGTCCTTGGTGATAGGAAGGTCATAGAGTCATGTACTTCATTGTAGAATATGTTTGAAGACTCAGCATGAATTCAGGGGGAGCATGGTAACTTCAAGGCACATCAGATCTAAGCAACGCTCTTCTATCTACATGAGGAGAAAACAACCTTGTGTTGAGCGATCCACCCTTTGCCCTCGATGTCAAAGGGAGAGTGACATGGTGATCAAACACCATCGTGGTTGCCATCAAGTCCAAAGGGGGAGATTGTTGGCAATATGATGCGGATTGTTGTCCTTAATGGCAACCCACTTGATGAAAATGATGGCAACCTACTTGATGAAGTTATTCTTGACTTGATGAGTTTATTAATGATGTAACCGATGTGCTACAAGTAGCTCGAAGTACATAGAGAAATAAATATCGGAAAGAAGGGCCGCAAATAAAGAATGAAAAGCGTTCGCCACAAAGAATACGCAGTGTTTGTTTAAGAGAAGTATGATGCACACGGAAAAGTACGTGCCAAGTCGCGTATGCTCAATTGCGCTCTATAATAATAAACTGTGGGTTACTAAAATGGTATTGACCATCAGACGAGCTACTGATTGTCTATGTGATCCCGTCCAGGAATACCATCGGGTTGTGTGGTTTTGGCTCATGGTATTGTCAAAGGCTAGATCTATTTAAGGAGAATAAATTCATTGTGCAATGTGTGTGCAAGATGTCTGGGTTTGAATGAATACTTCTCTCTGATGTATGTCTGAATGGAAAGGGTAACAGTTGAATGATAGATCTGAATTCATAATGCACCTATGAAGAGAATGAGTAAGAAGGGTATCTAGATCTGAAATGTATTTGTATTTTCTAGATCTTTTTAGGGAATGTTTAGATCTGAGATGAGGCGAACATGTTTCTGAAGTGAAGAGAAAAATCTGAGCTATGCATCTGTTCTGAAGAATTGTGCTGCCCTAAAATGTCTGAAGATCTATACGCTAGTTTGTAACAGAGGAAGCGCGTATATACGCAGCTTCTATTCAGCGAAAACGCGTATGGGAATTGAAATCAGCTCTGAAATGTGTGCAGATGTATACGCGGGTTGGTATTTGTGAAAGCGTGTATATACGCAGGATCAGTGAATAAAAAGCGCGTATGAAAACTAGGTTTTGCTGAAGTATATGGTATGAAATGTTTGATCTGTTCTACTATCTTACTGCTATCTGTCAATGATGATCTGGGTTGTTCGAATATTGATTATGCTGCTATAGAGAAAGTTTTTGGTTTGATAAAAGTTCCTTGAGCTTAATTGTATGGGTTGGATCTAGTGTGAAAATTGATGAAACGTGGTCCATGAGGTGCTGAAGGTAGAAGCTTTCAGTCAGGGGGTTGTAGCTCCCTTCCAGGAGAGGCTGGTAAACGAGTGCAGGGGGTTGTAGCTCCCTTCCAGGAGAGGTTGGGAAACGAGAGCAGGGGTTAGTTGCTCCCTTCCAGGAGAGGCTGGTAAACGAGAGAAGGTTGTAGCCTTCTGTAGGTGGGTGCCTATGTGTCGGTATGTCCGCGCCGCACATGGTTGTAAGATGTTTTCTCTATAATAAAATATTAAGCACAATAACAGACAACTAGCGTGTTTTTCCCCGACTTGGGTTTCCACCTAAAATCTTGGTGTTCATGTGTGTTGCTTATGTGTGATGGTTTATTCTGTTATTAATGCACATTCTTACAGTTTATTGAACATCTAATGAATGAATGATGGAATGATAATAAGTGAAGAATTATCTGCATAATAAGATTGCTGGACATACGCATGTTTTATCAAGTATATCCGCGTGTATACGCGAGTTGGCTTTCAGAAAGCCGCAGGCTTGGCAAGAAAAGCAAATTTTGAGGCATCCACAGCGTTGACTGCACCCCCCCTCTCGCATTTTTCCCAACAATTGGTATCGAGGAGTGTCCTTCGCGTGCTTTCGATCGCAGAAGGAGATCCAGGTTTAAAGGCCACCTCTATTCAATGGAAATAATCTGTTATTCTGGAAGATACGAACAAAAGCATATCTGCAAAGTCTTGGTGCTGAAGTATGGGCAATCGTGGAAGGAGGCTATCAGTATCCGGCAAGCATTCCTACTGATGCAGCAGAAAGGAAGAAATATGAAATCAATGCCAAAGCCGTCAATGTCTTATTAGGAAGCATGTCAGAACCAGAATTTTCTAAAGTGATGCAGCTTAATTCAGCAAAAGAAATATGGGACAAAATCATTCTGAGCTATGAAGGAGATACAAAGGTAAAAAGTGCAAAACTCCAAACTCTCATAATTGAATATGAAAATTTAAGGATGCATAGTGATGAGAGTATTTCCAGTTTCTTTTTACGTCTAGATGATATTGTAAATAGTATGAGAATTTTGGGTGAAACCATAACCGATAATACTCTGGTGGAAAAAGTCTTAAGATCTTTAACTTCAAAATTTGAGTCAAAAGTGTCAGCTATTGAAGAAAGGAAAGATCTACAAACTCTTACTATTGTTCAACTACATGGTATTCTAACTACTTATGAAATGAGACAAGGAGGTCCCCCTCAAATCAAAGAAGCTGCTTTTAAGGCGTGTGCAAAAGGAAAAGAAAAGGAAGCTGTCAAGGAATCAAGTTATATATCAGAAGAAGAAGAAGAAAATTTTGTAAGGAGACTCCAACCAGGTACTGGAAGATTCAAAGGTAAGCTACCCTTCAAGTGTTTTTCTTGTGGGAGAGTTGGTCATTATGCTGCTAAATGTCCTTATGAAGAAAATCATGATAAAGGGAAACAATTTGAAAAGAGAAAGATTTATTATACAAATGAAGATAATGATGAGGATGAAGAAGATTCTGACCAAGATCTACAAGTGCTCATGGCAAAGAAGCAAAAGAAGAAGGCTACTCAAAAGGAGATACCTCAGAAAACATGTGCAGCAGAAAATGAAGAAGAGGAAACAGGTATTGATTATTGTTCTTGTGATTCACCTTCTTGTGCAGATAGTGAAAGTAATAGTATAAGTCTAGAAGAAAATCTCAAGATCAATGATGAAAGCAATGATTGGAATCAATTTCATAAGAGAGAATCTATCTACAAAGATATGATCTCTAGAATGAATGAACAAAAAGAAATACTAAATGGACAGATAGACAAGTATCAAAATTTGTATGTTTATGCAACCAATCAAAGTGAAAGACTTGAAGCAGAAATCAGCTCTCTCAAAGAAGATCTGGAAAAATAAAATAAGAAGAATGAAGAGCTATTACAAACATGTGAAGAACAAGAAAATTGGTTGAAGGAAGAAATTTTAAAATTAAATGATCAAGTAGAAGAAGGAAAAAGGGTCGAAGAAAGCATGAAGAAGCAATGCCAAAAATTGGAGGTTGAGATAAACATTCTCAAAAGTAAATTAGAAGAAAAGGATAAACTCTTGAGGTTTCAAGATAGTACTAAGATTCTGGACAATATTCTTAGTAATCAAAGATCTCCTGCTATTAAAATTGGTCTTAGTTTTCATGAAACTGTTAAAGGAGAATCTAGTTCACAGAGAAGTGCTAAAGACTCAAAGGATGTCAATGAAAAACCTGAAGAGTTGAAAGAAACAAGAAGTCAACCGACAATCATGAACACTCAAAGGAAATCATTCAATAATGTTTAATTCTTTAAATGTCATAATTATGGGCATTTTGCGTGTTAGAAATTTTGTGGGGCGATTGTTTCGCCTACAAACAAACAAATTCTATAAGGTATACCTGTTTTCTAAGGGATGTTATTTTTCATGTGCCAGTTTGGTCATAAAGCAATTACTACAGAAGAAAGAATAAGAACACATTATGATCCTTATGCTTACTTTTCTTCGGTCACATAAGATGTTATACTTCTAACAAGTACACATGTATGGTGCAAGAATGTGATGAATAGACCTGAGAAATTAGAGAACTTCCAAGAGACACAATACAAACTTCAATGACTTCAAGCAAGCTGAAAAAGAAGAAGACCAGTCAAACGTAGGGAAATATTGGACTCCTACCCGCAATATCCGCTTCTAAAGCTTACTTCTCATAATGAGTGCAGGAATGATGTGAGATACATTATAGAGATTAGTAATGTATCATCACAGGGGGAGCAATGTATGATAATTCTCATGGTTGGTTTGATTATTCTGGTTATGTTTATTTCTGACTGAGCATCTGATGTGAAGAAGACAGGTACAGGTGGTACAAATTTAGGGGGAGATGAAGGAATGTGAAATTTTAAGTGTTTCACTTTCCATACGCGGGTTTGATGAACTAAAGTCGCGTATACACACAAGTCTGGTGAGGACATGCTGTGAAGCATATGACAAGAAAAGTAGTATGACAACAATGGATAATTTTAGGGGCAAATTTTAGCCCAAAGGAGAATTTTAAGGGATTTTCAATTTTAATAGGGCGAATTTTTTACATAAAACCCATTTTCTATAGTTTAATAAAGTTAGCCCAATAAATATTTTAAAAATAATTAATTATTAAGTAGTAGCCCACCAAAAAAAAGGGCGCATAACATGGAAAAATGAAATTCGCCCCGATTTTTTTCTTATGGAGCAAATTTCCATGGCATTCGCCTGGATTTACAGGGTCCAAATGAGGAGTTACAGTGATTCGCCCCAATTTGTTCAATGGTTAGGAGAGGTGGCTGGCCGCTGGACACAGATCTTCTTGCTTGTTGAGCAAGGCCGACCCTCTCTGGTCCGTTCGTTGTTAGGGCCTTCTCATAGTTGGTATATAGCAGAGATATACAGTTCGAAAAATATGGTATTGGTGTTCACTGTTGTCGGAGATAACACTTGCCACAGCGGAAGCGCTCGACCTCAAGCGCACGCCGCATGTACAAGCTCGCTCGACGCTCTCAGAGTCTAGACTCCAACGCTTTTCGCCAGTTTGTTCAAGGGTATGCACCTTTATTCCCTTTCTTGGAGTGATTTGAGCTTAGATGTTGTTTAATCTGAAATCTATCTGACAATTATCGAGGGGGTGATCGTGGTGGTGGAGACAGAGGAGGTGGCCGATTCGGTGGTCGAGGGGGTGACCGTGGCGGCAGAGGAGGCAGAGGCCATGGTGGCAGAGGCGGTGGGATGAAGGGTGGAGCTAAAGTTGTGATTGAGCCACACAGACACGAAGGGGTTTTCATTGCTAAGGCAAAGGAGGACGCCCTTGTCACGAAGAATATGGCTGCAGGAGAAAGTGTTTACGGAGAGAAAAGGATTAGCGTTCAGGTATTTTGTGCTGTGAGGTCTTCAGTTTCTGTTTCTGAGCAGAAGTTCAAATATTCAATACACTAAAATTATTTTGAGTTGCATGAGAATAGAACTATGAGCGGATTCTTGGCCGGTATCCCCGAGTTTTATATTTTTTTCCTACTTTGGATGGAAACAAAAAATAATAAAACTTTATCAGTTTGCTCTTATCATTTTTTAAATAAACTCTTGCATTTTTTTAATAATTTTTCAGATGATATTATTACAGCAGAGAAGGTGGTAGCAGATGAAAGCTCGCTTTTTTTATTTTGTTTAATTAATCATGTAATGCAATGCATATTTTTTGCAGAATGAGGATGGTACAAAGACAGAGTATAGAGTGTGGAATCCTTTCCGATCAAAGTTGGCTGCAGCTATTCTAGGAGGGGTGGATAACATCTGGATTGTAAGTGGATTTAAGCCAGTTTAATCACCTTGGTACTTAGAAAACATAGTAACTTCTTGTAACCGAACGTGCTTCTTCGTTTTGTAGAAACCTGGATCGCATGTCCTGTATCTGGGTGCTGCATCTGGTACTACTGTTTCACATGTATCCGACATTGTTGGTCCGGTAAATTTTTTGGCACAATATTTTTTATTACTTTCTATTCATTTAGATGCCTTTGTTTGAAACGATATTTCTGTGATATTGTCACTTTTCTAGAGTTGTTGACTTGGAAGTTCATCATTGCAATAATTTTAGATGCTATATGTTTGATTAGATACTCGTGAATTTTAAAGCATGTGATGTCTGGAGTTTTGGATATGGGGTTGACTATTGGTTCCAATGGGGTAAATTAATTTGAGAGCCATTGTTGGTGTACTTAACCAGTTTATGTCGATTTGAATTATATGTGAACATAACGTTTTATACCATGGTCGCTTTTGTTGCATGATTATACAGTCACTTTCAATGGATAATGTTGTGATGGTTTTTGTTGTTCAATTATCTATGTTGTGCGTATGTCGAAGTTTTTTTCTTGTAATATATCCCACCGCTGTTTGATGCACCCTGTTCTGCTGGTTACTAGACTGGCATTGTGTATGCAGTTGAAATGTCGCACAGAAGTGGGCGAGATTTAGTCAACATGGCAAAGAAACATACAAACGTGATACCTATAGGCTATTATTGAAGATGCCAAATACCCCATTCGGTACAGGATGCTTGTTGGTATGGTTGATGTTATTTTTGCTGATGTTGCCCAGCCAGACCAGGTAAAATCTTTCAAATTCATTTTTTGTTTTTTTGTTTTATTTCACTTTAGTTTTTATTTATATTCAAGTAGTATTCAAGCAAATGATGATATATACTCGGATTCCCCTTCAGGACTTAATGGATGATGCCATTTGAGCTTTTGATGCTTGAGGGTTTTAGCTCTTATGTTATGTGGGGTGTTGTTTCAGTTATACTGTTATATTCTATAGTATTATGTTTTGGGTAAGACTTGCTTTTCTGTGCTACTCTCTTAAAAAGTGCTAGACTGCCTTTATTAATAGAACTGTGTTACTTTTCTATGGTGCAGTGCTATACTTAAGTTCTCTCCAAGTTTTTGGTTTATATATATATATATTATACAATGTTATGCATTGCATTATGATCAGCAGGTGCTTTAACAAATTATGATATTTAGGACTGTGATTGAGTTTGTTGTGCATGGTTATTTTGTTCTTTCTTTTAACAAGAGATTTGCATTATTTTGTATTGTTGTGCAGTAGTAACTTTTAGTTGTCCTTGCTGATATTCAGATGTGGATTAATAATTCTGATATGGATCTTGTCTTCAACATTGCAACATTACTATCTTGTGTATGGAAAAATGCTTATCAGTGGATTAGATTTGTTATGTGGTTATTTGGTTGATTTTTAATAGCAATAGTATTCAAGCGAAGGATGAGGTATGCTCGGATTCCCCCTTCAGGACATTATGGATGATGCCATTCGAGTTTTTGACGCTTGAGGTATTAGCTGATTATTTGTAGTAATTCTGATATGGATTGTAGTCTTCAACATTGCACCAGACTAGCTTGTGTATAGAAAAATGGTTCAACATTGCACCAGACTAGCATGTGTATAGAAAAATGGTTATCAGTGGATTAGATAAACTTTTCATGTGGTTATTTGGTTGGTTTTAATAGCAATAGTATTCATGCGAAGGATGAGATATACTCGGATTCCCCTTCAGGACATTATGGATGATGCCATTCGAGGTTCAGACGCATGAGGTTTTAGCTGATTATTTGTAGGTTGAATCTATTCTGTCTACTGCTTACATTGTACAATGTAATGTATGTTGGGAAACTGTTAAGATGGCTTTTCAGCCTTACTTTTGTGTGGCATGATGTTTTAAGTATGCCTTTCTCTTGTATAATTCAATTTTATTCTGTACTTTTTTTAGTTTTGCTGGGTTGACTTTACTGATGAGGACTAAATTAATTTTGCATGGTGCAGTGCTGTACTTTAATTCTCCTCCTTTATGATCTTTGTGGTTATGTTTTAATCAAATGGTGATCTCTAGAGTAGGTTGTACCTGAGATGCATGTTTATGCTATTAATAGTTGCATGTACGACCTTTCATATGAAGGTGCCCTATTTTTCATCAAATTGCAATTTTTTTAGACTAATTTGATCTCTTTAGGCTTTAAAGGATGTATTGCTGGGTTATGTTACTGAATGCTTAGCAACAGATGCTAGACCCTTATATTTTTCTTGTTTGATGTTTTTTTTTACTCTACTCTTGTTTGGTGGGATACAGGCACGCATTGTGGCATTAAATGGCCATTATTTTTTGAAAAATGGTGGCCATTTTGTATTATCTATCAAGGTACATGTGTTAGACCTTTCTCATACTTCTGAAGAAAATCTGGAAATCATGTTTCTGTTCCTCATTTTTTGATTTTCACTCTTTAATGCAGGCAAATTGCATTGACTCTACTGTGCCAGCGGAGGCAGTGTTTGCTCAGGAAGTTAAGAAGTTGCAAAAGGAGCAATTTAAGACATTTGAGCAAGTGACATTAGAACCTTTTGAAAGAGATCATGCTTGTGTTGTAGGTGGCTACAGAATGCCCAAGAAAAAGAAAGCAGCAGATGCAGCTGCGTGAAGGAGTTTCTGTGATCAATTAAAGAAACGAGCTCCTTGTCTCGGGAATGAAAAATGCAATATTAGATCAAGTGATGCCTTCCCCTCTCTCTTCCTGAAATGAGCCCTGATGGACATTGGGAGGGGGGCAGTGACTGGGTTATATTATAAAAGTTTTGGACTGCTTTGCTTTGTATTTTTTTTTACATTTACATGAGCAAATTTTAATCTAAACTTGAAAGTTGGTCTGAGAGTTATATGTTTGTGCAAAAACTTGATTCAACTACTTGGAGGTGTTAAGGTGGAAATACTTTCAATGCTCTAGTGTTTTTTGTGTTTTTATTAGCTAGCTCAGTTGTCTTACTCTTTGCCTATAACTTATTTGGTTATGCTTTGAAATATTTTTATATCTGCATATAATCTCAGTTGGTTGTACCAAGATGGGTTTCCTTACTTTGAAATCTTTTTATATCTGCATATAATCTCAGTTGGCTGTACCGAGATGGGTTTCCTTAAGGCCTATAGTTTTTTACCTAGTAGGGATATGATCTTCATTTGTGTTTAGCTTGAGAAATTTTGATGTCAAAATACTTGTGTTCTATGAAGCATGTGAACTTGTAGGCCAGTTTTGTGCTGAACATAGTTTGAAAGTACATTCCATGTTTGAAATATCCCACGTTCTTCAACAATTAAGAAAAGTGAACATAGATAATAAATTACTTGAAGTGAAGTTCAATCATATGAGGATATCTTTATAAGATGGTTATTATAGAATTATTGAGAGGAGCATTCAAATGAAGACATGCTCTTAAGATGGGCACTAGTCTTGCTGTTGTTGTCATACATCATTAAAAACATATTTTCTGGGTTGTTAGACATCATAAAAATGATTAAACTATATGGAGGTATTAAGTAGGAAATGCTTTGAAAACCACCAGTTTTGGTGGCTTGGTTAATATTGATCTCCTGCCAGCTTTAGTTGTGTCACTCCTTGTCTATTAGCTGTATTGGATTTTTTTTTTTATTTTTTTTTTTTTTCTTTGTTTTTAATTTATTGAAATCTTTACTCAGTAAGGCATTATTTGTGAGATCTCCCCTCCTATTCCACTGTGTGATGTTTTGCACCATTGATTGGTGTTAGATGATAGAAATATTGTGTGATGTTGTACTGATCCCATGCAAAAACCTACAGATTGTAGGGTGCCTACACCACGACACGTGTTCATTAAATTTAGAGACTAGGTGGGTGTCTCCATCAAGCGGGATACCAACTCTCATTGCCTTTAATGCCCTCCATGCTGCATGTTCAGTTAGCAGTTCCATTAAATCCAGAGACAGGCAAGTTCCTCCATTAGCTGGGATACCAGTTCTCATTGCCATTAATGCCCTCCATCATGCCGCTTGTTCTGAGAATGCAAGTGCCTCCATCAGGTGACATATCAGGTCTCATTGTGCCATTAATGCCCCTCGATTCAAAGCATGATAAGTCATTACGTTTTACAGGCCTCCATGACTTAAAGACAGTTGTACCATTAATGCCTGATTCTGAGCACATGATAACCCCCCCTCAATGGTTGTGAGCTTAAGTTTGTGCTAGTCTGGTATTAGTCAGTTACAGATAAAGCTCTGTCTGTGCCAAGAAACAACTAAATTTTTTGTTTAGTTTTTTGCGTGTCGATACATTGCAGGGGATTTAGGGATCCAGGGCTGTGAATCTGCCATTCTTTCAAAGGAAACCTTGCTCTCTATAAATATACTCATCGAGTTTTTCTTAGTTTTTGGTAAATTTGGGTGCTCTGGTGTTTTCTACATTGTGAAATCTATTGATTGGTGCAATTAATGTGTAATGTTACTAATGTATGGTTGTTCCTTTATACTACATCCGGTCGTTGAGCATACCTTACAACACAAACATTTTTACTTCACTCATTTCACTAGTAGGTCTGAGAATGTTGGTGCAAATTTAGGACCCAGTTTTTAGTTTAGTAGGCCAAAAGGGTTGCACTTTACCATAGAACACGATTAGGTTTAAATAGTTTAGACAATAAAACTTTATTCAATAAATGATTATTTAGTTTAACATAGTTTGTTACTTCCAAGTTTAAACCGAAATATAGGAAACATCTCTTTGGCATGTCCCAAAATATAAATATGTAGCTACAACATGAATTCCTATGTTGATAGGAAAAGCTTAACAATGGTATTGTTTGGAATGGATGTAAGGAAGAGCTCAACTAACTATATTCATTCTGCATATGTTGTGATGTCTCTTGCTATAAACTTGGTACAACATGAAATAGTTAAAAGGGTCTGTATGTCTTTACCTTGTTGACTATCGTTAACATAAATCTGTCACATCATTTTTTAAGGTATTACATCCAGTAAAATGATAAATCTTATGGCGATTTGTAGACCCCAGTGACTCCAACAAAGAGTTTTTTGATCATTTCTAATACAAATGCAACCTCTACCATAGTTTGTCGTTCTTCAGGGTATTCTCTTGTGCATCCCAATCCCAATGCCACGAGTTTATTCACACAGTTTTGAGTATCTCATATTGCTCTAGTGCGTCAATATTTTCATCCCTCAACAGGTTGCTATCCGTCACTTCCCCCATTTTTATCGAGAAAAAGCCATGGTCACCCTCTTAGGTAGGTTCCGTCCCCTCTACAAACATCACCCTTTGTTGACACAGTTTTGCCAAATCCATATTATGTATTCAGGCCAACTAGTCATCAAATTTTGATTGAGTCAACTTAGCAATACTTATATAATCTGTTTTGCTCAATTTTTTGAAGTTCCAAACCTGGGGCAACATAGCCAATGGATCCTTTTAGACAAAGTGTGGAAGTGATTGAGTCCATCGAGTCTTGACAGACAAGTTAATTGTGCAATGCCAAAATCAGATAAATGTGTTGTCATATTGCTATCGAAAATGATATTGTTGGGCTTTATATCAGAATGCACCACTTGAACAAAACTTTTTCGATATTGCTGGGCTTTATATCATAATGCACCACTTGAACAAAACAATAGTGATGAAGATATTTTGTGATATGTTATGTCTATGCATATCTATACTCTGGCTTAAGTTCAATGCATACACATCTATCTTAGCACTCTACTCTCCAGCGGGATATAATTGATTTTCCAAGCTTCCATTTGAGATTAGTTGGAGGACCAAAGCTTTGAAGTGAGGGGTTGAGAAACTTGTAACTCTAAAAAGATTTTGGTGCCTAATTCTCCTAACCACATTGCATTCTGTTTTGAAACTCTTGTAAGTTTCTTCATTTTGCAACTTGAGAACCTTGACCGCGACATCTATGCCATTGTGTAAATTCCTTTATAGACTGATCCAAAACTCCCAACTCTTTATCAAGTTTGCCTCGTTGAATCCTTGAGTTGCTTTTACAAGATATTCATATAAAATCACTGGTGGTCCAAATTGTAGTGAGAAAGCTCTTGGGAAACTTAAAATTTAGTCAGGTAACCAGACTCCAGAAGAATCCAGAGAGTAAACAACATATAAAAAGGTGCTTCCACCTTCAATTGGTACAATCACATTTTAGAACTGATTGATTTCTTTCTTTCAAAGTAGTAGTAGGGGGACACAGAGGCAAAGCATATTTGTTGTCCACAAAGGCCAGGATTCCCCATAAATGAATTGAAATTAACATTCACAAAAATCCTTAGATTGGGCATTTTCCCCTAAAATTCTTGAAATAAAGGCTCAGAGAGTGAAGCATTTAAAATCACAAAAATCCCTTCTCTGGGGATCCTTAAATTGTTGAAAGAAAGGCTCAGAGGGTGAAGCATGTCTAAGTTTTTGAGATCTATCCTACAATTTTTTGAATTCACCCAACAAATATGAAAATTGGACCTTGAAATGTATTATGAGAGAGATTGAGTTTAACTAGTCCCGTGTGGCTTCCGAGTGCATATGGCATGATACCAATCAACTAGTTGAAAGTAAGTACTATCAATAGTTTGAATGACATGTCTCTTATCTAGAGTGACATGTCTCTTGCTCAAGAGACGTTCTCCATTAAAAAACTCTCATTCACAAAATGTGATCTTTCAACATGAAAAATGAATGATCTCTCACAAAAATGGCATAAATGGATTTTCACACATATGTGGCATAATTGGTCTTCTTGAATACGCTGATCAGATTCAAGTCATACTCATCATCAGCGAGATCATCTCGAAATCCTAATTTTAATGGTTGTAAACAAAACCACTTTCTATGAAATTCTGATACTAATGGCTGTGAACACAACCATTGTCTCGAAATTCTGATGCTAATGGCTGTAAACACAACCACTTTCTATGAAATTTTGATACTAATGGCTGTAAACACAACCACTTTCTATGAAATTATGATACTAATGGCTGTAAACACAACCAATTTCTATCAAAGTGTCAACATGGCCCATTTTCATCACTGCATCATCTCGACTTTTGTGCAAGACTGAATTCACCCAACGACTATGAAATTGGACCTTGAAATGTATTATGAGAGAGATAGAGTTTAACTAGTCCCGTGTGACTTCCGAGTGCATATGGCATGATACCAATCAACTGGTTGAAAGTAATATCAATAGTTTGAATGACATGTCTCTCTAAAGAGTGATATGATGTCTCTCTCTAAACCCTTATCTAGAGTGACATGTCTCTTGCTCTCTTTTGCTCAAGAGACGTTCTCCAATAAAAAAAATCTCATTCACAAAATGTTCTCTTTCAACTTGAAAAATGAATGATCTCTCACAAAAGTGGCATAAATGGATTTTCACACATAAGTGGCATAAATGGTGTTCTTGAATCTGCTGATGAGATTCAAGTCATACACATCATCATCACGATCGTCTCGAAATTCAAATTCAATTCATATTCATCATCATCATCACGATTGTCTCAAAATTTTGATACTAATGGTTGTAAACACAATCACTTTTTGTCAAAGTGTCAACATGGCCCACTTTCATGACTGCATCATCTCGAATTTTGTGCAACGACTAAAATGATGAATTTCCTGCAAAGGTTCAAATCTCAATGTCCTATTGCAACATACAAGAATTTCCTACAAAGGTTCAAATCTCATTGTCCTATTGCAACATACAAATATCACAAACACTTGGAACATACATCCATCCTTTTGTTAAAACAAAAATAATCAAAGTGGCCAAAAGCATCAATATGCCTCCAAATATGGCGATAGCTTGAAAATTGGTTGGTCAAATGACAAAACTGGCTACGCGTTCCTTGCGAAAAATCATGAAATTTGAATATAAAGTTGAGTATGTTTTGAAATTGTTAAATATGGGCCTCTAGGGAATCTAGAGGATTCTTTGCGGATTTTTGCCTCAAGGTTCCATTGCTCAACGTTTTGCCTATGGAATATTCATTGCTCAAATCAAATAACTGTCTACGCTATCAAATTCTTGGCAAAAATTCGGTTCACATGAGTATAAACTTACATATTTCTGACCATGAAACCCTGGGCATAGGCTCATGGGAATATTTTATGCAACCAGCTCACAAAACAATATAAATAACATATCAACAACTTAGAAAATATCCTCTTAACAATATAGTAAAATAATTTTCTTATTATAGATTTTTCTTGGAAAATAATTATTGAGACTTGGGTGCAAATGCACAATGTTGTGTAGCATTAGTGTGATAAATATGGGATAATGCAAAGCATAGTTTTGAGGATTAGTCTAAGTTGACTCGTACCTAATCAACTCAGTCAAGTTGATTGTTGGTTGAACGGTTAATTGTTGGTTCAATGGACAGAAGATCTTGCAGGCACAGATACCAAAGGGCAAAATGGAGCCCATCATGGGGTACTATTTGTAATTCTCCACCACTGCTACCTTCCATGCTTCCTCAAACTCCTCTCCAACCTCAATATTAGTGCTAGTAGTAGCATGAGCAACAACACTACGCTTAGCAGAACTAGAAGAACGCATTTTCCAAACTACACGAGAACTACTTCCCTCACAAGTCACCATGTGCCATGCTTGGTCTCGGTGTTTCTCTTCCTTCTACTCCTGGTTCAACTACCATATCTTCATTGGAACCAACACCCCGAACTCCACTAGACAACGATTCACCATTTTGTAGTAGTGATTCACTATTTGTACTAGTGATTCGCCATGATTTTACAAGATAATATAATCTCGTGAGAGATTCGCCAAAAAATTATATATACATATTATATTATTAATAAAATCACCTTCCATTTTTCCTATGTATCATGGGGATTCACCCATTTATTATATATATAAATTCCATGTTAAGTTCTTGAAATTATCCCGTATGACTAAAGATCAAGAGCACAGGTGCAGGGGGAGCATCAGTCTGATTGCTAATGACTGTATTATTGGCACTATATCTTCTTATTTCTCAGTTCTAAATAATGATGACATGATACATGGTTTCTATGCTGAGATTATGGATGAGCCCTGCTTTTTCATTAAGAGTATTCTTTGGATGAGATGGAAGTCTTATGATTCAGAGATAAGGACAGATCATGCAGAGATTGTTGTTGATAACTTGTTGTTGAAAGAGTTTCAGGTTGCGCAAGCTAAGGAGGAGCCTTGTTCATATGGAAAGGATGACTTGGATGCACATTTTTCAGGAAGAGCATTAGCCTTGCTGAGCTTAATGCATTGTTGGCATTATGATGATTCTGAAATAAGATCGCTCTCTCTTGAGGTCTTTCTGGTACTAGTCATAAAAACTCATATTTGTAATTTGATGAAAAGGTCATGTTGAGACCTATGATGTAAAATTGTAATATTCAGTCATGTAAGGACTTGATCAAATATGTAAACCCACTTGGCTGGGTACTTGAGTCAAAATGTGTAAACCCTCTTGGTTGGGTAGTTGAGTCAAATTGTGTAAACCCACTTGGTTGGGTATTTGAGTCTCATATGTAAATCCAGTTGGTTGGATCTTTGATGTAAGTATGAGTCCTTGGTGATAGGAAGGTCATAGGGATGCATGTAGTTTCATTGAAAATATGTTTGAAGATCCAAGATGAACTCAGGGGGAGCATGGTAACTTCTGGGCACATCAGATCTCCACAATATTCGTCATATCTACATGAGGAGAAACAACCTGTGTTGTTTTGATCCGCTCTTTTCCCTGATGTCAAAGGGGGAGAGTGACATGCAGGATCAAACACTAATGTGGTCGCCATCAAGTCCAAAGGGGAGATTGTTACAATATGATGCAGAGTGTTGTCCTGTTGAGGCAGCAACCCATTTGATGAAGATGATGGCAACCTACTTAATGAAGTTGTTCTTGATGCTTGATGAGTTATTTAATGATGGGGGCCATGATATGGATCAAGTAGCTCAGAAGTACCAGAGAAATAAATATCAATAAGGGCTAGAACAATGATGAAAAGTGTGTGCCACAAAGAATACGCGAGTTTGTTTAAGAGAAGTAGCGTATGCACGTGGAAAAGTACGTGCCAAGTCACGTATGCTCAATTGCGCTCTAAAATAATAAAACCAGGGGTTAATAGCATGGTATTGACCCATTTTATTGAGCGCTGGATTGTCTATGTGATCCCGTCCAGGAATACCATCGGAAGTTGTGTGGTTTTGGCTCATGGTATTGATAAAGGGTAAACCTATATAAGGAGAAGAAAATCATTGTGCAAAGTGTGAGCAAGATGTCTGGGTTTTAATGGATACTTCTCTCTGAAGTATATCTGTATGGAATGGGGAACAGTTGAATGATAGATCTGAATTCATAATGCACCTATGAAGAGAATGATGAAGAAGGGTATCTAGATCTGAAATGTATTTGTATGTGTTTATGGAATGTTTAGATCTGATCTGAGGCGAACATGTTTCTGAAGTGAAGGATAAAATCTGAATTGTACATCTGTTTTGAAGAACTGCGCTGCCCTAAAATGTCTGAAGATCTATACGTGAGTTTGTAACAGAGGAAGCGCGTATATACGCGGGTTGTATTAAGCGAAAGCGCGTATGGGAATTGAAGTCATCTTTGAAATGTGTGAAAATGTATACGCAGGTTGGTATTTATGAAAGCGCGTATGTACGCAGGTTCAGTGAAGAAAAAGCGCGTATGTAATTTAGGGTTTGCTGAAGTATCTGGTATGAAATGTCTGATCTGTTCTGCTGTTTTACTGCTATCTATCAATGATGATCTGGGTTGTTCGAATATTGATTATGCTGCTATAGAGCAAGTTGTTGGTTTGATGAATGTTCCTTGAGCTAAATTGTGTGGGTTGGATCCAGTATGAAAATTGATGAAACGTGGTCCACAAAGGTGCTGAAGGTTGAAGCCTTCAGTCAGGGGGTTGTAGCTCCCTTCTAGGTGAGGCTGGTAAACGAGAGCAGGGGCTCGTAGCTCCCTTCCATGAGAGGCTGGTAAATGAGAGCAGGGGGTTGTAGCTCCCTTCCAGGAGAGGCTGGTAAATGAGAGAAGGTTGTAGCCTTCTGCAGGTGGGTGCCTGCGTGCTGGTATGAGTCTGCGCCAGTACATGGTTGTAAGATGTTTTCTCTATAATAAAATATTGAAGGCTGAGACAATGGCAGCGGTGGTTTTCTCCCGACTTGGGTTTCCACCTAAAATCCTGGTGTTCATGTGTGTTTCTTATGTGTGATGGTTTATTCTGTTATTACTGCACATGCTTACTGTTTATTGAACATCTAATGAATGAATGATGGAATGATATAAGTGAAGAATTATCTGCATAATAAGATTGTTGGACATACGCATGTTTTATTAAGTATATCCGCGTGTATACGCGAGTTGGCTTTAGGAAAGTCGCGTATGTGTTTTGAATTAAGAAAAAGTAAAAAGTTTTGACTAAGTCCTAAGTACTGATTCACCCCCCCCCCCCCTCTCAGTATTTTTCCCAACAATTGGTATCAGAGCAGGTCCTTCTACAGAAGCTTGATCGCTTGAAGGAGATCCGTCGCAATGGGAAGTCATGAAGGGGAAATGTCTATAAGGCCACCTCTATTCAATGGAAATAATCTGTTATTCTGGAAAATACGAACAAAATCATATCTGCAAAGTCTTGGTGCAGAAGTATGGGCAATCGTGGAAGGAGGTTATCAGTATCCGGCAAGTATTCCTACTGATGCAGCAGAAAGGAAGAAATATGAAATCAATGCCAAAGCCATCAATGTCTTATTAGGAAGCCTGTCTGAACCAGAATTTTCTAAAGTGATGCAGCTAAATTCAGCAAAAGAAATATGGGACAAAATCATTCTGAGCTATGAAGGAGATACAAAGGTAAAAAGTGCAAAACTCCAAACTCTCATAATTGAATATGAAAATTTAAGGATGCATAGTGATGAGAGTATTTCCAGTTTCTTTTTACGTCTAGATGATATTGTAAATTGTATGAGAAGTTTGGGTGAAACCATAACCGATACTACTCTGGTGGAAAAATTATTAAGATCTTTAACTTCAAAATTTGAGTCAAAAGTGTCAGCTATTGAAGAAAGGCAAGATCTGCAAACTCTTACTATTGTTCAACTACATGGTATTTTGACTGCTTATGAAATGAGACAAGGAGGTCCCTCTCAAATCAAAGAAGCTGCTTTTAAGGCGTGTGCAAAAGGAAAAGAAAAGGAAGTTGTCAAGGAATCAAGTTATATATTAGAAGAAGAAGAAGAAAATTTTGTAAGGAGACTCCAACCAGGTACTGGAAGATTCAAAGGTAAGATACCCTTCAAGTGTTTTACTTGTGGGAGAGTTGGTCATTATGCTGCTAAATGTCCTTATGAAGAAAATCATGATAAAGGGAAACAATTTGAAAAGAGAAAGAGTTATTATACAAATGAAGATAATGATGAGGATGAAGAAGATTCTGACCAAGATCTGAAAGTGCTCATGGCAAGGAATCAAAAGAAGAAGGCTACTCAAAAGGAGATACCTCAGAAAACATGTGCAGCAGGAAATGAAGAAGAGGAAACAGGTATTGATTGTTGTTCTTGTGATTCACCTTCTTGTGCATGCAATGGTGAAGATATTGAAAGTAACAGTATAAGTCTAGAACCAAATCTCAAGATCAATGATGAAAGAAATGATTGGAATCAATTTCATAAGAGAGAATCTATCTACAAAGATATGATCTCTAGAATGAATGAACAGAAAGAAATACTGAATGGACAGATAGACAAGTATCAAAAGTTGTATGTTTATGCAACCAATCAAAGTGAAAGACTTGAAGCAGAAATCATCTCTCTCAAAGAAGATCTGAAAAAATAAAATAAGAAGAATGAAGAGTTGTTACAAACATGTGAAGAACAAGAAAATTGGTTGAAGGAAGAAATTTAAAATTGAATGATCAAGTAGAAGAAGGAAAAAGGGTCGAAGAAAGCATGAAGAAGCAATGCCAAAAATTGGAGGTTGAGGTAAACATTCTCAAAGGTAAATTAGAAGAAAAGGATAAACTCTTGAGGTTTCAAGATAGTACTAAGATGTTGGACAATATTCTTAGTAATCAAAGGTATCCTGATATTAAACTTGGTCTTGGTTTTCATGAAACTGTTAAAGGAGAATCTAGTTCACAAGGAAGTGCTAAAGATTCAAAGGATGTCAATGCAAAACCTGAAGAGTTGAAAGAAACAAGAAGTCAACTAACAATCATGAACACTCAAAGTAAATCATTCAATAATGTTGAATGCTTTAAATGTCATAATTATGGGCATGTTTCAGCAAATTGCAGAAGCAGATTTTTTCAGTCACAAACAAACAGATTCTATACAGAAAGGTACTCTGGTTTCCTTAAGGGATATTGTTTTTCATGCAGCAAGTTTGGTCATAAAGCAGCTGATTGCAATAGAAGAAAGAATAGAAGAACAAATTATGATCCTTATGCTTACTTTTCTGGTCACATAAGATGCTATACTTGTAACAAGTATGGACATGTAGAAAAAGAATGCAGGATGAATAGATCTGAGAAATTGGAGAACTTCCAGCACACAATAAGAAATTTCAAGCAAAGATGGAAAAAGAAGGAAGACCGGTCAGAAACGTAGGGAATATTGACCCTACTGCAGTTATCCGCTTCTAAAGCTTACTTCTCATAATGACTGCAGGAATGATGTGAGATACATTGTAGAGATTAGTAATGTCATCAGGGTCCCTGGAGGTGATGATTCCCTATAGTTTGTTTGATTATTCTGCTTTGTTAGCAATAGCAACGACCATGTGAAAGAAGACAGCACAGTGGTACAAATTGGGGAGATGAAGGAATGAAATTTTCAAGAGCCACTTTTCCATGCTGTCTATGAACTAGAAGTCGCTATACACGGAGTTCAAAGGAGACAAGACGTGTAAGGGCTATGACAAGAAAAATAGTATGACAGCTAAAGATCAGGAGCACAGGTGCAGGGGGAGCATCAGTCTGATTGCTAATGACTGTATTATTGGCACTATATCTGCTTATTTCTCAGTTCTAAATGATGATGACATGATACATTGTTTCTTATGATGAGATTATGGATGAGCCCTATTTTTTTGCTGAAGAGTATTCTTTGGATGAGATGGAAGTTTTATGATTCAGAGGTAAGGACAGATCATGCAAATATTGTTGCTGATAACGTGATGTTGAAAGAGTTTCAGGTTGCACAAGCTAAGGAGGAGCCTTGGTCATATGGAAAGGATGCTTGGATGCACATTTTCAGGGGGAGCATTAGCCTTGCTCAGCGTAATGCATTGTTGGCATTATGACGATTTTGAAATTGAGGTCTTTCTGGTACTGGTCATAAAAAGTCATATTTGTAATTTGATGAAAAGGTCATGTTGATACCTATGATGTAAAATTGTAATATTCAGTCATGTAAGGACTTGATTAAATATGTAAACCCACTTGGTTGGGTACTTGAGTCAAAATGTGTAAACCCTCTTGGTTGGGTAGTTGAGTCAAATTGTGTAAACCCACTTGTTTGGGTATTTGAGTCTCAGATGTAAATCCACTTGGTTGGATCTTTGATGTAAGTATGAGTCCTTGGTGATAGGAAGGTCATAGAGTCATGTACTTCATTGAAAAAATATGTTTGAAGATCCAGCAGGAACTCAGGGGGAGCATGGTGACTTCAGTGCACATCAGATCTACAGCGCTCTTCTATCTACATGAGGAGAAAACAACCTTGTGTTGGTTTTGATCCGCCCTTTGCCCTTGATGTCAAAGGGGGAGAGTGACAGGGTGATCAAACACCATCGTGGTTGCTATCAAGTCCAAAGGGGGAGATTGTTGGCAATATGATGTAGAGTGTTGTCCTTGATGGCAACCCATTTGATGAAGATGATGGCAACCTACGTAATGAAGTTGTTCTTGATGCTTGATGAGTTTATTAATGATTTAAATCTGATGTTCTACAAGTAGCTCAGAAGTACTAGAGAAAGAAATATCAGTAAGGGCCAGAACAATGATGAAAAGTGTGTGCCACAAAGAATACGCGGGTTTGTTTAAGAGAAGTAGCGTATGCACGCGGAAAAGTACATGCCAAGTCATGTATGCTCAATTGTGCTCTAAAAGAATAAAACTAGAGGTTACTACCATGGTATTGACCCATTGTATTGAGCGCTGGATTGTCTATGTGATCCCGTCCAGGAATACCATCGGAAGTTGTGTGGTTTTGGCTCATGGTATTGTCAAAGGCTAGATCTATTTAAGGAGAATAAATTCATTGTGCAATGTGTGTGCAAGATGTCTGGGTTTGAATGAATACTTCTCTCTGATGTATGTCTGAATGGAAAGGGTAACAGTTGAATGATAGATCTGAATTCATAATGCACCTATGAAGAGAATGAGTAAGAAGGGTATCTAGATCTGAAATGTATTTGTATTTTCTAGATCTTTTTAGGGAATGTTTAGATCTGAGATGAGGCGAACATGTTTCTGAAGTGAAGAGAAAAATCTGAGCTATGCATCTGTTCTGAAGAATTGTGCTGCCCTAAAATGTCTGAAGATCTATACGCTAGTTTGTAACAGAGGAAGCGCGTATATACGCAGCTTCTATTCAGCGAAAACGCGTATGGGAATTGAAATCAGCTCTGAAATGTGTGCAGATGTATACGCGGGTTGGTATTTGTGAAAGCGTGTATATACGCAGGATCAGTGAATAAAAAGCGCGTATGAAAACTAGGTTTTGCTGAAGTATATGGTATGAAATGTTTGATCTGTTCTACTATCTTACTGCTATCTGTCAATGATGATCTGGGTTGTTCGAATATTGATTATGCTGCTATAGAGAAAGTTTTTGGTTTGATAAAAGTTCCTTGAGCTTAATTGTATGGGTTGGATCTAGTGTGAAAATTGATGAAACGTGGTCCATGAGGTGCTGAAGGTAGAAGCTTTCAGTCAGGGGGTTGTAGCTCCCTTCCAGGAGAGGCTGGTAAACGAGTGCAGGGGGTTGTAGCTCCCTTCCAGGAGAGGTTGGGAAACGAGAGCAGGGGTTAGTTGCTCCCTTCCAGGAGAGGCTGGTAAACGAGAGAAGGCCTTCGTAGGTGGGTGCCTAATGTTTGGTTATGAGTCTGCGCCAGCACATATGTTGTAAGATGTTTTCTCTATAATAAAATATTGAAGGCTGAGCAACTGCAGTGGTGGTTTTCTCCCGACCTGGGTTTCCACCTAAAAATCCTGGTGTTCATGTGTGATGCTTTGTGTGATGGTTTACTCTGTTCTTACTGCACATGTTTACTGTTTATAGAACATCTAATGAATGAATGATGGAATGATATAAGTGAAGAATTATCTACAGAATAATATTGTTGGACATACGCATGTTTTATTGAATATATCCGCGTGTATACGTGAGTTGGCTTTAGGAAAGTCGCGTATGTGTTTTGAAGTAAGAAAAAGTAAAAAAATTTGAGTAAGTCATAAATACTGATTCACCCTCCCCCTCTCAGTATTTTTCCCAACAATTGGTATCAGAGGAGGTCCTTCTACAGAAGCTTGAACGCTTGAAGGAGATCCGTCGAAATGGGAAGTCATGAAGGGGTAATGTCCATAAGGCCACCTCTATTCAATGGAAATAATCTGTTATTCTGGAAGATACGAACAAAAGCATATCTGCAAAGTCTTGGTACAGAAGTATGGGCAATCATGGAAGGAGGCTATCAGTATCCGGCAAGTATTCCTACTGATGCACCAGAAAGGAAGAAATATGAAATCAATGCCAAAGCCGTCAATGTCTTATTAGGAAGCATGTCTAAACTAGAATTTGCTAAAGTGATGCAGCTAAATTCAGCAAAAGAAATATGGGACAAAATCATTCTGAGCTATGAAGGAGATACAAAGGTAAAAAGTGCAAAACTCCAAACTCTCTGAATTGAATATGAAAATTTAAGATTTACAGTGATGAGAGTATCACAGCTTTCTTTATACGGGATCTGAGTTGTAAATCGATGAGAGGATGGGTGAAACTATAACCGACACTACTCAGGAAAAAGCTCAAGATTCCTTTTAACTTCAAAAATTGAGTCAAAAGCGCTCGTGTTTATCAAGAAAGGCAAAAGATTCTAAATTTAACATTATTTATTGTTCAATCATGTAGAAGTCTAATTCTATGAAATGAGACAAGGAGGTCCCTCTCAAATCAAAGAAGTTGCTTTTAAGGCATGTGCAAAAGGAAAATAAAAGGAAGATGTCAGGAAATCAAATTATATATCAGAAGAAAATGAAGCAAATTTTGTGAGAAGACTCCAACTAGGAACTGGAAGATTCAAAGGTAAGCTTCCCTTCAAGTGTTTTGCTTGTGGAAGAGTTGGTCATTATGCTGCTAAATGTCCTTATGAAGATAATCATGGTAAAGGGAAACAATTTGAAAAGAGAAAGAGTTATTATACAAATGAAGTATCTGATGAGGAAGAAGAAGATTCTGACCAAGATCTACAAGTGCTTATGGCAAAGAAGCAAAAGAAGAAGGTACCCAAAAGAAGACATCTCAGAAGACATGTGCAGCAGAAAATGGAGAAGATAAAATAGGTACTGATTGTTGTTCTTGTGATTCACTTTCTTGTGCAAGCAATGGTGAAGATAGTGAACGTAACAGTATAAGTCTAGAAGCAAATCTCAAGATCAATGATGAAAGCAATGATTGGAATCAATTTCATAAGAGAGAATCTATCTACAAAGATATTATCTCTAGAATGAATGAACAGAAAGAAATACTGAATGGACAGATAGACAAGTATCAAAAGTTGTATGTTGTTGCAACCAATCGAAGTGAAAGACTTGAAGCAGAAATCATCTGTATCAAAGAAGATCTGGAAAAACCAAATAAGAAGAATGAAGAGATGCTACAAACATGTGAAGAACAAGGAAATTGGTTGAAGGAAGAAATTTTAAAATTGAATGATCAAGTAGAAGAAGGAAAAAGGGTCGAAGAAAGCATGAAGAAGCAATGCCAAAAATTGGAAGTTGAGGTAAACATTCTCAAAGGTAAATTAGAAGAAAAGGATAAACTCTTGAGGTTTCAAGATAGTACTAAGATTCTGGACAATATTCTTAGTAATCAAAGGTCTCCTGCTATTAAACTTGGTCTTGGTTTCCATGAAACTGTTAAAGGAGAATCTAGTTCACAAGGAAGTGCTAAAGATTCAAAGGATGTCAATGCAAAACCTGAAGAGTTGAAATAAACAAGAAGTCAACCGAAAATCATCAACACTCAAAAGAAATCATTATATAATGGTGAATGCTTTAAATGTCATAATTATGGGCATGTTGCAGCAAATTGCAGAAGCAAATTGTTTCAGTCACAAACAAACAGATTCTATACAGAAAGGTACTCTGGTTTCTTTAAGGGATATTGTTTTTCATGCAGCAATTTTGGTCATAAAGCAGCTGATTGCAATAGAATAAAGAATAGAAGAACACATTATGATCCTTATGCTTACTTTTCGGGTCACATAAGATGATATACTTGTAATAAGTATGGACATGTAGAAAAAGAATGCAGGATGAATAGATCTGAGAAATTGGAGAACTTCTAGCACACAATAAGAAATTTCAAGCAAAGCTAGAAAAGCAAGAAGACCGGTCAGAAACGTAGGGAATATTGACACTACTGCAGTTATATGCTTCTAAAGCTTACTTCTCATAATGACTACAGGAATGATGTGAGATACATTATAGAGATTAGTAATGTATCATCACAGGGGGAGCAATGTATGATGATTCTCATGGTTGGTTTGATTATTCTGGTTATGTTTATTTCTGATTGGGCATCTGATGTGAAGAAGACTGTTACAGGTGGTACAAATTCAAGGGAAGATGAAGGAATGTGAAATTTTCAGTGTTTCACTTTCCATACGCGGGTTTGATGAACTAAAGTCGCTTATACACGCGAGTTGCAGTGGAGACAGACGCGTATGCAATTATGACAAGAAAAATAGTATGACAACTAAATATCAGGAGCACATGTGCAGGGGGAGCATCATTCTGATTGCTAATGACTGTATTATTGGCACTATATCTTCTTATTTCTCAGTTCTAAATGATGATGACATGATACATGGTTTCTTATGATGATATTATGGATGAGCCCTGTTTTTCTACTGAAGAGTATTCTTTGGATGAGATGGAAGTTTTATGATTCAGAGGTAAGGACAAATCATGCAAAGATTGTTGTTGATAACTTGCTATTGAAAGAGTTTCAGGTTGCACAAGCTAAGGAGGAGCCTTGGTCATATGGAAAGGATGCTTGGATGCACATTTTCGGGGGGAGCATTAGCCTTGTTGAGCGTAATGCACTGTTGGCATTATGATGATTCTGAAATTGAGGTCTTTCTGGTACTGGTCATAAAAAGTCATATTTGTAATTTGATGAAAAGGTCATGTTGAGACCTATGATATAAAATTGTAATATTCAGTCATGTAAGGACTTGATCAAATATGTAAATACAAACCCACTTGGTTGGTGCTTGAGTCAAAATGTGTAAACCCACTTGGTTGGGTAGCTGAGTCAAATTTGTAAACCCACTTGGTTGGGTACTTGAGTCTTATATGTAAATCCACTTGGTTGGATATTTGATGTAAGTATGAGTCTTTGGTGATAGGAAGTTCATAGATTCATGTACTTCATTGACAAATATGTTTGAAGATTCAGCATGAACCTGGGAGAACGTGGTAACCGATTGCACATCAGATCTATAGCGCTCTTCTATCTACATGAGGAGAAAACAACCTTGTGTTGGTTTTGATCCGCCCTTTTCCCTTGATGTCAAAGGGGGAGAGTGACATGGTGATCAAACACCATCGTGGTTGCCATCAAGTCTAAAGGGGGAGATTGTTGGCAATATGATGCAGAGTGTTGTCCTTGATGGCAACCCATTTGATGAAAATGATGGCAACCTACTTAATGAAGTTGTTATTGATGCTTGATGAGTTTATTAATGATGTAAATCTGATGTTCTACAAGTAGCTCAGAAGTACCAGAGAAAGAAATATCAGTAAGGGCCAGAACAATGATGAAAAGTGTGTGCCACAAAGAATACACGGGTTTGTTTAAGAGAAGTAGTGTATGCACGCGGAAAAGTACGTGCCAAGTCGTGTATGCTCAATTGCGCTCTAAAAGAATAAACCAGGGGTTACTACCATGGTATTGACCCATTGTATTGAGCGCTGGATTGTCAATGTGATCCCGTCCAGGAATACCATCGGAAGTTGTGTGGTTTTGGCTCATGGTATTGTCAAAGGCTAGATCTATTTAAGGAGAATAAATTCATTGTGCAATGTGTGTGCAAGATGTCTGGGTTTGAATGAATACTTCTCTCTGAAGTATGTCTGAATGGAAAGGGTAACAGTTGAATGATAGATCTGAATTCATAATGCACCTATGAAGAGAATGATGAAGAAGGGTATCTAGATCTGAAATGTATTTGTAGTTTCTAGATCTGTTTATGGAATGTTTAGATCTGAGATGAGGCGAACATGTTTCTGAAGTGAAGAGTAAAATCTGAGCTATGCATCTATTCTGAAGAATCGTGCTGCCCTAAAATGTCTGAATATCTATACGCTAGTTTGTAACAGAGGAAGCGCGTATATACGCGGCTTCTATTCAGCGAAAGCGCGAATGGGAATTGAAATCAGCTCTGAAATGTGTGCAGATGTATACGCGGGTTGGTATTTGTGAAAGCGCGTATATACGCAAGATCAGTGAATAAAAAGCGGGTATCAAAACTAGGGTTTTCTGAAGTATATGGTATGAAATGTTTGATCTGTTCTGCTGTTTTACTGCTATCTGTCAATGATGATCTGGGTTGTTCGAATATTGATTATGCTGCTATAGAGAAAGTTGTTGGTTTGATGAAAGTTCCTTGAGCTTAATTGTATGGGTTGGATCCAGTGTGAAAATTGATGAAACATGATCCATGAGGTGCTGAAGGTAGAAGCCTTAAGTCAGGGGGTTGTAGCTCCCTTCCAGGAGAGGCTGGTAAACGAGTGCAGGGAGTTGTAGCTCCCTTCCAGGAGAGGTTGGTAAACGACAGCAGGGGTTAGTTGCTCCCTTCCAAGAGAGGCTGGTAAATGAGAGAAGGTTGTAGCCTTAAGGGTGAGTGCTGTGATATTTGGTATGGTGCGCCAGTACATGGTTGTAAGATGTTTTCTCTATAATAAAATATTGAAGGCTGAGACAACGGCAGTGGTGGTTTTCTCCCGACTTGGGTTTCCACCTAAAATCCTGGTGTCCATGTGTGTTGCTTATGTGTGATGGTTTATTATGTTATTACTGCACATGCTTACTGTTTATTGAACATCTAATGAATGAATGATGGAATGATATAAGTGAATAATTATCTGCATAATAAGATTGCTAAACATACGCATGTTTTATTAAGTATATCTGCGTGTATACGCAAGTTGGCTTCAGGAAAGTCGCGTATGTGTTTTGAAGTAAGAAAAAGTAAAAAGTTTTGAGTAAGTCCTAAATATTGATTCACCCCCCCCCCCCTCTCAGTATTTTTCCCAACAATTGGTATCAGAGGAGGTCCTTTTGCAGAAGCTTGATCGCTTGAAGGAGATCCGTCGAAATGGGAAGTCATGAAGGGGTAATGTCTATAAGGCCACCTCTATTCAAAGGAAATAATCTGTTATTCTCGAAGATACGAACAAAATCATATCTGCAAAGTCTTGGTGCAGAAGTATCTGCAATCGTGGAAGGAGGCTATCAGTATCCGACAAGTATTCCTACTGATGCAGCAGAAAGGAAGAAATATGAAATCAATGCCAAAGTCGTCAATGTCTTATTAGGAAGCATGTCTGAACCAGAATTTCCTAAAGTGATGCAACTAAATTCAGCAAAAGAAATATGGGACAAAATCTTTCTGAGCTATGAAGGAGATACAAAGGTAAAAAGTGCAAAACTCCAAACTCTCATAATTGAGTATGAAAATTTAAGGATGCATAGTGATGAGAGTATTGCCAGCTTCTTTTTACGCCTACATGATATTGTAAATCGTATGAGAAGTTTGGGTGAAGCCATAACCGATACTACTCTGGTGGAAAAAGTCTTAAGATCTTTAACTTCAAAATTTGAGTCAAAAGTGTCAGCTATTGAAGAAAGGCAAGATCTACAAACTCTTACCATTGTTCAACTACATGGTATTCTGACTGCTTATGAAATGAGACAAGGAGGTCCCTCTCAAATCAAAGAAGATGCTTTTAAGGCGTGTGCAAAAGGAAAAGAAAAGGAAGTTGTCAAGGAATCAAGTTATATATCAGAAGAAGAAGAAGCAAATTTTGTAAGGAGACTCCAACCAGGTACTGGAAGATTCAAAGGTAAGCTACCCTTCAAGTGTTTTACTTGTGGGAGAGTTGGTCATTATGCTGCTAAATTTCCATATGAAGAAAATCATGATAAAGGGAAAAAATTTGAAAAGAGAAAGAGTTATTATACAAATGAAGATAATGATGAGGATGAAAAAGATTTTGACCAAGATCTAAAAGTGCTCATGGCAAGGAAGCAAAAGAAGAAGGCTACTCAAAAGGAGATACCTCAGAAAACATGTGCAGTAGAAAATGAAGAAGAGGAAACATGTATTGATTGTTGTTCTTGCGATTCACCTTCTTGTGCATGCAATGGTGAATATAGTGAAAGTAACAGTATAAGTCTAGAAGCAAATCTCAAGATCAATGATGAAAGCAATGATTGGAATCAATTTCATAAGAGAGAATCTGTCTACAAAGATATGATCTCTAGAATGAATGAACAGAAAGAAATACTGAATGGACAGATAGACAAGTATCAAAAGTTGTATGTTTATGCAACCAATCAAAGTGAAAGACTTGAAGCAGAAATCATCTCTCTCAAAGAAGATCTGGAAAAATCAAATAAGAAGAATGAAGAGATGTTACAAACATGTGAAGAACAAGAAAATTGGTTGAAGGAAGAAATTTTAAAATTGAATGATCAAGTAGAAGAAGGAAAAAGGGTCGAAGAAAGCATGATGAAGCAATGCCAAAAATTTGAGGTTGAGGTAAACATTCTCAAAGGTAAATTAGAAGAAAATGATAAACTCTTGAGGTTTCAAGATAGTACTAAGATTCTGAACAATATTCTTAGTAATCAAAGGTCTCCTGCTATTAAACTTGGTCTTGGTTTTCATGAAACTGTTACAGGAGAATCTAGTTCACAAGGAAGTGCTAAAGACTCAAAAGATGTCAATACAAAACCTGAAGAGTTGAAAGAAACAAGAAGTCAACCAAAAATCATGAACACTCAAAGGAAATCATTCAATAATGTTGAATGCTTTAAATGTCATAATTATGGGCATGTTGTAGCCAATTGCAGAAGCAGATTGGTTCAGTCACAAAAAAACAGATTCTATACAGAAAGGTACTCTGGTTTCTTTAAGGGATATAGTTTTACATGCAGCAAGTTTGGTCATAAAGCAGATGATTGCAATAGAAGAAAGAATAGAAGAACACATTATGATCCTTATGCTTACTTTTCTGGTCACATAAGATGTTATCGCAGCAACAAGGTATGGACATGTAGAAAAATGCGGAGATGAATAGATCTGAGAAATTGGAGAACTTCCAGCACACAATAAGAAATTTCAAGCAAAGCTGGAAAAAGAAGGAAGACCGGTCAGAAACGTAGGGAATATTGACCCTACTGCAGTTATCCGCTTCTAAAGCTTACTTCTCATAATGACTGCAGGAATGATGTGAGATACATTATAGAGATTAGTAATGTATCATCATAGGGGGAGCAATGTATGATGATTCTCATGGTTGGTTTGATTATTCTGGTTATGTTTATTTCTGACTGAGCATCTGATGTGAAGAAGACAGGTACAGGTGGTACAAATTCAGGGGCAGATGAAGGAATGTGAAATTTTCAGTGTTTCACTTTCCATACGCGGGTTTGATGAACTAAAGTCGCTTATACACGCGAGTTCCAGTGGAGACAGACGTGTATGCAGTTATGACATGAAAAATAGTATGACAGCTAAAGATCAGGAGCACAAGTGCAGGGGGAGCATCAGTCTGATTGCTAATGACTGTATTATTGGCACTATATCTGCTTATTTCTCAGTTCTAAATGATGATGACATGATAAATGGTTTATTATGATGAGATTATGGATGAGCCCTTTTTTTTTTTCTGAGGAGTATTCTTTGGATGACATGGAAGTTTTATGATTCAGAGGTAAGGACAGATCATGCAAATATTGTTGTTGATAACTTGTTGTTGAAAGAGTTTCAGGTTGCACAAGCTAAGGAGGAGCCTTGGTCATATGGAAAGGATGCTTGGACGCACATTTTCAGGGGGAGCATTAGCCTTGCTGAGCGTAATGCATTGTTGGCATTATGATGATTTTGAAATTGAGGTCTTTCTGGTACTGGTCATAAAACGTCATATTTGTAATTTGATGAAAAGGTCAGGTTGAGACCTATGATGTAAAATTGTAATATTCATTCATGTAAGGACTTGATCAAATATGTAAACCCACTTGGTTGGGTACTTGAGTCAAAATGTGTAAACCCTCTTGGTTGGGTAGTTGAGTCAAATTGTGTAAACCCACTTGGTTGGGTATTTGAGTCTCATATGTAAATCCACTTGGTTAGATCTTTGATGTAAGTATGAGTCCTTAGTGATAGGAAGGTCATAGAATCATGTACTTCATTGAAAAAATATGTTTGAAGATCCAGCCTGAACTCAGGGTGAGCATGGTAACTTCAGTGCACATCAGATCTACAGCGTTCTTCTATCTAAATGAGGAGAAAACAACCTTGTGTTGGTTTTGATCTTCCCTTTGCCCTTGATGTCAAAGGGGGAGAGTGACATGGTGATCAAACACCATCGTGGTTGCCATCAAGTCCAAAGGGGGAGATTTTTGGCAATATGATGCAGAGTGTTGTCCTTGATGGAAACCCATTTGATGAAGATGATGGCAACCTACTTAATGAAGTTGTTCTTGATGCTTGATGAGTTTATTAATGATGTAAATCTGATGTTCTACAAATAGCTCAGAAGTACCAGAGAAAGAAATATCAGTAAGGGCCAGAACAATGATGAAAAGTGTGTGCCACAAAGAATACGCAGGTTTGTTTAAGAGAAGTAGCGTATGCACGCGAAAAAGTACGTGCCAAGTCGCGTATGCTAAATTGCGCTCTAAAAGAATAAAACCAGGGGTTACTACCATGGTATTGACCCATTGTATTGAGCGCTGGATTGTCTATGTGATCCCTTCCAGGAATACCATCGGAAGTTGTGTGGTTTTGGCTCATGGTATTTTTAAAGGCTAGATCTATTTAAGGAGAAGAAATTCATTGTGAAATGTGTGTGCAAGATGTCTGGGTTTGAATGAATACTTCTCTTTGAAGTATGTCTGAATGGAAAGGGTAACAGTTGAATGATAGATCTGAATTCATAATGCACCTATGAAGAGAATGATGAAGAAGGGTATCTAGATCTGAAATGTATTTGTATTTTCTATATTTGTTTATGGAATGTTTAGATCTGAGATGAGGCGAACATGTTTCTGAAGTGAAGAGTAAAATCTGAGCTATGCATCTGTTCTGAAGAATTGTGCTGCCCTAAAATGTCTGAAGATCTATACGTTAGTTTGTAACAGAGGAAGCACGTATATACGCGGCTTGTATTCATCGAAAGCGCGTATGGGAATTGAAATCAGCTCTGAAATGTGTGCAGATGTATACGTGGGTTGGTATTTGTGAAAGCGCGTATAAATGCAGGATCAGTGAATAAAAAGCGCGTATGAAAACTAGGGTTTCCTGAAGTATATGGTATGAAATGTCTGATCTATTCTGTTGTTTTACTGCTATCTGTCAATGATGATCTGGGTTGTTCGAATATTGATTATGCTGCTATACAGCAAGTTTTTGGTTTGATGAAAGTTCCTTGAGCTTAATTGTATGGGTTGGATCTAGTGTGAAAATTGATGAAACGTGGTCCATGAGGTGCTGAAGGTAGAAGCCTTCAGTCAGGGGGTTGTAGCTCCCTTCCAGGAGAGGCTGGTAAACGAGTGCAGGGGGTTGTAGATCCCTTCCAGGAGAGGTTGGTAAACGAGAGCAGGGGTTAGTTGCTCCCTTCCAGGAGAGGCTGGTAAACAAGAGAAGGTTGTAGCCTTCTGCAGGTGGGTGCCTGTGTGCGGGTATGAGTCTGCGCCAGTACATGGTTGTAAGATGTTTTCTCTATAATAAAATATTGAAGGCTGAGACAACAGCAGCGGTGGTTTTCTCCCGACTTGGGTTTCCACCTAAAATCCTGGTGTTCATGTGTGTTGCTTATGTGTGATGGATTATTATGTTATTACTGCACATGCTTACTGTTTATTGAACATCTAATGAATGAATGATGGAATGATATAAGTGAAGAATTATCTGAATAATAAGATTGCTGGACATACACATGTTTTATTAAGTATATCTGCGTATATATGCAAGTTGGCTTCAGGAAAGTCACGTATGTGTTTTGAAGTAAGAAAAAGTAAATTTTTTTGGGTAATTCCTAAATACTGATT